>JAAGEH010000393.1:2219836-2471040 GCA_011751065.1 Lasiurus cinereus | reverse complement strand
ACAACTAGACACCTGCACAACAGATACCTGTACAACACAGACAGCTGTACAACAGACACCTGCACAACACGACACCTGCACAACACAGACAACTGTACAACTAGACACCTGCACAACACAGACACCTGTACAACACAGACACCTGTACAACACAGACAGCTGTACAACAGACACCTGCACAACACGACACCTGCACATGAGGAAAGATAGCTGCAATAAACTGGAGTGCCATCGAAGCAGCGAGAAGTTTCCATTCTGGCTTTAAGTAAGTTATCCACAAGTACAGACAGAGCATTTCAAACTGATTTTGGTCTGGCATCCAAAGGCATCTGAATGAGTGTATTTTTACCTGCTGGAAGAAAACAGTGAGCTCATCTGTGTAAACTACCACACAGGGAGAGATCAACAAAGGAAGACAGGCTCCCGCTTACTGCACCAGCCAAATATTTAGAGCGACTGAGCCCATCCACAGCCCCAAATATTTAGACCAGGGAGTGAAGAATGCGTTTTTCACGTGCTTCTAAAATAAAAACACTCTGGTGCACACAGCCAGTGAGGGGGGAAGGGTTCATCGCTCTGCCAGTAAATGAGAAAACCCAATCTCCTCTCCCTCCATAGGGACCTGAGGCTCACAAAGAGGGAGCAACTCTCTAGGACAGTGGTTCTCAACCTTTCTAATGCCGCAACTCTTTAATAACAGTACCTCATGTAGTGGTGACCCCCAACCATACTTCATAACTGTAATTATGCTATTGTTATGAATTATAATGTAAATACCTGTGTTTTCTGATGGTCTTAGGCGACCCCTGTGAAAGTGTCGTTCGAACCCCAAAGGGGTGGCGACCCACTGCTCTAGGGACAATGAGGGTCATCGGTGAGTCTCTCCCTCCTCCTGGGCCTCCAGGCCTGCCTGTCGGAGGCTTCACACAATTTCCTGGGCTCTAGCTCCTGGAGGCAAGAGGGCTCCCTCTGTCCTGTCTGCAGTGGCAACACCCTCCCAATTCCCCATCCCCCTCACCTGCCAGGGCTCTGACGTCATTTGTCCAGGGCTTCTTCACTTGTGTAAGGTTCTATCTGCTCAAATGTAAGGTCTCTGCCAAATCCAAGTTTCCTATAACTTTACTTCTTTTTTTAAATATATTTTTATTGATTTCAGAGAGGAAGGAGGAAAGAGAGATAGAAACATCAATGATGAGAGGTAATCACTGATCGGCTGCCTCCTATAGACCCACATTGGGGAGGGAGCCTGCAACCCAGGCATGTGCCCTGATCGGGAATCAAACCATGACCTTGTGATTTATAGGTGGACGTTCAACCACTGTGCCACACTGGCTGAACCCTATAACTTTACTTCTTAACTTTACTTCTTAACTTTACTGTCTCGCCCTAACCAGTTTGGCTCAGTGGATAGAGAGTCGGCCTGGGGACTGAAGGGTCCCAGGTTCAATTCCAGTCAAGGGCATGTACCTTAGTTGCGGGCACATCCCCAGTGGAAGGTGTGCAGGAGGCAGCTGGTCTATGTTTCTCTCCCATCAATGTTTCTGGTTCTCTATCCCTCTCCCTTCCTCTCTGTAGGAAATCAATAAAATACATTTAAAAACAAAACAAAAACGTGTTGTCTTGATCAAAATGGGCAATGCATGGAAAGTGAAGGCTGATCAATGATCATAATGGGCAATGTATGGAAAGTGAAGGCTGATCAATACTCACAAGGAAGCACCCAACCAGTTTCCCAAAGGCCACCAATGGATTCGTTCTCAGCAACTTTCAGGGGACACATGTGTTTGCATTTTGATTAAAATCTAAGAAAAAATTGCTTTGCCTAAAAACCAAAGAGTTTGCCGTGAATCCAATAGAGGAAGCTGGAGATCTCAGATGTCTCACAGCCCGAGGAGGGGGTATACCAAACACACAGAGCCCGGCACCCATGCACTCCACCAGTCACACCCAGGGGGCGACCAGGGACAGCAAAAGCATCTGCCATGTGTAAAGTCCAGTATGCCTTCTCAGGCCATCACATTTAACTTACTAATTGTGAGTCTCTCGCCAGGCAATCCCAGAGTGATGAATAGCAGAAAGTAAAAGCTACTTTTGTGTACGTCCAAAGTAGGTAAGCATGGAACTGTGGAGCGAGGAGCGCTATTCCCTCCACCAGCTGTCCGCCATGACTCAGAGCCGAGGCAGGTGAACCTCACATAAATCACCGCGCCTACACACATCGCAGCTGCCTCTGCAGGGATTTACTAGTGAGCGAAGGGTTTACACCAACACCATGCTGGCCTTTGCTTACACGTCTCACTCCCTCCACCTACCGGTGGCTGCTGAAAATGAACCCCAAAAAAGTCCAGGCTTCTGTTGTAAAATACTAAGAGGTACTGACGAATCTAGAGAGCATTGCTTCATTAGATATGAATAATGCTCTTTGTGTTTCACAAAATTGACACAATCTGGGCAGGCAAAGGAAGGCAGCAGCGAAAAAATACCTGGCTTCCCAAAAAAATAACTGGCTTCCTCCCACTAACCCTGGGGCCTGGACGGCACTTTCACTTCCCTTTCACTGACTCAAGGCTGCCCTTCCTGGGGAAATCTGACCAGTTCCTCAGGCCTGAAAGAGGCTCCTCCAGGGTCCACAACCTGTCCCACCTGAGCCATCAGCAGCCAATGCCCAGGAGCCCAGGCACACAGATGTCCCTCTTCCTCCTCGTCAATGGCCAACCTGGGGTCTTGACTCCAGCCACCTCCTGTGGATTCAGGTGAGACTAAATTTCTTTCAAAATTTAATGTTCTTACAATCATACTAATATCATAAAAAATAGTAATCTGAAAAACTCCGCATCATATTCTCAATTTTTCTTTGAAAGAGCTAAGTCTCATACAATGCCAGCCTACAGAGGTGCTTCAGGTATTGGGTGAAGGCAGGACAGAAGAAAACAGGCTAGAGAAGAAATATTCTCATTTAAAGAGTCAGAACAGCAGAGACACCGGAAAGTGACTCCTGCATCTCATGGAGTAGGAGAGGGGCAAAGGAAGAGAAACCACCGCTGACTCCACTCTGCTTTTTCAGGTGGAATAATAAAAATAGTTTTTAAATATATTTTTTATTGATTTCAGAGAGGAGGGGAAAGAGGAGAGAGATAGAAACATCAATGATGAAGGAGAATCATTGATTGGCTGCCCTCCGCACACCCCCACGGGGGATCGAGCCGGCAACCTCGGGCATGTGCCCTTGGCCAGAATTGAACCTAGGACCCTTCAGTACACATGTGGACGTTCCATCCACTGAGCCAAACCAGCTAGGGCTAATAAAAAATATTTAAACCAGGGGGAAACTCAGAATGCCTATGTGCTATTAACACCCAGTATTAGAATCATTTGAATCACCAGAAGGGGGCAGCATCTTAAAGATTATGTGAGTACTTGTTATTCTGTCTCCAGTGAGAAGCTCAAATGCTAAAAAAGCTTAAAAAATACAAGGTTTCCATTTAAGTATCTCAATCTGCATCTCTTTTATATCGCTTTAACATGTATATTTTTATTGCATGTGACTCTACAATTAAAATTACAACTTAAATATAATTTCATATATTTACTAGAGGCCCAGTGCACCAAATTCGGCACAGGTAGGGTCCCTAGGCCTGGCTGGCGATCAGGGCCAAACCGGGGGCAAACTAGCAGGGTGATCAGGTGGCCCTGACTGGCACCTGCCTTGGCCAGCCTGGGGCTGCCCGCTCACTGGTCCCACCCTCCAACCCCCCTGCTGCCGCCACTGCCAATGGTCGCCTCCCTCTATGGGGCAACTGGCGGGGCAATTGGGGGACGTCCCCACTGGCACACGCCTAGGCTGGCCTGGTCCTGCAGGCTGGGAGCAGCTCTTGAGTTGAGTATCTGCCCCCAGGTGGTCAGTGTTAGTCATAGCGACTGGTCATTCCACCGGTTGTTCCACAGTTCAGTTGACTTCTATATTGGGCTTTTATTATCTAGGATGATGTGTTATAAATTAACCTAGATATTGACTCATCTTTTTTCTGACCTAGCTACAGTGCTGTTTTACATTATTTGAATATACGTTCTTTTAAAAATCTTGAAGTCAAAGCCCATGGAGTATATATATATATAAAGTATATTGCTATATACACAGGAAAGCAGTCGTTATTTAGCAGACATCATTTGCTAAAACACGGAAAAAAAATTCCTCAAAATTCAAAGTTCATCACAAACATTTAAAATGTCAATCAAGCAGGAAAAATGTCATATAAAGCAATTACAAATAAATTCTCCACCTGCCCAATGGATATTTATTAATTGCATCATCATGTATTCTAAAAGGAATTTTAAAAGGTTGCTTTTGCAATGAGGCTTTTTGACTCTTCAGTCTCTTGTTGGGGCCTCAGTGTTTGGAAGAACCTTTGGGGGAGAGCCTACATCAGTGTACAAGGTGGGGGGCATGCTCGCCCAGCGAATGATTTCCATCAGCTGCACAGGGGCTCCCTGGAAAGCCTGAGGGCCAGGCAGCCTGGACCGCCGGAGGGAGTCTCCGCAGTTTGAATGTACCCGCAGGTGCGACAGCTGGCATCAGTCCAGAGCCACAGACCCAGCTCCTGTCGGCCACTGTTTCTCAGCCACCTCACACACCTGCCCAGGGGGAGGGGCCTTATGCAGATGGAGTCCCCAAAGGCTTGTCCTAAAAGCACAGAGGCCTCCAGAAGTTCTGGCCACACTGACTAGATGACAGTCCCTCCCAGTTCTGGGACAAAATATGTCTTTCTGGGGCACTAAGACTCTTGGAGACTATGCATCATAAGCTACACCCACCCCCTCCACTTCCCACCTGTTCTTCCCTTCTCCAAGAAACCAGCCCACCAGTAGCTTCACCCTGGGAGTGGGAGGGCAGCTTTCTGGCCATTACCTCCCGGAACCACCTCAGACAAACCCAAGCTGTTCCATCAACCCCCAACCCAGATCTGCTCCCTGTTCCGCCTGTGCCGAGGTTCTCGCCTCCCCCATTGCAACTCTGATGGGATTACTAGAAATTACCCCCACACACACTGCACCCTGCACCCAGGCATGTCACCCCATGTCTGGTGAGGGTGCTGGGACTCCCTGGCCACACCCAGCATGGAGAGGGGCTCTCAGGCAGAGTCCGTCTGGAGAACCCACTGGAGTCTGTGCCATAGGCCAAGCCATACACGTACCCTGGTCCTATTTCCCGCCATCAGCCTCGAACAAGCCTCTGCTGGAGCCAGCCCTCCAACATCATCATAACACGGGGTCTTCTCCAAAGTAAAGGCCCCTGGCTCTTCCCGCTCATTTGATAAGCTAAGATTTACCTCCTTCCAGAGTGTGGCATCCGGATCAAATGAACTCCCAGAGGTCTGAGCTGGGAGGACACACCTCCTTCACTCCCCAGCAAAGCCTCCAGAACCAGGAAAAATAATGCTTGTGGTGTAAGCCACCCAGTCTGTGGTGTTTTTGTTACAGCAGCCCGAACGGACTAAGGCAGATACATTCCAGTGAAAGGAAACACAGCTGTATTTCATATGGGAACAAACACAGAAGCCCACGCAGGAAGAACAGCAGGAAATCCAGACTGCTGATCGCCCAGGAGCTGGTGAAAATTCTGAACTAAGTGAGGACAACGAGCCGCTGGGGACCCCCTCTGCTGGAAGATTCTGTGACGGTCCCTTCGGTAAGAACAACCCCCAAAAGGCTGTGTTCTGGGAGCCCAGCTCCCTGCCCAGAGCTCACAGGTAAATTTCAGTTAGCAGTGACATTTATGGTATTCCTGACCTATAATTTACACTAGTAATCTCCAAGTACAGATGGAGAAGAAACAAAAAAAACAGCTACTGTGAACAACGTGAATTTAAGGAAATCCAGAAATTTTCCCCAAAAGGAACTCAGACATTTGAACGGAGAGAGGATAATTTAAGCGTGAGGGCTGTTGATTGCTCTACTGAGAGCCAATGACCACTTCGTCCCTTCCCTGTAACCATTTTCATTAACTGGTGGGGGACAAAAACCTTCCAACCACATGAAAGTTTCAGATACCTTCCCCCTCCCCCTACCCTCCAGCAAATGACTGCACCCCTGTTCCTGCAGCTAGGGGGGTGGACAGCAGGACCTGGGGTTTCTGGTGGGCCCAGGCAGGTTCATTCACCACAGCCAGCCCTCAGCTCCCTCTTCAGCCACACAGATCATTGTGAGAAAGAAAAATGACATGGTTCCAGTCCTTCCAATAAAGGTGAGCTGGGAATCTCGACCTTACACCTGTGGTTATGACGAGGTAGCTGAGCAGTCTCTCATTTTCTCTCCCTCTCCCGCTGTTTGTAGCTCCATCTATTTGAAAAGGCAAGATTCGGTCCTCCTACCTCTTTCCCCTACCACTCCCCCCCACCATAGTCCCTAGTGGAACTCTCTGCACACAAGGAGGATATGAGAGCTGTTTGCTCAGTCAACACGTGAAATAAAGTGATTCTGGTATTACCACCATGTTTATACTAGGGTAAGACCTTCTCGTCGTTCAAAAATTACTCCATTCAAGCACTTCACTCATCCATTCAAATGAGGATTTAGGGAGCATTTCCGCATTAAACCGCACAAGAACTGGCTAATGAAAGCGAGGCAAAGGCCATGTGTCTGTTTTCCCAGGACCAAAGCCTCCCCCACGGGGCTAACGCTCTGCGTCTTTTTAAAAAATTGACTTGTATTGATTTCAGAGAGGAAGGAAGCGGGAGATAGAAACATCAATGACAGAGTATCATTGATCAGCTTGCCTCCTGCACCCCCCACCCTGGGGATTAAGCTCACAACCTGGGCCTGGGCCCTGCCTAGGAATCAAGCAGTGACTTCCTGGTTCATAGGTCGACGCTCAACCACTGAACCACGCCGGCCATGTTGAGAGCAGCGGGCTCTGCTGGCAATGTTCTGCATCTTGATCCAGCTGCCAGGGAACACACGTGAGCCACCCCGTGAGACTTCTTCACACTGCACACGGGGAAGCTGGCACTGTGTGTAAATTACACTTCGGCTACACAGGTGCCCAAGAAGCTGCTGCCCGTATGTCCTCCCTGGCCAACCGTCCCTCCTCTCCTGATGGGGATGGGAAGGCCGCCACCTGCCCCCACGCAAAGCCTCCAGAACCAGGAAAGCACCGGAACAGACTAAGACAGATATAGCAGCCCGAACAGACTAAGTCAGGGACCAGCTGTCTCTTCATTCACCTATAAAATCTATTTGGAGAACAAGTCCCTCGCGTGACAACAGAAACCAGAAGGGCTATGAGGCCAGGGTTGGGGATGCTCGCAGGCTGTCTATCACCTACAAACCTCAGCCTGGAAGGGCTTGGGTCCTGTCATCCCATGCACAGTGCCCTGTGGTGTTCCCCCTTGGAGGGGACACATGGAGAGCTGGCTCCATTCCTGAGTCAGGTGGCTGTGACTGCTGGAGCCATTCTCCTGTGAGCCCAGAGTGCGGCTCAGACAGCACCCAAAGCCTGCCCTCCACGGTCTCTCCCATTTGATCCGTCCAGCCCAGCCTCTCCATGCCCACCGCACCCATCATCTGCCTGTGAGTGTGCAAAGCAAACGTGGTGGCCGAGCAGGGCCGTGGTGAGAGCAGCAGGCTCCTCAGCTCTCTTCCCGATGATACACCCCTATCGGTGGCCTGAGGGCTCACCCACCCCAGCTCGTGCACGTGTGCAGGTGTGTGTGCATGCGCACACGCGTATAAAACAGTGAGCTGATCCCACAGCAGAAGGGTAAATGCCAATGGTGAAAACCTGCTGTATACAATACAACTGGACTGTACCTGTTGCTTTTAATTTCGAGTTTTGGAGGGTCTTTTTAATATAATTTTTTTATTATTATTTTAGAGAGAAAAGGAAAGGAAGAGAGAGAGAGAATCATCAATGATGAGAGAGAATCATTTATCAGCTGCTTCCGCAAGCGCCACGCTGGGGACTGAGGCCACAACCCAGGCATAGGCCCTGCCCACTGCAACCCAAAGGCTAGCACCAAGACGGAAGGTGACACACCTGCCTGTGTAAGGAGTGCCAGGTCGGGGCAGATCCGAAGGCTAACACTTTGGGTATGTGGGATTCCTAGTAAAGAGAATGTATTAGTGAAACTAACTACACCTGCTTCCTGTCACTTTTATGTAGCTACTAGAGAACTTTAAAGCCTTCCATTTCTACTGGACGGGAATACTAAAGTGACCCCAAGAACGTCCCTGATTTCAAAACAGTACACCTTCCTTCCTTGGAGAAGACACAGTGGTGCAGCCTGGAGTTCTGGGCAAGAATGGGAGATGGAGACCAGTGGGAGAAGGACAGGAGGCAGACTGGACGGAGGGGAGGCCCAATGGCAGCTGGCCCAGCCCCAGGGGGGTCCGAGAGAGAGTGCCCCTGGTGGTACCCACAGGATGGGCCGGCAGCACTGGAAGTCAGGGATGGGAATGAATGGTCCAACTCTGTCATTACTATGGTGACAGGCCCCATCCTGAGACGATCTGGGGGCCCCTCTATGTGTGACCTTATCAGCTGGAACTCCTGTGTGAGCAAAAGGGGCTCAACTATGAATAACAAGCCATCCTGTCACTCCGGAAATTCCAAGAGTCTTAGGAGCTCTGTGCCAGGAACCAGGGACAAAGAGGAGGAGACCTGCTTCTTCTTATTCCCCGCTAATGCCAGAAGCCATTGATAACTATCAGGGCCACTGACTTAATCCTTGGAGGTCACCCGCCGGAAGGGCAAAACGCAGGGGCCGTCACAAGGCTACTCCGGCGGAGCAGAACTGGGGAGGGGAGCGGCAGGACAGGCAACGGCCTGTTGTTCTGTCTCACACGGGGAGACGCACGGGGAAGAAGGCAGGTGGCAGCACCGGCAGACCTGCAGAGGCGCAGCTGCCAGCGAGGCACAACACGGAGTGCCAGCCACACCGGCGCCGGGAGCCAGGAAGGACCCTCCCGGAGCTTCCGGAGGGAGCACACACCTGGATTTTAGATTTCTGGCCCCCGAACTGTGAGAGAATACGTTTCTGTTGTTTGAAGCCACCCAGTTTGCGGCACGTTGTCATGGCAGCCACAGGAAATGAACACCGGGCCCTTTGGGCAGGGAATTCCCAGTCCACTCGTGCTGACCAGACCCACTTCCCGCCTGGACCTGTGTCCAGCCATGGCTTCCTCCCGCGGACTCTCCCCGAGGCCCGCTGGGTCCCCTGGACAATGGCACGTCCTGTCTTGCAACCCTCAGAACCTTGCTGTTTCATACAGCAGGTGGTCAGATTGCACCGAAGGGCACACTTGTTTACCAAGGCTTATCTCAGGAGGAAAATCAACTGGGAACAATACTGAACTCGAGCTAGGAACAGCAGACATGCGCGCGGCGGTACACAGAGTCGCAGGCCCTGACACCTGCGGCTGATTGGGCAATGAATCAAAAACTAAAACAAGCGAGGGCTTTGGGGAGAGAAGGGACAAGGCAGAGCTAATGCTAGCATGCGGGTAGTGGTATACGCGCACTCGTTGTAAAATCCTTCCACGGTTCCTCTGTGTTTGAACACTTTCAAAATGAAATGTTACGATAAATAGCCCTGGGCCATACACCCCTGGAAAATGTTTAAGTATCAGTCACAGGAAAAATGTCCCTATGTATGCTCCCCAATAGTCTGTTAAGACCATGTTTGTCACAAACACCTAAGAAAGGCATGGCTTCATCACATATGAAAACATGAGTGCTGGTTAGTTCCTCCCGAGGGTACCTTCCACGTGCCGCCCCTCGGTGTGCTGGGCAGGTACAAGCTGTGCACGTGAATCGGTGAAAGAGCGCTGAAGAGGTGGGCCATCCCCAAGCAGGCCCGAATTCTTTAACACAGACACGCAAAGCCAGCGGGGCTCCTCACCACGGCTTAAATGCTGGCAAGGGGCACCCAGCTCCCAAGCAGGGGGCCGATGCCCGGCGCTGGGTGAGGATCCAGGCTGGCACGTGGCCCCGGGTCTCCTCGCTCACACAGGCAGGCCCTGGATGTGTGAACTGCGTGAATGATGCAAGAACCCCACGTTTAGGAGCAGTACTCACAGGCACCCTTGAAAGCACCCCCATCTTCTGCAGAACTGGCAGACACTGGTCTCAGGTTATTTGGCCTGAGCAACTGGATTAAAATGCTTTGCCCATTTTAATGGCAGCCTCCACCGCCCAGTGTATGTGAGACAAGAGGGATTTCTGTGGAAAACAAATGAGACCCAGAACAGCACCACCACCACCACCACCCCGCTTCCTCCCATCCCCAAACCCCGGGGTCTGACTGCCCAAAAGCAAGGCTCAAGGCTATCATTTAAAGCCAGGTCCTCAGTCCTAGAGAGGCATCTTGTGACGTCACATCTTAGTCATGAGCAGCTGGACCACTTTCAGATGCGTTGGATATGGACCAGGGACATGATCAGTAGATTTGAAAAGGTTGTGTGGGCTGAAAAAACACATCATTGATGTTTCTATTCTCTCTCCTTTTCTCTTCCTCTCTGAAACCCATAAAAATCATATTTTTAAAGAAAGAGAGAGAGACTATGGCAAATTCCTTGAAGTTACCCAGAAATAAAAAAAATAAAAAAAAACCCAGCTCACCGACAGGATAACTTGATTATACAACTCAAGCCCCATGGGTTGTAATTTTCAGAGTTAGTTATACAACACAACTTCCATCTGACTATAAAAATAGAACGGCGTTTGCCGAAGACCCTGGCTCCAATTAATGCATTAATTTCCTCCACGGGAGCCAGCGCATCCTAGTCTGAGCCCACGCGGAGGAGGAAATGGGATGATGAGTAGGGCTCTCGGGCTCAGGACGCCTCGTGGGCCCACTGCGATGGCTGGGCAAGAGTGAGAGCAAGTGGGGGCGGAGGCCACAGCCCGAGGAAGCGGGGGTGGGGGCGGGGGTGGATCAGATTCCAGAGGGTGGGAGGCCAGGCAACACCAGAACCCACAGAAGAAAAGGGGCAGGACAGAGGGAACTGCCATCCTGAGGTTCAGGGACATGGTGTGGGCCACGCAGCCTCCGGAGGGCGTGGCCAGGGGCGGGGCAGGTAGGAAACCCCTGAGCCTGCAACCTTCCAGGTACAGCGGAGACACACAGGCTCAGGTATGGAATCCCCACGGCCACCCCGTAGCTGAAGAAGTGTGCTGTTGCCAGCCCCACTTCACAGATGGGGAAATAGAGGCACGGTGGCTTGTTCAAGGTTTCCAGGCTGAGAAGAACAGAGCCAGGACGGAGGATCTCCACCACGCAAGCTACAGGGGAGGAGGGTTTGGAGAAGAAGGAAGGACTATGTACTAGTAAAAGACAGCCCCTGGGTCCGGCCACTGGAGCTCCAGGCCCAGGAAGTGTCACTGGCTGGGGAGTGAGGAGTGAACTGGTTGGTTTAGGGGGGGAGGGAGAGGGTCAGAGAAGCAAACCCTGGCTGGGTGGGGGTGGGAGGGTACATGGAAGCCATGATATTCAAGAACAATATGATCTGAGCCAAAATACACAGAAAGAGTCAAGGTCAACCGCCCCTTCCCACCAGTCGGTGATCAGCCATGTAAAAAAAGACCTCCCATCCCTTGCTCGTCCCTCAACGCCGCAGAGGCAAAAAGTGCACTCCTACGTAGTCACCTGATTGAAGCCATATTATGCTTCGATCCGACTACACTGCTTGCTTATTATCGAATCAAAAAATAAAGGAACCATTTCCATGCAGCCCAGTGTAACAGATGAACAAAGGGATCACTTTCAACCACGGCCTTAAGAGTCAACTAAACATCAATTTCCTCTAAGGAGATCACTTGACATCGTTTTTAAAATTTAATATTATGCATCCTCCCCCCCAACCTCCAACCTCAAATACATGCTTGGTTCAGCGTTGGTTGAGTGTTGTGTGTCTGCCTGCTTTGACAATGTCACGGTAGTAGCTGGTTTGTAGAAAAACCTCAGGCTAGTCCCCGGAAGAGCCATAAATATGAGTTAATGTGAAAAGCCTCGTGTTTTTTAAAATATGAGACGAGCCGACCTCGGGAGGGCGTAGCGGAAGGTCTGTTCCAGCTCGCCTGGAAGGCGGCAGCTCTGCTCCGCAAACAGAAGCCGCTTAGGCTCAAATCTGTCAACAGTTTTAAAATCAAAGGCCTTCACTTCTGCCTTACACACTAAGTCAATTACAGTTCTAATCCGAAAAAGGCACTTAATGGGCCTTTATTTAAGTTCACAGATATTTTTTCTAAATACTGTATTAGCTCCTTAATCCTCTCGACATCCTCACCAGATAAGCTGATGGCAAGAGCCTCTAGAACACTGGCCGGGGGCCATCACGAGGGTGGGCCACGCACCGGAGGGGCCACCAAGGCCCAGCCAAGCCCTCGGCACCCCCGAGGGGAGCAGCCACAGGAAGACAGAGATAAAGGGGCACCTGGTTACAGGCCTGATCAATGGGAAGGAACTCAAGCCAACTCCAACGTGTTAAGGGAACCCTGTATTCGCTCCCGCCACACACACACACACACACACCCCACACCCAAATCAGAAGAGCCTGGCAGCCCTCCATTCACACGGTTTCTAAAGGTCGCTGTGTGGGTGGTTTAGGATTCAGAAGTAACCCTGAAAACGGTGACGAGGTCCCCAGCCAGCACACCCAGGCCTCTCTGACCCACAGCAAAGCCCACGGACCGTATTCACACCAAGAAAGCAGAGTGGGCAGCGAGCCGAGGCAAGACCTGGCACCTGCCACGACAGTGGCTTTGGGGACCCAGGCCGCCCTGCAGCGCCAACCCCGGCCCCGGCCACGGTGTGCCACCTCTGCCTTCCACGGGCTCCTCGGCGAGGCCTGCACATCAGGTAACTCCCACGGCTCAGAGACACGCAAGTCCCATGTGCGCCGGATGACTTCTCAACAAAACACGAGGAACTGACAGGGTGAGTGTCGGCGTGACCTGAGGTCTCCTGGAACAGCCCCTGGTCTGGTAGAGAACGCAGCTCCTGGAGTTTAAAGCATGTGAAAAAAGGTGGGTCTATTCGCTTCCTGTGGCTGCTGGTGCCCACTGCCACAAGTCTAGTGGCTAAATGACAGCAATTACTACACGGGTCTCCCCGGCCTCAATCAAGGTGTTGGCAGGATGGCGCCGCCTTCCGAAGGCTTCAGAGACGACCCGATCTTGGCCTTTTCCACAAGCTTTTAGATGCCACCCCATTCTTTCTCTGACATCAAAGCGGCAACGGTGCATGGATAAGACCCTCTGTTGCCACAGACAAAGCTTCCTCTACATGCTCCTCTCCTGCCGCCTTCTCTACAGCACCCGGAGACTGCCTGGGGCCCAGGAGGTGACCCAGGATGACCCCCTCCGGAGCTTCTGAACCTGAATCACACCTGCCAAGTCCCTTTTTGCCACCCAAGGTAACCTAATCATAGGTTCCAGGGTCAGGGCATGGCCATCTTGGGGAGGGAGGGGGTCATTATTTGCCTACCACAGTAAAGGAAGACGATGAGGCAGATTAAACCCTGAGGCCTTAAGACTGCTTCTCACACACGATCAGAGACAGTGCCTGCAGCCCTGCTTAGAACTGGGGGAGGGGGCCGAGTCCTAGAAGCAAGGGATGCCACAGCCATAAAGCGAAGGACGGGTGCTGTGAAAAACAGAGACCTGACCGTGCTGGTGGGGACACTGCCTGACACACTGTGAAGGGAGGAAGCAAACTGCCCGGCGGTATTTACAGGATTCAACTTCTCTTTTTTTTCTTATCACTAAAAATAGGGGAAGTAAGTATTTTTCATTAAACTTACTGGAGTGACATCCTATATAATAAAAGCCCAACATGCAAATCGACAGAACGGCAGAAAGACTGGTGGAGTTCATTTAAAACTTTAGTATATGAAAGAACAGTATCACAAAAAGACAACCCAAACATGGTGGGCTATATCTGGAAATCATATATCTGATATGGGTCTGATATCCAGAATATACCAAGAACTCTTGCCACTCAATAAAAAGACAACCCCAGCCGAGACCGGTTTGGCTCAGTGGATAGAGCGTTGGGTTCAATTCCGGTTGGGGGCATGTACCTTGGTTGCAGGCACATCTCCACTGTGGGGTGTGCAGGAGGCAGCTGATCAATGTCTCTCTCTCATCGATGTTTCTGACTTTCTATCTCTCTCCCTTCCTCTCTGTAAAAAATCAATAAAATATATTAAAAAAAAAAAGACAACCCCAGTAATAACATGGACAAAATGTTTTGAGCAGGCATTTCTCCTAGGACAGTGGTTGGCAAACTGTAGCTCTCAAGCCACATTCGGCTTGCGAGCCGTGGTTTGCAACTCTGTTGACTGATTTTGCCGACCACTGTCCTAGGAAGATATACAAATGGCCAACACACACCTGAAACACTGCTCAGCGCCACCAGCCAGTAGGCCATCGGACCACAATGAGAGACCACTTCACAGCCACTGAGATGGCTCTAACCAAAACGACAGGCGGTAACAAGGACTGGTGGGACGTGGAGAACCTGGAAACCTCGGGCACTGCTGGTGGGAACTCATGTGCAACCGTCAAAATGTGGAAGCAACCCTGGTGTTCACCCGTGGATGGATGGATGAACAAAATGTGAGAGACATATAAATATAAAGATATGTATATTCGGTCTTAAAGGGGGGCTAAACACATGTACGACATGAATGAAACTTGAAAGCATCATGCTGAGTGAAAGAAGCCAGTCACAAAAGATCACCACAGTCTATTTATTGAGAAGAGTATTATTCTTGAAATAGCAAGAATAAGCAAATTTATAGAGATGGAAATTAAAAGTTGCCAGGCGGGAGGAGAAACTGATAGTATCTGTTAACAGGTACAGGGTTCTTTTTGGGGTGAAAAAAAAAATGTTGAGATGAGATAGTGGTAATGGTCACACAACTCTGTGTCTATACTGAAAACCACTACATTAACCCCTTTAAAGGACTGAGTTTTATGGTATGTGAATGGTATCTCAATAAAGCTATTATTTTTAAAAAGTAAAAAGTTATAGATTGGATTCCGCGGGCATAGAAAATTTTGGAAGGATTTCCAAGAAATGCAAGTTACCTCTGGGGATTCCTGTGCGGGATATCCGTTAGCTTGATCTGTGCTTGCTACCTGTTTTCTACACTAAGTACACATTACTCTCACAATGAAAAACTGATGTGCATTCTTAAGAGACAGTCCCATTGTCACCACATGCACCCCTGTAGGCCAGCGCATCAGACGCATGAAGCTATCGACAGAGGCACATCCACTGGTCAGGGAGAAGGGTGCTCACCTGCCTGGGCAACCTTCAGTCTCAGGACTCACATCACCTGGTCTCATTAACTCCAAGCTGGCAAATAATTTTTAAAAAAGACTTCAGTGAGCCCTGGCTGGTGAGGTCACAGTTCAATTCCCGTCAGGAAACATGCCCAGGTTTCAAGATCAATGCCCAGTAGGTGTGCAGGAGGCAGCCAATCCATGTTTCTTTCTCATCGATGTTTCTCTCTCTCTCTTTCTCCCTTCCCCCCTGCCTTCCACCCTCTCTGCCCCTCTCTCTCTCTCAAATCAATAAAAAAAATATTTAAAGAAATTAAAATTAAAAAACTTTGGTGAAATGTATTAATAAATTTTTTTCTAATTACAAGCAGACCTGTTGGAGGCCACGGTAATGATTTTATGGAGCTCTGTCTTGTAAATGCTCAACTTATACCCCTGGCCCCGGGGGGGGGTCCCTCGTGAGATCAAAGTGTTCTGTGAATGTATGGCTGAGAGAGTCCTTTATTTAAGTCACAGCGGTAGGAAGTTGTTGCATCTTCTCACCAGGCCTGCAGAGGCTGCACTGGACAGGAGGAATGTGCCCGATCCATCAGCAGGGTTCCCATGGGAAAACCCAACCAGGCTTCCTGGAACTCAGGCGGAGGAAAGTGGGCCGCACTCTCTGGGGTCCTTTATCTCTCCTCAAGGCCAAGCCAGAGGATGGCTGGGGTGACTCGGGAAGAGAACGGAAGTTGATGAAGACATGAGAACATTCCGGAAGGGCTCCGTATGGTCAAGGACTTGAGAGGTCGGATTTCAACACACTGGTGTTCCTGGTCTTATTTCGTTCTCAGAATCCATCACAGGCATTAGAAGCACTGGGGAAGCGGGAGACACAGGACACCTTGAGCATGTGAGTATCTCCCTGTGCACTTGGCCAACTTTGGATGGGAAGATGCTTTATGCAGAGATGGGAGGTAAAGGCTGCTGGGCACACGTAAGTCAGGAGCCCATTCCTCAGGGCCGTGCCAGCCACAGAAAGGCCCGCAGAGCAGGATAGCAGATTCTCGCACTACAGGGGCATGGGGACGCCACGGCTACATGACAGACATACAAGCCTCTGGCTCCTTCAAGGAGAAATACTTCTCTAAGAACCCCAGGATCCTAAGAAAATGACCCATTTGGAAATGGTAGGGCTGTCTGGGGGTGCACCGGGTGACCTGGCCTGGGCTCCCCTGGGTTCCAGATGCTGGGAAGGCGACTGCTCCCTCCAGGGGAACCCCTCCCCAGACCTCTCTACAGTTTTATCACCTGGAGAGAGAGTTTGTTTGGCAAACCCAGAAAACAACTCCAAATGGCACCACGGCTTGCTGAGTCCTTGGGACCCTCCAACCAAAAGCCTGGCTCTGCCCTCCCTCCACACTGGGGCCTCCCCGGGGGGCTCCCTGAGAGGCAGTGGGGGTAGCAGGCCCAGGCACAGTGAGGGGCTCTGGTTAAAGGGCTTCTGGGTCCCGGTTTTATTTCCTCACCAGGAAAGCTCCAGGGAACCCTGGAGAGGGTGCCCCACTCCCCGACCTCCCTGTCCTCAGAGCTGTGATGCAGAGCCCCAGCCAGGTGCAAACAAACTTCCCGTACACAAAACCCAAATAAATCGTGAGGAGCCGCTAAGCAGACCACTCTATGCTCGGGCATAACCACCACCAGGCAGACCCACGCTAATTAAAACAAGATGCCCACGGTCAGAGTTCCTAATTACCTGCCAAATTAATGTGCTATCCTGCAGGCTCTCTCCTCCCTCTCCCCGAAGCCTGCCAGCAATAAACCTTGCTATTTTTAAAGACCACTTTCCCTGGAGTCCTACAGCTCTCTCTCTTGCAGTGGCTTGAGGTTAGTTACAAACGCGTTTTCCTGAATTCCTGGCCCAAGTTGATTCAGTGGCAAAAAGCCTCTGTCCACCCAGAAACGGGCCCCGGGGGTCTGACCTTGGCTGGGGCCCCACCACTTGGGGTGGGAGGTAGACAGATGGTAGCTTTCTGATCCCTAAGCTCAAGCTCTTCACACATCACTTGAACCTCAGTGGAGCCATGTTCAAACTTCTGTTGTAGAGTTCAGGGGGCACCACTTGGGAATGTCACCTGTGCTCCCAGGTGTCCTGAATGGCTCCTCTCCCTGCAGCCCATCCATACCTGCTTGAGGTCCTCCCTCCAAATCCACAGCCCAGAGGCCTGCTGTGGCTCCAGATGCAAAGTGTTAACCAGTGTCTCCCGGGACCAAGATGCCTTTCACACACAGACCCCACTGCCACCAAATGTCAGCAACTGGGCAGCAGATGTGCTGAACACCAAGACGCAGCCTGCCCTTTTAATCCGGTGATGACAATGATGGCAGGACCAGCAACACTGAGTACTCAGCATGTCTCATCCTGCGCTGGCGTCCTTCACTCCTGTTTTCTTAACTAATCCTAACATCAGTGCAAGACAAGTATTAATGCTTGCAGACGGAAAAGCTGAGGCTCAGAGGAGCTGGCCAACTAGGGGGTGTCACACTCATACCCATATAAGCTGTGTGTGTGTGAGAGAGAGAGAGAGAGAGAGAGAGAGAGAGAGAGAGAGAGAGAGAGAAAGGGGGAGGCACTGTGTCTCTGCACTACCTGAGCCTACAACAAGACCCCCACTGCTATCCAGATAGGAGCCTAGCTCAGGTGACAGGGATGCAGCCCATGGCAGTCACCTTCGGGCACTACGTTCTGTGCTGCCTGAAACTGCCGTGTCCTGTTCTTCCATGGCCCCTCCCGTGTCCTCTGACTCTGGTCTCAGGGTCTGAGCCTGTCTGCCTCCTCAGCAGCTCTGCGCACACATCTCCGCCACAACTGTCTCCAGGCCTACAGCAGCTGTGCACATCTGCCCATCACCTCTGCAGATGGAGGAGCATCGCTCAGCCCTGCCCACGGCAGAGAAGGAAGTGATGGAAGGAGCTCCATACTTGCCAGGAACACCATTCCCCAGGGCTCGGCACTGCATCCAAACAGCTACTGGTTCTCTTCGACCAAGCCACTCCGTGGTCTCCCTGGCCTCCGGCCACGGCCAGCATTAAACACACAAGAACTCCCACTTGCATCATCAGCACACGAGGGAAGCATTCCAAACCTGGTTTCCTAAACCATTTCCAGTGCTAAGATGTCTCTTGATAGAATTTCCTGGCGCCGGCCCTCTGCTCGCTGCGGTAGCTGTGTGTTTCGGTGCCAGCAACACACACAACCGAAAGTGGGTTTAAGGAGACGGTCCGGGTGAATGTGACCAGAGGGCAGGCTGAACGGCCATTCGGATGAGACTCAAATTCACCCGCTTAACGCTTCCCTGTAGTCCCTGCTCAAGGGGCGGCCGGGCCCAGATTCAACCATTAGGACTGGACCTCCTCACTCTAGGTCTCCAAGAAACTGCAAACTCGTGTCCTTTTAAAAGAGGAAAAATAAACCGGGAGAGGCAGGACGTAAGCACCCCTCCCAGACCTCCTCCCAGCAGCTGCCCCACTTCAGCATCAGCGAAGGACTGGGGTGCAGCAATGCATGCTGTGTGTTCTGAACAGAGGGCGCCCCCTTCTCCACGACTCCCAGATTTAATAGTCAAAGGAACAGCACAGGGGCCTGAACATCTGTGGGCTCCTCTCTCCTCGCTGGCTTACCATCAGGTGCAGAGCCTGGAAATCTGTCCGCAGAAGGTGGTCGAGGCAGGTGAGAGAGAAGCAGATGAGCTCCTGGGCATAAGATGCAAGGACAGGGCCCAACCTTGCCCAGCTGGTGGCACCTCCACCGGAGGTGGGCTGGGGGGAGGGGTGCACAATGCTTCCTGCCCCGTGGTGTCCATTCCCCCTGAGCCTGCTGCCTCTTCCTCTGAGGCAGACTCACTTCTGAGACACGCTGTTCGCAGTGCACAGGAGCTCCGTCTTACGCAGGCTCGCCGCCACCTCAGCGTCCTGTCTTGGGTCCCCATGTCTCAGGTGTAGGAAGGATGTTGCTCCAACTGAAGGCCATGCTGACCCTCAGCACCACGGAGCCTGTGGACAGCGCCCTGATCTCCTGAGTCAGCAGGGAGGGCCTGGGAACTGGCATTCCTGGGAATTGCCTGGGGACGCGATGCTGCTGTCCATGGCATTTGGGACAAAGAAGGCAGAGCCAGGCCATGAGCTGAGAAGTCGCTCAGCACACCACTGAGCTTGGTAGGATGACTGGTCAGAAGCCACAGGGGAAGACCCCAGCTTTGGGGCATCAAGGTGGGGAAGGACCTGCTTGACTGAGGGAGGTGCCTAGATGCAGGAGTCGCAGCCTCAGCCACCAGTGCACTTGGCAACAGCCCCCTCACAAAGTTGGCCACGACTGGGGCTACGGTCCGACAGTCCGATGCTGGCCCAGCCGACCTGGCCCTGCCCACCCCCAGTCCAGCACTCTTAAAGCGCTATTCCTTCTTCTACCTTGGACACGGATCTCTATAAAGCACCAACCTTACCTGACCTCCCTAAAAATGCACCGAGCATCATAAGGACAAACATGGATGTTCATCATTTGACACAGTGGTGAACCACCGAAAGGGTAAGCTTAGTCCACGAGAGCCAAGGACCGATCCAAACTCCCTCCCCTGCGGCCGCCCTTCCCACATCACTGAGGCCCAAACAGCTCACCTGCAGTCGCCGGAGAACCTCTCACTGCCCTCACCTGGGCAGCGCGGCCCGCCCCTTCACCACAGCAGCTGTTTCTGCCCTTCCTCTACCGCCGAGTGTGGGGGCAACCACAGCTGCCCCGTCCACCTGTCACAGAAAACCCCACCCGGCACAGCCTGCAGCAAGCAAGCCAGAGACCGTGACACAGGCAGCTTACTGTTACCACTGTACCCAGGTGCCTTTATTTTTTAAAATATATTTATTTTTATTGATTTCAGACAGGAAGGGCGAGGGAGAGACAGAAACATCAATAATGAGAGAGAAATATAAACTGATAGGCTGCCTCCTGCACACCCACCACCAGGGACCAAGCCCACACCCTGAGCATGTTGCCCTGACCCAGAATCAAACCGTGACCTAAGAAGTCATGCTCAACCACTGAGCCACACTGGCCGGGCCTCGGTGCCTTTGTGATGACTGGAACCGCTGTGCATGCTACATATGGCACTGGCAGAGCACTCTCTGCAGAGGCGGCAGGGAGTGGCCAGCACACGCCCAGGTTTGACAACGGGCCTCCCTGGCTGCCAGGAATCCCTCCGATGAGGTCCAGATCAGCAGGTGGCACGTCGCCACCCTGGCAATGCTGGCCCCAGCGTGCAGAGGAGCTGCGCCCTCCTGGGGCACCAAAGGCCTCCTTGGGACGAACCCCGCATGGAATGCTGCACCCTACCTGGCATAGGTGGTACCACAGTGGGAGGGTGACCTCACATGGACCAGAGAATACCATGGGGCTGCTACAGCTCACGCCCCCTCTTCCCGCACACCATGAGCCACACACAAAACACACAAAGACGAGGGACTAAGGAGCAGCCCAGGGCTTCTCAAATGGAGCGGACTGTCCCTCATGTGGGGGTCCAAAGCTTTCTACAACCCTGGCACTGTGGGGGGACCGTGCCCCTCATTCCTAACATGGCAACAAGGTGCCATGCACATGAACTACCTTGTTTCTGGAACTAACCATTCCCTGTGGTTTAAAGGGCTCTCCTCTACGGGACGAGGCTGCAGGGCGGGTGGGCTCGTAAACCAGGTCAGGGAGTGCTCAGAAGGATCAATACACTTCTCCTTACTCACCAGGTGCTAAGTGTAAACAGTTTTAGGCTCATTTTTTAGGATTAGATTGTGAAATGGGACTTTAAAAAAAAAAAACATAATCCAAAGGAACAAAAGTTGCCCACAGGCATGCGGAGGATTAACGGGCAAATCTGACTCAAAGCCAGGACAGGCGGGCAGAGCGCAGAGGCTAATGGGAGCGGTTCATGATGGCTGAGGCGGGTCTGGCGTCGCCTTAAACCTCAGTAGCAGCTCTCAGAACAGGTGGCTCCGGGTGCTCTCCGGCCCTCCAAGGGCAGGAGGGTGGGCAGTCTGCAAACCTAGACAGTATCCTTTCAGAGGGAGGCAGATGGGACATCGACCAGTGCCGTCCCACCAGGCTGCACCCCGACTCTCCCCTACGGCCTGGGTCCTCCCCACTCGGCTATCTACAGAAGTCTCTCCTCGCCACTCCTTAAACGTGAAAGGTCTGGAGAAGCCCATTAGCTAGCACCCCTTCCGCTAAGAACTGCGAGGGGCACGGTGCCAGAGGGAAGGGAAGCCTTGAACTCCTCAGTCACCGGCTAGTTCCAAGCACCTGGAGGCTATTTCTCCAGGGAGCGCCAGTCACGTTTCTGCACAAGCCCAGCACCTGGTACTTCCCACCCACCTGGACCGGCATGCAAGCAGCTGAGGTCCCCTCTCTGGAGCGGTGGAGGCCCTTCTCTTGTAGAGAGCCAGATAGAAAAAAAGCAAAAAGCAGCCAGAGGCAACATGCAAACAAAAAGGTAATGGTGTTCCAATAAAACTTTATTTTCTTTACTATTTTTTTAAATATGTTTTTATTGATTTCAGAAAGGAAAGGGGAAGAGGGAGATAGAAATATAAAGGATGAGAAAGAATCATTGACTGGCTGCCTCCTGCATGCCCCCCACTGAGGTTCGAGCCTACAGCCTGGGCATGTGCCCTGACTGGGAATAGACGGTGACCTCCTGGTTTATAGGTAGATGCTCAACCACTGAGCTACGCTAGCTGGGTTAAAACTTTGTTTTCAAAAGCAGGGCTGGACTCAGCCTTTGGGCCTAGTTTGCTGACCCCAATTCCAAATCACCCCTCACACACATGGGTAATTCTGTAGTGTGCAGCCTCATATGTGTGGACAGACATGGATCCCATGAACAGCCTCCCACTGAACAGCTCAGGCCCCGGAAGTGGCAGCATTTCCCAGGGACCAAGCCCACAACCCGAGCATGTGCCCTCACCCGGAATCAGGGTCAGGGCACATGCTGTGCTAAGCCTCTCGGCCTCCACGTGCCCTAGCGTTTCTGCAAGCACATGGGGAGAAGTGAAGGAGACCTGACGTGGAGGAGACAGAAACAAAGAGAAAACAAGCCCACGCAGCACCCCAGTTCAGAGCACTGACCTCTAAGTCCCGCGACTAGGAGGAAGGGGAGAATGCTGTAGGGGGGAGGCGCACCCCGACCCAGAGCAGCCCCGTTACAACTACCATCACTGGAGGGGGAGTGGAGGTCAGGCGGCTGGGCTGTGAACTGGTGCCCAAAGCGCTGGACTCTGCTCTCTGCTCCACTACCAGCAAAAAACGAACGACCATTATTCTGTCTCTCCTGCTCTAGGACGAACATATGTGTTTCTCATGACATCTGGGCAGAAACAGATTAGCGGGCATGGCTAATGTCCTCAAGCGTTGGCTAAAAGGCAGTTATTGTACCACTGTACATATATTTTCACAAAACGATTTCCAGACGTGCTGTTAACCACGGATTGGCATGGAATTTTCCTGGGCATCTGCCTGTCACCTCCACTCCCAAGTTCAAGGTGAAGGAAGGCCTTACACCATCGCTATGGTTGAAAGGACTCGCAGCAGCTAACATGGGAGGACGGTATCAGAGGGACCTGAGTATTTCCTGGGAGAAGCAGAATCTTTTTCAAATCAGACCTGGGAGCTACATCTCCCTGCGACTTCACATGAGCTCACGGTGAATCTCAGGCACAGCAGGCATGTTGCAGAGGAGGCTGGGTGGGGGCAGGGTGGAGGGCGTGTACCACATAAATCATATCAAGACAGGCAAAGGGACCACAGGCAAGCAGAAACATGGAAGTCCCGCCCCTTCAATCAGATGGTGAGCTCATGTTTGTGTGGATGGATTTCAAGGCTAAAAACCTGACCTCGAGCGCCGGCTGTCTAACGCATCTCTGTTTCTCTGTTTAGTTTTCTGGGGGGTTATGGGGGTTGATGGAAATCGCTGGGAGAATGTAACTTGTTTCTTTTAGTATGTTATAGACGCTCTGAGCAGTAAAGCAATGTCCACAATAAGAGGACCAAGAGGCTCAATTCTCCTGAGCAACAGAATAGTCGATATACTCTGAGAGGCCAGATTATTATGATCTCTGAACACATAATAATCTGGCCACTCAGTGTGTGTGTGTGTGTGTGTGTGTGTGTGTGTGTGTGTGTATTAGAGGCCCGGTGCAAGAATTCATGCATGGGTGGGGTCTGGCCACACTGGCCAAGGGGAAGGGCCATGGGTGGTTGGCCAACCTGTCTCTGCTGGTCGAACTCTTGGTCAAGGGGACAATTTGCATATTAGCCTCTTATTATATAGGATATACACTGAGTGGTCAGATTATTATGTGTTCAGAGATCATAATAATCTGGCCACTCAGTGTAAGCACAGTACTGCCCAGAGTTTTATTCAGCTGTTGGGAGGGAAAATATATATAAGATAGGCAAAGATTTGCTGAAATATTTCTTAAAGCTTCTAGAATCACAGGAGAAACTAGGTAACTCTGGCAGTGGGTACCAAACAGCTAAGCCGTGGTGCTGATGACAAGTCCACTGTCTCGATCACCTCCCCTCTCTCGTTAGAGGGTAGAGCTCTACAGTGGCACCTTACACCACCGTCCCCAAAACATGCGTTTTCTGGTCAATGTCAAAGGCTCCCCGATATCTGCATTGAAGTCTCTTTTTCCTTCAGTGACTGGCCTCTGCTCAGCTCAAGGCTAACCCCGCAGGTCCACACAGGCCATGAGCTAGGTCATGTGGCTGGGTCAGGTGGCCTGCTTTCTCGGCCTGCTTTCTCACCCTGCTTCCACACGTACTGGTTTCTGTTCATCTGCTTCACAATTCACAGAGCACTGATGTAAAATCTCCCCATCGTGAAAGAAGAAACTGAAGATGTGAAGGCGAAGCAATGTGCTAGGCAAGGGGCGTACAGCAAGATGGCTGGGAGCAGCAGTGCCCCCTTCTGGCCTGCACGTGGTTGGTGCTGCTGGGCCAAGAACTGGTCTCACCACACGAATCCCCACCATCACCATCACCATCACCCTAAGCCCCACCCCATCATCACCATTGGCTCCTCAATAACCTGAATCTTCACATGGAAACCGAAGTCACCTTGGAGGGACCCAGGCCTGAAATCCAGCAAAAAACGGACAGACATGTGGATCCTGCACATGAGTCTCGGACCACAATTCCTTCTCCTGATAGGATGCCAGGAACCACCGCGTTCCGCCTGGCTAATGTAGAACCAGGCGCCTTCCAGAGCACAACCTCCACTCTGTCCTCTCTGTCCCTGGAAAAGAGTGAGAAGCTGTCTCCTTCTCTTCGCAGGTGTGGCGGGCGCTGACAAAGCAGGAAGGTTGTCGCAGGGGACGGGGTGGCAGAGAGCTGCCGGGCACAACAGTGGGGCTCAGATGACTGAAATCACACACTGGGGCACAAATAATCGAGGTCTAGGGGGACAGCCTGGATCGGTTGGTCCTGCTCTGGGGACAGCTGTTCCCATATCCCTGGATTTCTGTCCCCCGCCACCTCCCGTCACAGGCAAACCACTGCAGTCCAGTGTGGAAATCCCACCCCACAGAAGGCCCAGCCTGGGCTGAATCCTGAAGATGGAGGCAGGTCAAGAGGTCAGTGAGGCCAAAACCTTGGGGAGGAGGAAGTGGCCATCCAGGCAGAGGAAACCCCATGCACAGGGGCCTGGCGTTGAGAATCTCTCTCAGGATAAAGCTGTGTTTCTCACGCTAGTTCTCATCATTACCGTCCTAAAAAGCCTCTTCAGAATGTGTTTCCTAGTCACTCTCCCCGTGACATTTGAATAGAATAGGAATATGTGTGTCTGTCTGAGACCTCGGCCCTTCAGCACACTTAGGGCTTTTGTAGTAGCTAGGATCCACTCACCTCCTGACGGCCACTTCCACCCTCAGGGAGAACACATGGTGTTCAAGGGATTACAGGCGGCTTGGGCCACCGAAGCCACAAGCTCTGCCATCTGTGCCCACCTGTCCCCAGGGCTGGGGGAGCGGAAGGGGTGTCTCCTCTGGGCCCCGCCTGCCCCACCCATACCAGAACCCCTACCTCCTTCATGCTGTGTCCCACAAGTACTCAGCAAATGCCAACCAACGCCTGGTGCTCTCAAGGCGTGGCGATTCCAACGCTTGGTGCTTCGGCAAATCACGGGTATGTAAAAGGTGGGCCTGGGCCTCCAGCACTTTCAGGATCCACAGAGCAAAGCAGGGCCAGTCTGTCCACCCAAAGGCAGCATCCATGGGGGCGGAGTCAGAGTGTTACTTACTGCAGGGAGAGAAGGGCACCCTGGGGGGAGGGGGAGGGGCACTGGAGCCCGTACACTTGCCCTGATTTCCATAAGGACAATGTCAGGGAGAAGTGGGGGTGGAGGGAACCCAACCACCAGTGGCACACACCTGGCTCTGGCCAGTCTCCAGGAAGTCAGCAGCTTCAGGAGACAGTTCCTGGGTCTGCCTACCCGGACCGTGTTAGAAGCAGAAAACCATCAACTGCTATTCCTCCGCTTTGTTATCTGGTTGCCAGAGAGCCAGACAGGTTTCAGCCCAGTCTCACGTTTCCGCCACCGAAACCGCTGCCTATGGCTGTCGAGTCCCTATGGCAGGGACCATGCCCGCTCCCTGCTACTGGGGAAGCCCCTTGCCTGCAGCCAGCGCCCCTTCCTTTCAGAAGAAAGATGCTCACACGTGGACCACACGGCTAGGTGGCAGTGTGTGTCCCTAACAACATTCTTTTTATTAATATGTTACATGTGTACATATCTTCCCATTGCCCGGCCCCCATTTCCATGCATGCTCTAATCCCCCAGTGTCTTGTGTCCATTGGTTTTGCTTACATGCACCTGGCAGCATTCTTGCATACTTACACTATTTTTGACATGAGAAGGAAGTGAGGGCCAAACGGTTTTAACCAATTGCACTGTCATTAAGAAGCCCTTTGAACCAGGTGGGGCACTGGGATCAGCTTGGGAGTGTCCACGGAGTTGAGACCAGAGAGTCCTATTTCCCCTAAAGATTGTGATCCAAACACAGAATAGCCATAATCAGGGTGAGAGAGGGACGGGGGGAGAAAAGCAGTCTAATTCTACTACACTGGGAATTAAAAGATACTTCGGATGTTCAAGGGATTGCTTATCTCATCAGAATATTGTTTAACTCAAAATGTTAACACTGAATGATGGAAAAGTTCCACTCACGGAATGCAGGACTATTGAGAAGATAATATGACCCTGGGCCAGAGCAATTCTGAAACCCGAGACTAAAGGTTCCCTAAAGTCAACATTCCGGTGCCGAAGACACACTTCCCTGTTTAATCAACTGGAAATTCAAGTTCGACAGTGAGCACCGCCTGTGACGAGGAGCACTGTGTGCTTTTTCAGGCATCTGCAGGGCAGGTGGGGGTGGCCAGCAGGCCCCTCCACCTCCACCCAGCCTGGTGGGCGGCAGACCTGCATGTCTGGGTCACTTCCTTGGCCTTTACAGGAGGAGGGGCTCCCCTGGACAGCCTCCTCCTTTGACGACTTGACTTCCAGTGAACAAAGCCTATTGCCAGCCGCACGGCATGGACTGCAGGGAGGATCCTGTTCCTACCCCCACGGAGGCCGGGGAAGCCCCAAGGAGCATCCTTGCCCCCACCCCAACCAAAAGCTTACGTAAGAGAAACTGAACACAGACCCATCCAGAGGGGAAAGGCAGTCCAGTCCCTGGGGAACTCAGGCCCGTGAGCAAAGCCAAGCGGCACCAACCCCCATGGTTCTCACACATTTTTCCCCAAACGGCAGTGTCCTGTGTCTATGTCTGCTGGCCCCCGTCTGCCCACAGGCCAGCCTGCGACCACGGTGTGGGACCCGGGCTGCTGCTCTCTGCCACCCACTCCCATCAGGAACTTCAGGTTCCTGAAGCCGGAGAGTGCCACCATGGGGCAGTCAGTCGTATGAGAGGTACACTATTAAGTACACAACCTCCCCCGCCTGCCCCTCTCTTACCCCGGTTATGGCCATTCTGTGGAATCGATCACAGTTTGTTAGGGGACATTTGAGTCTCTGCTCTCAAAGATGTGGACATTCCCAAAGCTGATCCCAAGGACCCCCCATCCAGGTTCAAAGGGCTTGTTACTAACAGAGCGGTTGGTTAAAACCATTTGCCTCTCATATCCTTCTCATGTCAAAATAGTGTAAGGGTGCAAGAATGCCGGCAGTGACAGATGGCCAGTCACAAGTTAAATGTTTATTACGCATCTGAGTACATTCAAGGTTACCCTTATAAAAAGGAATCCCCATCACCCTGTGTTCAAATGTGGTTCCCGGAACAGGATGAGAACCGCCAGCAGGGTGGCCTAAGACCATTGGAAAACACAGATATGTATTTAATTATGATTTGTAACAGTAGCAAAATTACAGTTACAAAGTAGCAACGAAAATAACTTTATGGTTGGGGGTCACCACAGCATGAGGAAGTGTATTAAAGAGTCTGTGGCGTTAGGAAGATTGAGAACCACTGGAGAGTCCACACAGGAGCTGGTCAGAGAAAAACTTCCTGCCATCACCGGCAGAGGGACGGACACTTCCCCAGGCAGCTCTTTCTTTTCCGGAGTCCCTTCAGCTGAAAGGCACTCACTCGGGGCTCCTGGAATAACGCATGGGACACGGCCGCTGTTTCCTGCTCCATCTGCTTGGAACAAAATGTCAAACAGTCCCCACTGACCCATGTCCAGAGGAATGAGGGACTCCCTGCGGGAGGTGTGGAAGGAGTGGGGGTGCAGGAACACAGGCACACAGGCTGGCGCTGCCTTCCTCCAGGCAGCCACGCTCTGGGCCCTCCTCTGTTGTTACTTGGACCGCACCTTCTGGAGATGGTCAGATATACTTTGTTTCCAAAGCAGGAAAAGTGACCTTTGCAAGCAGAGCCCCGAGGCACTTCAAACTTGGAGATCTCTGCAGGAGGGAGAAGTTAAGCTTTACAGGAGAACAATAGGAGGGTGGCCAGGGCCAGGTCAGCCCTGGAGGAGGCTTCCAGCAAAGGCTATGTTTTCATCCCAGCCCCCAGCCTGCAGGGCAGAGCTCCAGGTGGCACAAAGGTCCCAAAAAGGACAGAAGTGCTCATCCCTTCACGGGTGTTGCTGTCAGACAGTGGGGCACAGCTTCAACACACCCCCAGGCAGCCACAACCCCTGCCCTGAAGCTGGGTCCCACACCTTTCTCCAACTTCTCACCTGGATGCTCAGACAGACCCTTCACCTCCAAGTTAAGATGCAAAGCCAAAAGTGACCGGGAATGTGGCCAAAATTCCAGACTAGGATTTAACAATCTACTGAGTATGCTCCACAGGAGGGGAACTGAATAGTAATGAGGTTGATACTTTGTATCCAGAACAGCTAGCTAGCTACATTGTAACTAGAGGTACAAGCACACCTGCTTGTTTCGTGCTTTGCTTTACTGTTCTTCGAAGACACTGCTCTTCTAAACAAATTAAAGGTTTGGGCAACCCTGCGTCAAGCAAATCTATCACTGACATTTTTTCCAATAGGCTCAGATGATGGTTAGCATTTTTTAGCAATAAAATCTCTTTTTAATTAAAGCATGTACATCGTTTTTTGAAATATATTTTTATGGATTTCAGAGAGGAAGAGGGAAAGAGAGGAACACCAATGATGAGAGAGAATCATTGATCAGCCGCCTCCTTCACACCACCCACACAGGGGATCCAGCCCATAACCTAGGCATGTGCCCTGACCAGGAATTGAACCGTGACCTCCTGGTTCATAGATCGATGCTCAACCACTGAGCAACACTGGTTGGGCTATACATTGTTTTTTTGACATAATGCTAATGCATGAATAGACTATAGTATAGTGTAAACCTAACTTTTATGTCATTGAAGAACCCAAAAACTCATGTGATTTTTATTGAAATACTAGAGGCCCGGTGAACAAAATTCATGCACTGGGGAGGGTGTCCCTCAGACCAGCCTGCCCCCTCTCCAATGTGGAACCCCTCAGGGGATGTCCGACTACAGGTTTAGGCCCGATCCCTAAACCTACAGTCGAGCATCCCTCTCACAATCCAGGACCGCTGGCTCCTAACCGCTTGCCTGCCTGCCTGCCTGATTGCCCCCAACTGCTCCCTTGCTGGCCTGATTGCCCCCAATTACCCTCCCCTGCTGGCCTGATCACCCCCTAAGTTTTTAGTAGTATAGATGATAATCGCATTATTGCTGTGGTCTAAAACCGAACCCCTAGTATCTCTGAGATCTGCTGTATTTCTTACTGAGGCTTCAGCGCAAGGCCGTCTCTGCTCAGTCACCTCCCTACTCAGATCCTGCAGGTGACACTGAGCTCCTTTGGCTGCAGTGACAAAGGGCCTCCTCTTCAGAGCCCAGCCTGCCCTGGAGTGGCCACGGCTGACCCGGATGGTGCCGAGGAAGGCCATACCACGCAGGGAGTGACAATGCCTCAACCTGCCCACCTGGTCCCAAAGAAAAGCCGGCCCTCAGTCAACAGGTGGACAGGGAGGACGCCATCAGAACATCCCCAAACCCCAAAAATGAAACACAAAATCCCAAGTATACTTCGGTGGCCCTATTCTGGTGGTCCAGCTCATACCGGGGAAAGTAAAATGCTGGGAGCTTTTAAAAAGCCACTTGTGCCATGGCTGGGACAACAGGAGCTGTACATGAGGCCAGCACAGTATAAATGTGCTACTGGATGGATGGTCCACGGCCAAGGGTTGCCCAGGAGAATCATCTTACTTTTCAGGAGACGCTCGTGGTGCTGAGGCTCCGTGATGCCTGCAGAGCATCCTCAAAGGGGGCAGTGAAAATGTAAAGGTGCACACAGACAGAGCCAACGGGCAAGCTGGTTTTTAAAAGCCTCAGAGAAAATCCACCTCCTCTTTACGACCAGGTCAGGAATCATAGGCACAGTTTTATAAGCATTTTTTAAATATCTGAATGGACACCTCAAGCTTGACGTATTAGTGGGTGAGGAGGATTTACAGACGTGGGATTTTCCTGGTATTGTTTGATTTTTGCCTTTTTTTCAACAGCCATCAGGTATTCTCAGAAAGAAAAAGCATGGCTTGTTTTGTCTTTTGTTTTGGGAGTAGTGGAGGCTGGGAGCTGATGAGTGCTTCAGATCTGACAGACGGAGCTGCTGAGCACAGGAGGAAACTCGCTCCACCAATTGCTTCCTTTTCATCTAAGCGTTCAGTTCCACTCCCATATGTCCCAGGCCAGGGCCATGACCCTCGGCCTGGCCCTGGTGCGCAGGATGGATCCTTGCCCTCTGGCTTCAAACAGGGGACCGCAGGCTCTCTGACAACTGGCCCATGGGGACTCGCTATCTGAACTGCACTTTGCTCCCCGGGCCTTGCTCTGAGGAATGGTTGCAAGAAATGAAACTAGAAGCAATAAGGCAAGCAAATAGTTCCACCCTGAAGAGCAATAACTCTGCTTTCACAACGAATACCAACTCCATCCCCGGAACAAACTGATCAGTCACGGCCTGGGTCCTTGGCCATCAAACATGCCAAATAATATCCTTAGTCAGGAAAAAAAAAAAGTGAAGCCACTGGAAAGATTAAGAGCCACAATGGTGCTCCTAAAAGGGAGTACTATGCAGCAGTGAAAAGGAAAAAAAACCATAGCTACATATATTACCATGACTCAGTAACAAAAAAGCAAGTCGTACACATAAATCACACTTGACAAAAACAGAGGCAGCTGAGCCGTACATATTTTGGTGATACCTGTGTAAGTGGTAAAATTGGAAGTGAAAGGGAATAAAGAACAGAAAATTGAGGATCGTCGTTAGCTGGGGTGAGGGCAGGGAGGCTTCAGCAGAGAAGAGGAATGCAGGAACTTGAAAGGTCCCTGGAGCGCTGCATGAGGAATGCTGGCCTTCACTTACTATTCCTTCATCTGTGTATGTCATTGTGTTCATCCCTGTGTGAGGTCACTGCATCTCCAGAGGCAGAACTCTAACAGTTACTGTTAAACAGCATAGCTGTGGCCCTGGCCCATGTGGCTCAGTTGATTGAGCTTCGTCTCATGCAGTGAGAGGTCACCAGTTCGATTCCTGGCCAGGGCACACCTTACACCTCCATTTCCTCCCTGCCACTGGATAGGGGAACAGAGCAAGGAGAGGGAGGAAAATATTAGAAATGTGCATGCAACCAGGAGGCAGCTAGGAATCCTAAAAAGGACCAACAACAGGTGGCAAAAGACTCGGGTCCTTCCCCTCACCAGGTAGCCCTGGGCAGGGACAAGATCCACCTCCCATCCACCCCCATATCTCAGAGTGAGCCTGGCGTTACAGGAGAAAAACCCCTGAGAGATCAGCTGTGTGGCACACTTAAGATCCCAGAGCACTGGGGGTGCTCTCTGCTCCCAAAGTTACCTGCTAGGCAGGGACAATGCAGAACATCGCAGATTTCGGGCAGAGAGGGGACACAGAATACTTTCTCCCAGGAGCAGTGCACAGAGGAAGTCATCACACGCAGGTCTTCCAGACCAGAGATCGCCACTCTCAGTGAGGAAAAGGCGGGGGAAGGGCTAGTTCGCTGCGCTTTCTTACCACAGCTGGAAGTTCATATGTAAGAACACAGCTCCTGCTTTGCTGCGAACAATAAGCAATTTAAGAAGCAGTCAATGAGACACAACCAACTTTTTCTTTCTGCCTCCCACTGGGGAAAATGGTTTAAAATACTATCGTCAAGTAACTGTAGGTTTAAAAAAAAAAACAAAAAACCAGTTTTCCACTGTTTAAAAGTGGTGTTTAAATGCTATCATAAGATAATAGTAAGCTTTAAAGACATCTTTCCTCTTATTTCCCCCTTACAGTAACCCAGTTCTCTCCCACTGGGTATTCCATCCTGCTCTGGACTGAGTCCTGTCTTGGACAACACACTTCCAAAATGTCCTCTCCAAGAAAAGGCATCCAAAGGAGGGGACCGTTTGACGAGGTGGGAAAGGAAGCTGGACACAGCGGATTAATGGCTTGAAACGGACCGAAGAGGCGGAAGATGGCTCTACAGTGGGAGGGACCAGGAGGTGACAATTTGCTCCATCAACAAGGTGACAGCAAGGCCTATAAAAGCCTGTGCAGAGAGCACTTTACAGAGAATGGGACCTCTGAGCTGAAGAGCAACCCCTGTGCAGAGGTGCGTAAGTGTGTACACACACACACACACACACACACACACACACACACACACACACTCAGCTGAGGCTCTTTCTCCGAAGCCTGCAGGAGACCCGCACATCCTCAGGCCGCTGACTGCAGTCCATTGCCTTCTAGGAATGAGCAAGACTCGTCACATAAACATACGCACAATCTGCCTCCACTAAAACCTCATCTTGTCTCTTCCCTGGAAATCCAGATTTTATACTACCAATGGCCGCTGGCATTGAATCAACACCAACAGGAAAGCCCCACATTGGAGTGCAGTGAACAAGGAAACTTGATTCAGTGCAAACAGCTCAGTTGTGACACTGCATGGCTGTGAGAAGAGGCAGCTGCGAGGAGGTCCCTTTATGGCCAGACTGCTCTGTTCTGCTCTATGCCAGGCTCTACCCTGCACTGTGCTCTGGCCTGGGGCAACATCTTCAGTATTTCATCTGCAGCCAAGAAAGTGCAGTCCTCTGGAGAGGAAAAGTGCTCTCAGAGCCAGAGGGAACTGGCTTATATTGAAAAAGTCCCCACCCAGGGTCCTAACTGGTTCATCCTCATGTCAACGAGGACTCCAAATCCTCCAAGTTTGATTGGTCCAAAAAGCACAGTCCTAACTGGTCAGTATGGAGCCACTCTGACCGGTCAGTGAAGATGATGCTGGGGCTATGGATGCACAGCTCCAATTGGAATGGGACTGCCTAAATCCCATTGGTTAACTAACATAAGATTCCAGGAACTCCGTTATAAGGGCGGGCTCAGGTGGCAGAGACACAGGGCAGGCAGGCAGTTCAGTGCAGGCTTCTCCCTGAAGTGCAGTTTGTGTGAGGACCCTATGTAGAAATAACTGCTAGACTCTGGTTTTTCTTTGCTTATTGTTTGTTTTAATTTAAGCACAGTCAGTCATCAGGAGCCCTTCTTAATAGGTATCTTCTTGCCCAGGGTCCACACAGGTCAGGAACACTCGGATCTATACAACCATCAACACTCAAAGTTCCAAATAAGCCGATAAACCTATTTTCTTTCCAACAACACCACAATATGGATTAGGCTTTACAGCTGTTCTCTGAATTTATCCCAGGAGAATCGAGTATAAACTGAGATTTAGATTGTATACTGCATGTGCAGCAATTATGACTATAATGGGCATATTAGCAGCCGCAGAAAACATGAATCAAGAGCGAACCTGAAACCACTGAGTGTGGCTGGTACAAACACTAGGAAAAGTCTTTGGGCCTGCTATGTAGGGGAAAGCCTGGCAGTTTTTCTGGTGACAAGGGTGCAACATTTTAAACGTGGCTGACGTGATGCCATGCCAATAAAAACAAGGGGGGGAAAGAAAAACAAAAATAAATTCTAGTGACTTTCAGTACTAAGGCCCCGGATCACTCAGTGACTGGCTTTAAAACATCCATGACCCCACATCTGAAACCTGTCTGTTCATGCTGACCAACGTCACCCCCATAACTTTAATAAATAAATAAAAATAAATAACCATGACCCGCAGCCAATGCCATCTCAATTGCCTAGATAATTACTAGAAGGATTCAGAGTTAGTCATTTGAACCTGAAATCTCTCACAGGTTCAGCAATTCTGACATTAGACATGGTCATCAGAACCGAAGTGGCAGTTGTCATACGGAGAGCTGTGAGGTCCTCGGATTTCTCCTACTGTACCCGTGGCCAGTAACGGGAGCTGAGGAGGAACCCAAGCGGGCTGTCACTGCAGTGCGACCCTCTTGCAGCCGCTCCAGAGCCACCAGAGCCTATTTGCTCCCAGCTGGGACTCAGCCCCTTTTTCTGAGTGCACATCAGCCCTCACCGCACGTCCCTCCCCTCCCCACTCAGGGCTCCACGCACCCCAGGCGGATGCTCCATCCTTCCACTCTCCCTTCCTCTGGTTTTGGGTGAGCAGGCACACAGTCAGGTGCCCCTCCTCAGCCTGCCACCTGCGATCCACTCCACCTAGCACACTCCCCACACACGCTCACACCCCTTCCCTGCTGCCTTTTTTTTTTTAATATATTTTATTGATTTTTTACAGAGAGGAAGGGAGAGAGATAGAAAGTCAGAAATATCGATGAGAGAGAGACATCGATCGGCCGTCTCCTGCACGCCCCACAGTGGAGATGTGCCCGCAAGCAAGATACATGCCCCCGACTGGAATCGAACCTGGGACCTTTCAGTCCGCAAGCCGACGCTCTATCCACTGAGCCAAACCGGTCTCGGCCCTGCTGCCTTTTCTTCTTGTCGTGTTTTACTAGCTACACATTCTACTCGTGTTTTACTGAACCCTGTTAGCTGGTACCCTTCTGCCACACACCTGCTGGCTCTGGGAAAGTGAACTTGTACCTACCTGTGTTGGCCCCTCTCCCCCAGTACCTGGCAGGGCTCCAGCACATGGGAGCCGCTCAACCTGCTGAACAACGCACGAGTAAGTGAATGAATGAACCAACTAGTTAGGTTCCAGTGCCTGCCCCCGCTGAGAAGCAGGGAAGTAGGAGTCGTCACGCTGGGAGGTACAGGGAAGCAGGATGGGGAGGAAAACGAAGCAACCAGGAGCTGAGAAATAAGGACACACTGTCTCAACCGGCACACCCTCTAAAAACACCATGCGTGGAATTCAAGGGAGCTCTCCCTCAGGTGGAGCTGGGCACAAGCATCCACTCGGTGATGCACGGACCAAGCCCCAAGATGCACAGTATGGGGTACAAGGAGGGGCGGGCATGGTGCCAGTGCCTAAGGACACACACCCACATATAGACCCACACACACCCATGCAGCAATGCTCGCATGGAGCACACTCAGACACACACACACACACACACACACACACCTGAGCACACACATACCAAGTGCCACCTGACTGTAAGAAAACAAGCCGGGGTCCAGCCGGTGTGGCTCCATGGTTGAGCATCGACCTATGAACCAGGAGGTCATGGTTCAATTCTCATTAGGGCACATGCCTGGGTGGCGGACTCGATACCCAGTGTGGGGCCAGCAGGAGGCAGCTGATCAATGATTCTCATTCATCATTGATGTTTCTCTCTCTCTCTCTCCCCCTCTCCTTTCCTCTCTGTAGTAAATATATATATATAAAAAGAAAACGAGCTGGGGCCACAAAGAAGGCAGATACCCCCTTCCCCAGAGGGCCAATGGGAGACCCTGTTCACAGAACATTAAATATCTGATCTGTGCTTGAAAGAGTCTTAGGACTTCCCCTAAAGAAAATGGAGATTATGTATCCTTCCTGGGCAAAAAGCCACCAGCAAGGAAAAAACGCAGTGGCTTCGCAACTTAAGCTTTACAGGTGAGGCTTTTTGGGGGACCCAGCCTGTAGCAGGGATGAAGCGCAGGCCTGAGTCCTGCGCACAAGCCAGGCCCCCATGGCCAGACCCTGGAGAGACGCAAGGAGCAGGGCCCTGGGTTGCCGGCAAAGCCCCACTCAGAGAACGTTCTGGGGAGCAGCCTGCCACGCGGGCAGCCAGGTGTGAGCACGGTCCCTTCCTCCGAACGCGCCTCCACATCCCAGGCCTCGGGCTCATTGTGTGTCGCGCTCGCTCCCTTATTAAGCATGAAAATACAAGTTTTGTTAAAGGCGGCAGAAAGCCTTTTCTGTAAGAATGAAAGTGTGCGCCCGGAACACACAAAGCATGAAAGGGCTGGAGCTCCCGGCCGAGGCCTCGCCAAGGGGCGCCTGGCCCAGCCCAGCCCCAGCCCCCGGGGTCTTTGAGCAAACCTTTTGCCAGGACACTGCGCCTTACTACCCGCCACGAGGAACAGAGAGAGGGGGAGGATCAAGAGGAGAGGCAGTCATTTCATGTGCTGCCGAAACCCAAATGCTGCCCTGAGATCAATTCCTCCCGCGCCTCCAAGGGGCAGGGCCGGCCAACTCCTAATTGCATTCAGGAGTAACTGACATAATGAGGGTCGGCACCGCCACCTCGCCCCTCTTCAACGCACTTGCCTGCGCACACAGGCCTTCCCTTCCTTGAACTAGTTCCACCTGGCAGTTCACGTGTGCACGTGCGCGTGGCGGAAAGGCTGACGCAGATGAAACGGGGTGCGCTGAGGCGCCCACATCGCCCCGCCATATGCACTCTCTCCCGCCAGGGCCCCGAGTCAGGGCGAAGCCCCCGCTTCCTAGAAAGCCATGCGCCCAGGCGTAAATCTGTTCCCGGGGTGGCGGGTCCTTGTCCATCTCCACACACCACGCCTGAATCCTAGCAGAGAAGGATGGGGAGTCGGGCAGGAAAAGCACCCTGGTTACTCCCTCGAGGCTGGCTTCTTCTTCCCACTGTCGCCTGCATTTCACCGCACGATTTTTAGGAAAAAAGGTCCATGCTACAACGGCCGGCTCATCCCAGGAACTCCAAACAGGGCAGCCTGAGGGATGCAATGCATGATGGTCCCAAAGAAGACTGGCCTGCAAATGGGTGCATCGCACGGAGTATCACGCAGGCGAGGACAGATCAGCAGAGTAAGAAAATCACCTTGAAGGCAGGTGTCCTTTTCCCGTCCGGCTCTCGGATTTTATGACGTGGGAGCTGAAACTTTCGGCTGGAGCTCCCGGGCATACGGCTGGATGCCCCAGCCCATGCGCATGCTCGCACCTTTTGCAGCACCTGCCATTTCAATCCCCACTCGTGGGCTCTGGAATCGGGCTCATGTGGACACCAAACCTGGCTGGAGATTCGCCGCCCGCAGGGCCTTGTGTGAGATTCACGTTCTCTGCGTCTCTTAATCCCCACAATAACAGAGCACGGATTCATAGATGTTTTAAGAGGAGCCAATGCCATGAAATTGTTGGCACACAGTAGAGGCTCATTAAAGGGTAACTATACACCCAGCAGCACAGAGCAACCTCTGCACGCGGTCAGAAATACCAGTTCCTGGGAGAGGACTGAGGACAGCGGTTCTCAACCTGTGAGTCACGACCCCTTTGGGGGTCGAACAACCCTTTCAGAGGGGTCACCTAAGACTATCGGAAAACACCTATTTCCCATGGTCTTAGGAACCATGGAAGAACTACGCTCTTCGGTGTAGCAAAATGTAGCAATGTAGTTTACTGTTGTTATAAGAAGACTGTTACCCATGCTACACCACGATTCAAGACAAAATTTCACTTATTTGTCATTAGAAATAAATATTTCACAATATATAATTACATATTGTTTTTGTGATTAATCCCTATGCTTTAATTATGTTCAATTTGTAACAACGAAAATACATCCTGCATATCAGATATTTACATGACAGTTTATAACAGTAGCAAAATTACAGCTATGAAGTAGCAATGAAAATAATTTTATGGTTGGGGGTCACCACAACATGAGGAGTTCTATTAAAGGGTCGCGGCATTAGGAAGGTTGAGAACCACTGACTTAGAAGAATCGTCTTCAACAGCTGAAAAGCACCCCCGTGTCCTAATGATGACACGGCAACCCAGATGGTCCCAGGGGCTTTCTCTGGGCGCAGCTAGAAATCGCACCCCTATGGTGAGATTCCCCAGCAAGGGAAATGGGGGTTCTGCGGCCCTGGGAAACAGTCGGCACCACAGACTAGGAAGGAAAACAACAAATACATGGTGGGACAATCAAATACGCAATAGCCAACCCGTGATCAAAGCCAGCGATCACACGCGAGCAAGCCTGCACACAGCACAACACAGCGCACCGTGAAGTGCCTCCATGAAGCCCAGGACGAACACTATGTGCTCACTGCTGACATGAGAATGACAGCCCCACCACCTCTCCCGGCTCCTCCCACACACCCTGACCTGGGGTCGGCCAAAAGGCCCCAATCACATCCTTATGGAACAAAGAAAGAAAAAACCCCGTGTGAGGGGCGGGTGATGTGGGAGGGAGCCTGGGTGTGCAGGTGGCAGTCTGCCCCAGGGCTGGGAAAGGCCTCCCCTTCCAATGCTTCCCTCTAACAAGAAATGCCCCGCGTGCCGGGGTGGGGAAGGGGGTCGTTCTCCACCTCGGAGGGTCAACTGGTACAACCTGTCTGGAGTCAATGCAAGCATGCACTGTTTTTACTGAAGAAAATGTCGCCAGAACCAACACTACCAGAATCCACCCACATTCACCATCGGTGTGAGAGAAGAAGCGTTCTTGTGACCTTTAGGTGTAGTATGTATGATAACTACTCTTGGCCGCAAAGAGCAACCAGTGCCTCAGATTTCCAATCCCAGGATGGCAATGGTCTTGTACACATCACCCCGCAGTTCACGTGCTCATAGCATCTCCTTCTGATCTTAACTTGGGCACAGTAATCTTGTAAGGCTCCTGTTGCTTATAAGCTTTATTTCTTTTTTTTACGGTTCCATTCTCTTCTCCAAATAATTCATTCCTTGTGACCCTAACTCTGTGGTTGGCAAACTAGGGCTCTCGAGCCACATGCAGCTCTTTGGCCCCTTGAGTGTGGCTCTTCCACAAAATACTATAGCCTGGGCGAGTCTATTTTGAAGAAGTGGCATTAGAAGAAGTTGTTTAAAAAACTTGGCTCTCAAAAGAAATTTCAATCGTTGAACTGTTGATATTTGGCTCTGGGGACTGATGAGTTTGCCGACCACGGCCCTAACTTATTCACACGAGGCTTTTTTTTAAAGTTTAAATCATTTTCTGTAACAGGATTACAAGAGCAACATTCTACATCATCAAGCAATGATTTTTCTCACGGCAAAAATAAAAATCGAAATCGCATTTCCTAAGTGAACAAAGATGACTTGTAAGCAAAGACAACAGCCATGCGCAAGCGGTCCCCGGGGCGGAGACGGGCCAGGACGCCTGTGCTCCCTCCTGGATGCCCATCAGAGCTGGGGTACAGGTTTGCATCCACCCAGGAGATGTGCCTCTGTATCCATGAGGCTGAGTGGCCTTGACTTTGACAAACAGCCACCCTGTTACAGCTCCAACTCTGTCTTCCCACTTTCTACACCAGTCCTCTCTCCCTTGTAATGGAGACATCTGCCTAAAATCACATCAATCTCTCAAGTTTCCAAGGAGACGTTTAACATTAAGCAGTTACCACCTAAAAATAAAGGAAAATAAATGAGTGATCAATTCAATTTTCTTTGCTAAAGTTCATGCCTGCCCCACCCACTCACCTTAAGAAATGTAACCGTACCATTTTAAGGTGACACTCAGATTTCACAGAGTCAGAAGGAATACATGATATACTTTAAAGCTTTTCTTTTTTCCTCCCTAAATGAAAAATCTTCCTCTGCCATGGAGACATTTTCCCTAGAGTTTGAGCACAGAATTAGATTCTCTACAATTTCATACCCAGTTAGCCAGCAATATCCGAGAATCGACCCAAGGAGACACCTGAAGCCTGGAGTGTATTATGTTGAATCCAAGGCGGGCCAGCGAAGGCCGACAGAAGGAGCTTACACGTGCCCGTGACCTTCTCTTGGAGGCACGTTCTCTCCGGAGCGGGACCTTGCCGGGCAAGCTTTGCAGTTACAACCTTCTACCTTCCTACTGTGAGTGACAGGAAGGGAAAGGCGAGGCCTGTGCAGCCACCAGTCCTCGGGAGAAGGTCTCCGGGATTACAGGGGGTGGGTAGTGGGTGGGTTAGACCTACCTGGGTGACAGACAACCACATGGCAGAGGGCATCCGTTAGGAGCATCCATCCGCCTGCATCCTCCCTTCTCTAGATTCTCAGCTCAAAGGCTCAAGACTTCCCGCCCTGGCGTAGCCTGGATACAAATGTATACTTTTACCCCCACAAGCCTGCAGTTTCCTAACCACCCTGTAGCTTTCATTGCCAAACCCAACAGGGAAACAAGACAAAGGCTTCCATCTCCGGCAGCATCCCGCCTCACCCAGGCAGACCCACCGGTACTAAGCAGGGACTTGTCATCAGAACCAATGTCTGTGGGTGTCGTTGGGTTCGGGGTCCACTGCACAAGCCTCGTCGGCCCAAGTTCTGCTAGTTCGCACCTGACAATGGTGCCCCCAGGACAACCAAGATCACAGTGCAAATCAAAAGCACTGGGTAAGTCGTGTCTACACTGAGCCAGGCCCTGAGTTCAGAGCGTGAGTGAGTCGCCCCTTTCAACACTCCCCACACAGCTCAGAGGCAAGGGGTGGACGGGACAGGGGCTGAGCTCCGGCCTGCTGCGGTCACGCCCCCACACCACAGTCAGTGCGGCATTCAGTCCAAGGCCATCTGGCCTCTAAGCAGCACCTCCCCATCTACACCCACAGTGGTCCCTTCCCTGCAGGCACCAGTACAGTCCGCCCTGCAACCGCATCATCACTTCTGTTTCCTCCTTGGTGGCATAAAACACTCCTCAACATTGGCCCGTGGGAGAGAGGGAGACTGGGAGGGCCGAGAGGGAGCCCGCCCATCCTCCCAGGAGCGGCTCTGGGGGTCCCACCCCGAGTCTGGATCTCGTCTCAGGCACCGATAAAGCTGGGCTGGGAGGAAACTGCTCCCTTCCTGAGGTGCCCGACTCCCAGGTGGGCAGAGACGAGGCCGGCGGGGAAAGGGGGGGTTTCTTCCTGAGAGCTTCCCAGCCAGTGGAAACGATGAGTGACGGGAGGACAAAGGCTCCCCTTCGACCCCTGGGCAGGCAGGGGTCCAGACAACGCCCACCAGGGGCTGCTCACACCAGCAGAGCGACAGCCAGGTGTGTCCCTCCTGCAGAAGCCCCCACGTCCAGGAAGCGGTCCAGCCAATCAACACAGAATGGCAGAAAGGAACACGATGTTGAGGGGTTAAGAAGCGAACCATCATTCATTTTTCTTCTTGGGTTGTGTGTGGGGGCTGGAGGCTGTTTTCCTGTTAAAGCATTCAACACCGAACCTGCTCTGCTTTCTCTGTGGGCTGCAGCGGGAACAGCAGCTCAAGAGATGTCCTGGAGGCCGAGCCCCACCCCAGGTGACTGCAGGGACCACTGACACAAGCTGGCCTGCACCGACCACCCCTCAGTGTGGGACAACAGGAGATGACAGTCCGGGCCAGAGGCCAGAGGTGATCCCAGAAAGTCTCCGCAGACAGACACCATGTGGGAAGCATGGGACTTGGGCTGAGAGCCAACTGTATGTCTCCTTGAAAATGCTTATCAAGCCCTGACTCGGTTGATCAGTGGTTAGAGCATCACCAAAGGTTTACCAGTTCAATTCCCAGTTGCAGGCTTGGTCCCTGGCCCCAGTCTGGGTGTGAACAGGAGGCAATAATGTCTCTCTCACATCGATGTTTCTCTCTTCCCTCCTCACCATTCTCTCTAAAAAAAAAAAAAAAAAAAAATTTGAAAAAAATATCCTTATGTGAAAATTAAAAAAAAAAAAAGCTTACCAAAACCCTCTCTGAAAAGCCTTTGAAGATCACTGTCCACAGCTGAAGGAGTGCAGACTGCCCACACCTGGGCCTGGGATTGCTGCAAACACGCAGGTGGGCGTCCCTGGGACTGAATGCCAGAAGACAGAAAGAGCAGACCCCGGTGAAAGGAACGCCAGGACAGTGGTCCAGGCCAGGGGAGGGTAAGCTGGTCAGCCCGCCCCTTCCTCTGGACCTCCTTTCTGGGCCGAGTGCGAGGCTAGCGGCCAGCAACGCTGAGAACCCAGGGAGGTGCCCAGGGCTGCAGCCTCCCTTGAACCATCTTTCCTATTACTCAACAGGCTTCTCTTTTTAACAGAATTGTACCTTTTTCATAATCTATGTATATATATATATATATATAGATAGATAGATAGATAGATTATATATATATATATATATATATTGTCTTTAAAAACACATTGCTTTGCTTTCAACACATTTTAAAGCTATAAAATCACTTGTTACTTTTTCCCCATAAAAATCACTCTTTGCAACCTCAATTAAGATAAACTTGTAAATTACAAGGTAGAGGCATAATTAGATATACCATCACATATATTGTACATAAAGACACCAGAAGAATAAGTTATAATAAAAACAGAAAGGACACAGTTCAGTTCAGGTTCAGAAGCTGGCTGTTCCCTAGTTCCACACGCTTTGGAATTCGACGGCGAACCACCCGAACCACCCGCCCACCCGCCCACCCGCCAGCAGCCGGACCCCGCCGTGCAGACAATGCCCCATCGCAGTGGACGATGACATCGTGATGCTGCATCAGCAAATTCTATGATGATGGAGGAGGCAGGGGCAGGGAAGGACAGTGTTGTGGGCTGAATTGGGTCTCCCCACTCAAACTCATATGAAGCCCTAACCCCCAGGATGGCTGTATGTGGACATAGGGTCTTTGAGGAGATAACGTTAAGGTCCGTTGGTTGGCACCCTAACCCAAAGGCCTGGCATCCATATGGGAGGGAGGCAGATACCAGGACTGTGCACACAACGCAGACATGTGAGGACAGAGGGAGAAAGTGGTCAGCCACAAGTGGCCTCGGGAGAAACCAACCCTGTGACACCTTGACACCCTGACACCTTGCTCGCAGACCGCCAGCCCCAGAAAGTCAGGAAATACATCTATTGCGTAAGCCCCCCAGGCTGTGTTGGTTTGTCCGGTCAGCCCTGCAGACTGCCGCACACACCAAGCCCTTCCCATACCCCACAGTGTGCCTGCCCGCCCATTCTGGCCCTGCAGGACCGAGGATGCGCCTGCCTGCCACTGCCCATCACCAGCACCTGCACAGCTGATGTTCAGGTGAACCACCCTACCGAGGGTGTACCCCCACCCCCACCCCCTGCAGCGCCCAGTGGAGGAGGACAGCCTGTTCTCGAAGGCTCACATCCACACCACTGACCCTCGGAGCCTGGAGAAAACCTGCAGTGTCCTGAGGGAGCAAACACCTGTCGGAGGGTGTCCAGCTGTGACAGGAGCCAGACGGAGGGCGGTCCACGGGAAGAGCGGTAGCTCCGACTACACCAGCCCACAGGTGCCAGGCACTGACATTCATTTCCTGGAGTAAGTTAGGGTACGAGGCTCAGAACTCACGTGACACCCCCACTCAAGGGCACACAAAAAGAACAGCAACATCAGACTTCCTTCAAAGAGGCTCCTTACATGCCACAGGGCATGCCCCATTCATCAGTAGTCGCACCTTGAGTAGAAGCAGAGAACACCCCAGGAAGGTTCGAGTACCATATTCTGGGGATGAGAGGGTCGGGTCTATTTCCAGGTTGGGGAGCAGAGTAGACATCAGGCGAGGCGTACCGCCCACAAGCATGCACTGCCGTACAGGAATGTACATGGGGTGCCGAGTGCCGGGGGGACAGGAAGATGGGCGCTGCGACAGCAAAGGCTGGCAGAGGAAGGGCGGGCCGGGCCAGCAGGTGAGTGCCTGTGGGAACCACCCTGTCTGCGTGAGCAGCAGCAAAGCCGCAGGGCAGGCGTGTGAAGCCCAGCCTCGGCACCGGTGGCCCAGCACTTACTGCCATCAGCAGGACAGATGTCTGCCAAGTCCACACACAGCCCCGCAGCTCTCGCAGCTCCCGGGAGGCCCTGGCGTCGCCTATGACTCAGCCACCTCCACTCTGAAAAGCATCTCCCCTCCACGGAGACTCACAAGGCAGCACTGTCCTCGGGCATCTTCCCATCTCCCATCTGCTGCATGACTACCCTTCCAATGTGCGGAGAGGAATCCAAATGCTGGAAAAGCTGCTTATCAGTTGGCACACCTGAAAGATGAGCATCTGTGTCAAAAGTGACCAATGAGCCCATCACATCCTCTTTTAAATACCCCGTGGCCACAGCAACCAGACAGTGTCATGCAGGATTTTAGGAAATGGTGGACTTGGGCAGGTGCACAAAATCACGCTCACGGCTCACAAGGGGCATCTGGGACTGACAGGGCAGCCTGTGCCTGTTCGCCGGTGGGTCGCCCTGATGCTGTTCCGCCTGCTCGGTATCAACATCCCTGGCTTCCGGAGGCGGCTTCTCAACGAGCCTCTGAGGGCCGGCCCCTCTTTTCTCTGTGGACCCCCTGAGGGGACTGACCGTCAAGGTGGCTGAATGTGAGCCAACCAGGCACTCGCTAGAAACAGGAAACCCACGTGGTGGCAAGGCCCTGAAGACAGCGCCGCCTGCCTGCCCCGGGGCTCCGGTTCCGACCACCGCTGGCCTGGTTCTCGGGCTGGCCTGCCCTGCTCAGAGTCACCCACCTCCTTCTGCAGATTCCGTGTCAGCCTGTCTAACCCAGAATGGGATGCTGAGGTTTTCAACCACGGTCCCAAACAGACCCTAATTAACCATACTCTCCCACTCAGGGAGCGAGCAAATTCTGACTGTTCCAATGGAAAGAATGTCTGCTTCAGGCAGAGATCGTGTGAACTTCGGAGGAAAAGTTTTTTTGTGTGTGCCCTAAATTCTGAAGGCAATTTCTAAAATGGCAGCCACGCCCTCACTGGTTTGGCTCAGTAGATACAGCATCGGCCTGTGGAAAGAAAGGATCCGGGGTTCGATTCCAGTCAAGGGCATGTACCTTGGTTACGGGCACATACCCAGCAGGGAGTGTGCAGGAGGCAGCTGATCGATGTTTCTCTCATCAATGTTTCTAACTCTCTATCCCACTCCCTTCCTCTCTGTAAAAAAAAAAAAAATCAATAAAATAATATATATTTTTAAAAATAATAAATAATAAATAAATAAAATGGCAGCCACGGACACACACACATACCGCCCAGCCCGAAGTCGTAGCACAGGGCCTTGCTGACTGATCACCACCCGCCTGAGCCTCTTCTGGGGCCGACCTTGAATGCGTGTGCTACATACCAGACGTGGTCCTTGTTGCGACACACGGGCCCATGGAGGGAAGATGCCGTCAAGGCCACCGCTTAATCCCTCCACCCTCACAGGTCAGGGTCCACGGCCCTCTCACCACACAGCGGGCCTGGGTGATGCTGGGGGTGGTCCCACAGCCACAGTCCCTGCACGCTCAGAGCCCATGCTGGGGAGAAAGGAATGACCCCACCATTACACAACACACACAGGCACGCACCTGCCTCTCCGTCAGCAGCCATCTGACTGGCCTCCGGAGAGAGGGACACTTGAACTGCTACCTCCCTCAGTAGAGTTAGGAAAAGAGAGGCAGGACCCAAACGGGCAGTTCAGGTGCCCCCCTCCACCCAGGAACTATCTGCTGAGAAGGTGCCCTCAGGGAGGGGCAAGACCAGGCAGGCTCATCACAAGGAGCCCTCCTTACCCCCTGATCCCACCCCAGCCCCCCTCATCCCTGAGGCAGCTCCCTGTTCACGTCTTTATTTACCCCATGACTTGTTCTGAAAGAGCTTAGGGGTGAGGCCAGGAATTTCAACTTCATTCTGAAAGCCCTGGTGAGCCATTAAAGGCTTTTAAGCAGGGCACGGCCTGGCCAGATTTGTTTTGGAATCTATTTATGGGTTAGGAAGCTGTGAAGCATGAATCACCAGGTCAGCATCCGGGGACATCTGAGCACAGATGCTCACACGGAGGTGAGACCTGGGAGGATCACTGGTGCTTCGTCACGTGAACATGAATATGTCTGTCACACGCAAGCCGAAGAGGCAGTGGACGTGCAACCTGCGCGGCCGAGCGTAGGGCACCTGGACGGAAGCCAAGAGGCCGTCCACTGTCAGCACTTGAAAAGCTGTAAAATCATTATGTACTTGGGAGCGTGCAACAGTTCTCCAGGAGGATCCGCGTGGGAGGTTGTATGCTATTGGGCGTCTGGTGTTGGGACTGAGAAAGGCCTGCTGGCTGGTCCAGATGCAGGGGCGGGACAGAGCCGCACTGCTCCTGAGCTGCTGAACCCCGGCAGCAGCAGCAGCAGCAGCAGCACTGGGAATGTTAGGGAGGCAACATCCCAAGCCTCACGGGACCTCCTGACTCGGAACCTCTGGGGTAGGGCTAGCAACCGGTTCTCACTCGTTGTCCAGGTGACTCCGAGGCAGGGACAGGTTCAAGAACCACCACGCTGAAGGCTTGCGGCCCTAAGGTCAGCAGCCAGCCAGGGACAGGTGCCGGGAACAGGAAGAGAACACACCTGTGCGTGTGGAACTGGAAAGGCCGCTCCTCACACACCAGCTGCCTAATCGAAGCAGCCCTGTGAATGTGGGGGGGGGGGGGGGCCGAGATACGTGTTCACACCTCATGATCTTTCAGATGGTGTGGTGCCGAGGAAAAGCCAGTGACGCCACACTGGCGCTGGGAAAGGACACACAGGCTCCGTAAGACTGCAAACCAGATCTGAAGAGGCAGGACCGCATCGGCGTGGGGGTCTGGAGCAGACCAGGAGGCCCGGCTCCAAGCGGTGCTGTCCCCGAGAACCCACCACTCGGCAATGGGCCGGCCCAGCCAGGAACCCCTCGCTCGGCGCATGCTTCTGATGGCATCCAAAGCACTTAGCAGGAGGATTTTCACTCATGTATCTGAACTCCCTGAAGGGGGCTGGGGGCACAGGGCAGGTTCTCTGGGAGGTGAGAGGGAAAAGGTAGCCCTGAGGGACACAGGAGCACTGAGCCCCAGCAGGACCTGTTCAGAGGACTCAGTGCAGCAGCGGGACCAGGGCTCGTCCATAGGGAAAGCAGGAATGGGGGGAGCCTGGCTGAGCTTCCTATTCCCATGGCAACAAAACCAGCGTTTCCTATCCTTGGCAGTTTCCCCCAAAAGTAAGACAACGAACACCCAACTCCCAACAAGATAAAAGCTGCTCCCAGCCCTCTGATGATGCAGCATGTGCCCTCTCCCCTGCACCCTGCACCCCACTCTGAGCACATCTTTGAAAAGAAGGGCATCGCGGGGTCTTTCTCCCCACCCCGTAAGTGACAGGCTGTGGAGGGACCGCTCCGTGCAGTGGAGCCCCGACAGGATTTGCAAAGCTAAGTTTCCCCTGTGCTCCCGGCAGGGAACAGCGAGTCACTTCCCCGAGCCTCGCCGAGGTGACTTCGCAGAGCAGTCTGTCGGGACTACCCTGTGCGCGGCTGCCAAGCAGCTGTTAGTCATAAAGGGCTGGGGGCAGGTGCTGCCTACTCGACACCTGGAGGAGACGAAGAGAAAGTGGCATCCCCACTGGGAGCCCATTTCTAGAAAACTTGGGGGAAAAAGAACTGATGAGGCTCATGCAGACCCTGGCTTCCCCGTACCCAGGGCCTGGGTTACACCGGGAATGGGCCGTGCTTCCTCACCGAGGACTCAGTCCCAGGGAGCAGGCAGGGGCATGCTCCTGTCCCACCTGGAAAGAAACATGCACCGAGGAACCCCGCAGACTGAGCTGCAGGGCAAGGACTGGAAAGGGCCACAGAGGTGGGGCAACACTGCAGGAAGCCTGGCTGCCCAGTGCCCCTCAGGCTGCTCAGCAGCACCCTGGCCCCTTCTCCCTCCATGCCACTGACACCGCCATCCCCAAAGTGTGACAAACACACCTTCTCCGGATGCTGCCAAATGTCCCCGGGGAACAAAAACAGCCCCGCCCTTCGTTAAGAATCTCTGGTCCTGGCCCAACACTTGGATGTACAAGCAGGGAAGCTGAGGCTGGGTCACAACGATGCGGGGGAGCCACGACCTGACTCTGGACATCCACCCTGGCCTTCTGCCGGCCGCACCCCCATGGCCGCCCCTGTGCCCCCAACTCCAGATGCTGACTTCACCCAGACGGCGCTGATTTTCAGTCGTTTTATAAGAGCCTGGGAGGTCTGGTTTTCACACACGTGAACATGCGTGGTCACAGCTCCTCCCCCTTGGGCTCCTGGACCCCTGAGGAGGCCACACCTCTTTCCCACTTGGCCTCTTCCGGCCTCTCCCCCAACCCATCAGTACAAGACACCTCCCAGCCCAGGAGACCCGGCTGCTAAGCTCTCTTTCTAAAGGATGGGTGCTATCCCCAGCATCGCTGCCAGCAGCCTGCTGACCTGACACCCAAAAGGCAGACCCCACACAGCAGCAGGCAGGAGTATAAAAGCAAGCCCCGGGCGTGGAGGAGGGTCTGGCCGTTTTTATCACGTTACACACCCAGCACTTCACTGTGGGCCTTCCCCCAGGAGAAGGGGGAGCACCCGCCCAGACAAAAAAACTGTACGTAAACATGCACAGCAGCTTTACATAAAAGCCAGACCCTGGACCCCACTCGACACCCACCAACAGAATCAATGGCGGGAAGCCCACCCAGCAGGTCACCGCTCAGCAGTGAGAGGACAGGACAGGATAGGAATGAACCTCAGAATCAGCACACAGACCAAATGCAGCCACCCAGAGAGGGGCCTGTCACCGTGTGAATCCGTTTCTGCTGAACTCCCCGCCGTGACAGAGCAGATCGGGCAGGAGGGCTGGTCAGGGGACAGAGACGCTGGGAGATGGACAAGCTCAGCGTCTTGAACGCCGCTTCACAGGTGTGCACCTCGGCCAAAACGCATTAAATTGTAGACTTCCCATCTGGGAACCTTCTCTCACCGAACTCATGACTCGGAAAAGGTGTGGAGTAAAACACGAGCGCAGCAAGAGCAGTGCGGCTATAAAATTCACCACAGCCCTGGCGGCACTGCCAGCACAGACCTCTCACTGGAGGATCACATGGCTCCCGGTGGGTCCTGCCGACGCAGGGAGGACCGCTCCGGTGGGAACTCGCCGGTAGCAGTGCTGCACACCTCGGACACTGTTCGATGCCGGGTTGGAAACGGGGGCACGGCGGCCACCACCTATGCTTCCCACCCGTGTCCGGCCACCCAGGTACGAGGCCTCATCGCCCCTCATTGTCTTGGGGTCAGCAAGATGCTATGGTCAGCTCCCCGCACTGGTGCGGAAGCATGACCAACCCACACCTTGAAGGAAGACCGTCCCCCAATGCCTTTGGAAGGAATGCTGTGGGCAGAGCACTGGCCAGGAATCAGGAAACCTCCATCCTGGCAAAGTACAAGATCATGCCTTTCTTTTCATCCCTGGTGGCCCTATCTGAAAAGGGTGGTGTTGCCCTGGCTGGTTTGGCTCAGTGGATAGAGCATTGGCCTGTGGACTCAAGGGTCCCAGGTTCAATTCCAGTCAGGGGCATATACCTTGGTTGCGGGCACCCCCCAGTAGAGGCTGTGCAGGAGGCAGCTGGTTGATGTTTCTCTCTCATCGATGTTTCTGGCACTCTATCCCTCTCCCTTCCTCTCTGTAAAAATTAATAAAATATATAATAAATAAATAAACAAATACATAAATAAATTAAAAGGGTGGTGCCATCGGACCGCCCCATCCACCCAGGTGATGGACGGCAAAGCACTGGCTGTGCGCACCCCGCACCCGCCAACAGCATCGGGCTGCCTGGACTCTGCCACTCGGCTCAGCCTGGCTCTGGGTCAGCTCAGGGGAATCACTTTCGCTACCAGGGCGTCCGTCTCTCCCCATTATGGTGACTATAGCTCAGAGGAAGTCAGGTCCACGTGTACGAGTTAAACGTTAACCGCTTGCTAGCATCTCCATTATGAAAATGTCACATGATTGGGGTGGCTTATGTTTAAGTGTCAACCAGCCTGGATTAAAGCTGTTGCAGATTTTCGGGAAAGGCTGTTTGGAAAGTCTCCCCGCTCCCAGACAGGAGCCTGCCGTGGTGTTTCCTCCTCAGAACCGCCGGTCAGTGTCCCGGGACCGCCAACCTGACCACGGAGCAGGAGGAAGGCAGCAGCTGCTCTGGGCTTTCTAAGCTCAGAGTAAAAGACAGGGAATGGAGCTGCAAATCTCACACTGGAACCCACGGTGGGTGCAGACCACAGAGACTTACTTCCCCAGCCCCTCCGCAGACCTGGGCGGTCAGAGATGTTTCCTTCCTGCTTCATTAAAGCATCATAACGGGGGGGTGGGGGGGTAGAGTGAGAGGGGCCCCACCCACATGCACCGCCTCAAGCCCGCCTCTCCCTGACGGTCCTCACAGTGGTGCCTGGCATTTGTAAGTAGCTGCTTATGTCCTCTCTTCCTAAAAAGGAATTCATAACTAAAATCGGAGACAGACCACGGCAGGGAGGAGGGCGCACAGCTCCCGGCCTGTCAGCACTGGGCCTGGCACACAGGACCCCGGTGACTGGCCTTCTTCCGACCATAGGACGGGTTCCAAACAGCTGCTTCACTGGGCCTTCTGAGGTACAGACGCTCGGCATAAAAACCACCACATGTGATGGCAAATAATCCCCAATTAAAGAGCCGGAAGATGTGAAGAGGGAATCAGCCCCTAGGAGACAGCATCCTGGCTGTCTGGAGGCTTTCAGGAGAGAGCCTCAGAAAGGCTGCCAGTTTGGGTGGGTAGATAGAGCATCAGACCAAGGGTCCCAGGTTGGATTTCAGTCAAGGACACATGCCTGGGTTGCAGGCTCGATCCCCAGTAGGGGGTGTGCCGGATTCTCATCAGTGATTCTCATCATTGATGTCTCTATCTCTCCCTTCCTCTCTGAAATCAATAAAATATATATTAAGAGAGGGAGGGGGGAGAGAAGGACAGGGGGGGAGAAAGGGAGAGGGAGGGAAAGAAAGGCTGCTCCAGCGCCCCTCACGCTTGGGGAAAAAGGCTGGACCCTCGCTGAGAGTGTGTTGCATGCAGAGGAAAGAGCAAGAAAACAGCCCCCACGGAGCTTCCTGATCAAGCAGGTGGCTGGGTCACCGTCTATGAGCGGCTCTGTCCAGTCAGCCCCTTGGCCCCCGCTCGCCTCCCCATGTTTGTGGGGAATAAAGAAGATCACTTTGGATCGGGGCGGAGGAAAGCAGGAGCCAGGTCCGGGCTTCCCGCAGTGGCTTCCAGTCTGGGTGGCCCTGCTCCTATGGCTGCAGCTTATGACAGAGAGCTCCCAACCAAGAATGTTCTCAGAGACACCATGTCTCAAACCGAGAGAGAAGTTCTCGGTCACATAAACTCAAGTTTCTGATCCAACATCCTCTTTTTCTGTCCAGAAAGCCCCCAAAAGGCACTATCACAGTCATCACAGTTTAAATCGTGTGTGTGTGTGTGTGTGTGTGTGTGTGTGTAAATGTTGGAACCCAAGCTTCAGAAACCCTGCATCTGAATCTAACAGCAGTTATATAACAAGAGCCAAGGTAACAGTAACCATGGGAAATGCATCTTTCCAACACAAGTCTTCAGGAAAGTTCACTGCAATTAGCGGTGCGCGGTGCCTTCCTACAGAGAATCCTCGGGCAGGGCTTGTGAGAAGCAGCGCGCGCCTGCGGCAGCCTGGAGAATTCTGCCCCCTAGCACGATGGGCCAAGATGGTCCCGGCATGTCTCTCTCCCCATCCCATTCGCAAGCCAAGCCCGGGGCCTCTGCTCTAGGGACAGGACAGAGGAGTCTGCCCGCTCCTGCTCTCTGGAGAAGTGGAGGGGGTGGGGCATATACATGCACACAGATAATTATAAATGGCATTAAGGTTCTGAGAGGGGGAGGGGAGAGAAGAATGGAGGGAAAGATGTGGCAGGAAGGATGGGGGAGGGGAAAAAGAAGGAAAGGAGGGAGAGAGAGAGAGAGAGAGAGAGAGGAGAGAGAGAGATAAACAGGGAGTCCAGCTAGTGGTGGTGGACAAGGCAGACATCTCTGATCTAAGAAAAAACTCAGGAACAAGAGGCCTTTAACACGTGGAGACAGTCAAGCCATAGGAGGACTGTGGTTGCCTACTGTTGAAATTATCCTCGGAAACGGACAGGCGAGTTATCAAGGTGAAAACCCCTTCCACCTTGACAATGCCTGCGAGAGGCTAGAGCAGTCTTTATAAACTAACCTGCTGGAGCGAAAGCATCCTTGTCTCATCGGCAGGGGCCAGTTCAAAAGTTAAGCTTTCTCCACTCTGGGGAGGGGTGGTAATCGTGAGAAAGTGAGAGTGTGGGGGAAAGGGAAGGACCCTCAGAGCCTCCAAGCTTTTAGAAACTCAGCCTCTAGTTGCACTTAAAGAGGTGACAAGTGAAATATATTTTGACATAAATTCCCCTCGCCTAAAAGCTTGCTTGGAGTTTGAAGAGATGATCATGACAAAATGGAAATTAGAAGCCAGGTTCTAGCAGGAGATTTGAGGCCCAAGGGCTCATTCAAATGGAAATCTGGGGTGGAAGCTGGGAACCAAGCCCACTTGAAGTCCAGGAGAAAACTGAGAGTCGACTGTCTAGCAGAACCTGGCATGTCCGGGAGACGCCCCGTGACATGCGGACAGCAGCAGAGCGCTGTGGTGAAGACTTCGAGAGACGATGCTGAGAAGGAATCTGCTGACTCAGTCCCCCCCAAAAAAACCCTATGGACAGGGTCCAGTTCTGGGCAGGATGTGGGGAGAGTGGCAGGGGGTCGGGTGAGGAGGAGAAGGCGGGGGACTACCAGCCCACCATGAGGTCATCGCTGGCACAAGCAACCCAGAAAATTCGAAAGTGAATTTTCTATTTAGGCCCCGTCTGGGAAACAGGAATATGGGCCTAATCAGGTTCTGTAATGAACACTGTAATAATTAACACAGCAGAGCTAGGAATCGCACTATTATTCAGCTCCCCGTTCACCCTGGAGATAACTCCAATTCTGGAAGCTCCTCCCTAACACGTATGACTGACAGTTGAACTAGACTTCCAGGATCTGCCTTAACACCTTTCATCAGATCTCCACTTGTACAGACTCCTTCATCACCCCCCTACCACATTACTACCTGCTGGTGACAGTGACAAGGACATACCATCCCCAGGGTCACACGGTTCCATGTACTGTCTCTCCCTACGTCTGGCAAGAAGACATTGCAGGGACACAGGCTCCTCTGCACACTCAGATGTTATAAAGAGGCCTTCAACATGTGTGCACGGTACAGGAGGGAGGCACACGGTGCTGGGCCGTCCACAGACTACGTGGATTACACACGCACACACACTGTCTCCTCCCCATTTTTGGATATGGCTCTACTGAGTGGAATTTCACTCTGTTGGGTTGAGAAATGCAGGTGAAACAATGCAACACACAGCCCTGGGGCAACCCGGCCTCTTCTGACCAAAACCTGGCCTCACCCTCCCGGCCCCTCCTACACCAGACCAGGTCAGCTCAGGGACCCAGGAGCGACAGATGAGGTGGTGGCAGTCGCTTCGGAGACAGGAGGAACCTTGAAATAAAAGCTTAACCCTGGGGATTCCAGCCACTGAAACTGAGGCCCAAGGGGTCACATGAATTTTCCCAGGGTTCCACAGCCCGTCACTGAGGCAAGAGCCTGTCCTGGATGCCCCAGGCTAGGAGGTCTGTCCCCCACAAGCCACACAGAGTCACCAAGGCTGTGATCTTCCATGACATCATTCTGCTTCGAGGCAGCACGGTTAACATGTTCCGACGAGGAAATGTCAGCTCCGTGTCAATACATCAGCTACTCCCAAAACCCAAGTTCTGGGACACAGGGGACCTGGGGCCACCCTATTCCCCAAACCACTGAGGCCCAAAGAGGGACTGCCCTCCCAACACACACACACACACACACACACACACACGGCCGTAGAATTCTCCTCAGTTTCCCTTTTCGTCTAAGTTCGAATTGTATCAAGATTAACACAACAGAAGAAAGCTGTCCTTTCCCAAGCGCAGACTAAACCCACGTCCCCTGCAGGATGAGGCACCTCACATTCCGTCCATACTTAATGAGCACCCTGCCCGTGCTGGGCCAGCATGGCACCTGGAGTCTGAGCCACAAGACGGATGAGCACTGTTTCCAGAAATCCCTTCGACTCCCAGGCAAAACCAGATCAGCCTCGGAGAACTGTGCATTCCACAGAAATGCTGGCTAAATAACCTGCGGGTGGAGGGGGAGATTTCACAAGTGGAGAATCAGGGTGATGCCTGTCTAAGAGTTCACTCTGAATGTCCGTTCCACTCTTCTCTGGGCTTGAAAACTTTACCACAAAATGTTGAGAAACAGAGACCCTCCTTGAGTTGTAACCAAATTTCGTCTTTTAATAGCAAAACGTCTCCTCCCAGACCCTAGACGGTGGCACATCCCTTTACCTGGGCAGACCCACAGGGATCCGAACCCTCAGGTGGGGTGAGCTCCACTGACGCTCTTACCGTGCACGCCCCACTCAACACAGCCACCCCACTGTCTCCATTGGGGGGTGGAGGACAGCTGGTCTCCCCAGCAGACTGAGTGCCTCTGATCTCCAGGCAGCCGCTCTGCAAATCAAAAAATCTGAGTGTGCCACTTCACCATGTTCCCTCACAAGGAGGAGCTGGGATTCTAGAGGAAACAGGCTCCCTCCTCCAAGTGTGGAACTCAGAGCCGCTGTCAGGAAAAGCAGCACCGGCATGAAGTCCAGACCAGCTCCCGCTCAGCAAAGCTCAAAGGCTCCAGACCCACTGCCCGGGATCTGAGCGCCCCTCTCAGACTGTCCGGGTGAGCTAGGTGCTCAGGAAAAACGGGATCAGAGCTTTGGGAGTTTTGGGGGCGGGGCAGAAAGGGGGCCTCTGGATTTAGAATGTGGGCAGAAAGATATACTGTATTCTCCGGCGTATAAGACGACTGGGCGTATAAGACGACTCTCAACTTTTCCAGTTAAAATATAGAGTTTGGGATATACTCGCCCTTTAAGATGATACCCGGCATATAAGACAACCCTTGACTTTTGAGAAGATTTTCCTGGATTAAAAAGTAATTTTATACACGGAAAAATACAATATATATAATTGTTTTATTCCACAGCATAGGATGACCAGAAAGACAAATGCAGGCTAAGATACCTGGGTAAAAGTGAAATTATCTTAGTGGAAACTGGCTTTTTGGTGTGAACACAGTGGGGTTTCTTTGGGGAAAGATGAGTTTCCCAAGGCCTTCTACAGAGGCAAGATTAATGACCCCCCCCCCAAAGGGGGGCAGGTTCCGGGCTTCTGAAACAAGGCTTTCTCCCAGCAGCACAGCCTCCACTCTCCTAGCCCCCACCTGACCGCCCCGTGGGCACCTGCCCTGCCTCTGCACGGCATATAGCCTGTTCACCACTGTGGCCCAGCACCTGGCTCTACCAGCTAAACCCATGGAGTGAGAAATGCCCACACCTGCCAGACAGGTAACAAGGCTACAGATTTAGATACAGATATACAGATAGGGAAGATACATCAATCAAGCATCTGGGGCATGTACTCTGTGTTGTTCTCGAAAAGGCACAGTTAGCCAGGAGACTGCCTGGCTAGACAAGCAGGACCTCAGGGCCCAGGGTCTGTGAGCTGCAGCTTAGTCATATGTTACCCCCTCCTCTCCCCCCTCCCAGCTCCCGCTCTGGGACTGATTCAGCTCCTGGAGAGAGACACACACTAGATAACTCCCGAAATGATGTAAACCTCAGACACCCGTTAAAGCATCTGCAGAGGAAAGACTGCGGTACGCTCCGATTCCTGCCTCAGCCTGTGTAACATACGGGCTCCTGAACCTACACATCCAAGCTCATCCCACAGGGACAAGGCCCTACTCTACAAATCCTGGGTTTCTTCCCTATGTGGCTGAGCACCTTCCTGCCACCCCAATCCTGGCGCATCTAGGAACACCCCCCCCCCGCAAAGTGCCCCCCACTCCTTGTGTGTTTCCAGGCTCAAACCTCAGTCCCCAACCCTGCTCCCTCTACCCTGAAACTCACAGGGAAACTCAGGCCTAACCTCTGTGTACACATTTTGGGACCTGTCTCTGCTTTCCCACTGCCTTGCCCAGGCCCCCACCTTCCCTTACATGAGCTTTGGTTTGAACCCAGGCTGCCACTCCAATCCCACAGCCCTAACCACATTCCTACCCTGCATGGCAATCACTGCAAATCCCAGTGCGTGCCTCCCCCAACAGAAATCCATCATCAATAGTTTCCTGCTGCCCAGAAAGGCTCTCCCAGCCTGCTCCCGGGGGCTCACGGGGGTCTTCTCCCTCACCTGCCCCTCCCCATCCCGAGTTCTCTGCAGTCTGGAAGCCCCACTCCCTTCCCACAAGAGCCTGGAAAACCCTGCCTTGCCTGCTTCCTACCCTTTTCATTCTGTTACTCCCTCCCCTCCTGGCCCTCCCTCTCCCAGGCGGCCTGGTTATCTATATTGCTGTGGCCTCCACACATCTGCCTATCCTGCCACATTCAAATGCTGTGCTTTGCCCAGTGTCGGTGCTTGATAACATCTTGCCTATTGATTCTCCCTTAGCCACTTCCCATACCAAACAAAGTGAAGATAAACATGGCCCTCCCACTCCCATCCCTCAAAATAAATATTTGCATTTGTAAAGCAACTGGAGTAGTTCACACAGGCACACCACCCCTGGATCTGTATTCAGGGGAGCATGGCTTTGGGGAAGGGGTGCGGGTGGGGCGGGGGGAGGGAGGATTGGGGGGGCGCGGTAATGGCAGTTCCCAGGATGTGCAGGAACAAAAAAAAAAAAAATAGCCCTTTGAGAATAGCAGAGTTGGCAACCTTTAGCTTTTTTTTTCTTTCATGTTTTTGCATAATTGCTACAAACAACAGAAACCGAATAGTGCTAACATGTATATATTAAGACCACAGAACAGTTCCAGCCAAAAGTAGCAAATGAGTTTCCTTTCAAATACCAGCAGAGATCCAAAGGATACTACTACTAAAGCCCAGGGCCAGGACCGCTGTGGTGAGATGAATTCAGGAGGCCCGGGCTCAGCCAGAAAGAGGACCCCAGCTGAGTGCAGGGGTCCCTAACAGACAGTCGTAGCGGAATGGTACCCTCCACATTTTAAAGGGAAGTGCTTCTTGGTGAATGATTTCCTCACCCAGCTCCTCGTAGGGACCTGTAACTATTCAACTAACAAGGAAATAGTCCATAGACAACCGAAAATTTTAAAATCTAATATCTAAGACAGTGCCAGAAATGCACTCGCCACCTAAATATGTGCTTCCTACCAATGGAAATCCAAGGAAGGAGACAGCAGCTGAACCGCGTCTTGAACGGCAATGAAAGGTCCCCCCTCCAGACGGGGGGCCGCCTGCCAGAAGGTAAGGTTTCAGGGTGGCTATGTCCAGCTGGTGAGATAAGGTACGAGGCCCCAGCACTCTGCTCCCAGCAGACACGGACAGGAACGGGACATGTGGGCACCAAAAGGCACGCACGAGAATGCACACAGTCACACTGTTCCTACCAGCCCCAACAGGAAACAACCCACGTGCCCATCCACAGTAGAACAGATCCGTCCACAAAAGCCACGGACTCTGCGACACACCATGGGGCTGGGTCTCCCTGGCTGGCCACCTCTGGTTCTTGACCCGGATGCTGGATACACACAGGGGACAGGCAGTGGGAACTTCCTCGCCTTCTTTATTTGAGTTATATGTCAACAAAGGGTTCAAAACAAGGAGGAAGACTGAAGTGGATCTCAATCCCGCCAACCCCAATTTCCAAATAAGAATCTGTGGGAAACCAGACTCAGGCTTGGGTGTCAGGGCTAAAACTGAAACAGTGCTCTTGTTTGGTGTTTGTTTGTTTGTTTGAAAAAAAATCAGGTTGGCCAGCCTGTGCTAGCAGCACAAGTCAGAACACAAGGAAACTGAATCACTGCCCACAGCAGCACCCCAGACCTCTGAAAACAACCAAGGGGGACAGGCAGACTTCCAGATGCTCCCCTCACAGAAGAGGACAGGTGGAAACATGAACAGCTGAAGGCCAGTGCAATCAGCTCTCCCCAGCTCATTTCTACTGCATTACACCAGCTTCTTACCTTACCTGGAATAGCACCCCTTGCCAAAGAACCCCATTGGCCCTACACGGAGTCCATGGAAGAAATAAAGACTCAGAAAATGAAGGCAGGTCTTGTTGTAGGCATTCATTTAAAAAAAAAATCTAATTCAAGTATCCTCAACACAGTATGTCTGTATCAACTAAAACTCATGGAACCAAAACTAACTTCACCTCTTAAAGACACTGTTCTCCCCTCAAGTCCGTTATCGGAGGGTTCGGTAATAGTAGCTTCTGCCAGGCACTTCCTAAGCTGGAAATCAGCATGGCTCTATTTGCTAGAGCCTCTTCCATGTTGACATTTCTAAGACCAAACATAAATCGTTGGTGAGCATAGCTGGGAATTAGCTGGAATTCTTCTCCCAGAACCATGAAAAGTGTTTCCCACCATTTCAAAAAAAAAAAAAAGGCAGCTTCTAACCAGGAAGCTAATGACAACCAGACGGCATGAGCGGTTTTAAAGATCAGACAGTTGCTTGTGTAGAAACACTGTACTCCAACACTGCAGCCCAAAAAAAGACCATCGCCATCGCGCAGGGAAAAGTGTGAAATGGGCGGATGGGCCCCGGCTTCAACACCACCGCCCGCCTGTTCCCAGGCGCAGGGCGGCCGGCACCTGTTCGGATGGGCGGCGCGTTCCGATGGCCAGTGGAAGAAACAATATCGGAGTGATGACAGCCCCCCTTGGGCCCCGGTCCCCACCCTCCTGCCTATATTTAGTCTGCTCTTTATGGAAAATCTCCCGACCTCAAACACAGACACGCTATTAGGCTGGTTATTCAAAGGGCCCATTAACAACCTCTTCTGGCAGGGAGGGTGTTTGCCCACCTTCCCTCTCCTTCCCCACCCCCCAGCCCGCAGACCTAACCAAGACCCCTTTTGGCCCTGATCAGTTGTGAGTGAGGAACACAGGGAGGTGGGAGGGACTGGACCCAAACTACGGGGCCAGCCGTGCCCCTGGACGGTGTGTCTTGGGAAAGTCATGCCACACAGAGCCCTGTGTGCAGGCAGGCTCCCCACACCTAAAACGGGAGCCACAAATCCCGGGCCCTTCGGAGCTCCCGGAAGACTGGGCTCACAGAGCACACGAGGCCTCGCACTCACGCCCGTACAAAAATAACAGATGCTACAGAGATTAGAGACAGACATCTGTAGACTGCATTTTGCTCCTCGGAGAAAGGTACTTAACAAAGGGAAGGAATTATGTAGCTAAGCACCGGATCAGAACCCCGAACCCTGGATTTTAAAAATAACTAAGCCTGATCCGCTCTGCCAAACTCAATCACTTAAGAGAAAGACTCACAGGATCTGGTGCGCTCGGAAGGGGTGGGGAGTGGGGACACGGGTTTGTTTGAAGGTTAAGAAATGCAAGACAAGACCAAATCAGCAGTTAAAACAAGCCAGAGCCAGACTGACGCACTGTAAACACCTGCAGGGGACACAGGAAAAAAAGAAGGATGCAAAATAAGGGATTTGGGTCTTACCAAAACAAAAGTCTGGTTTGGACCAAAAAACAGAGGTGGGAAGAACAGGCCCGCAAGTTTTGTTTTGCAGGTCCCTGCAGCTGCTGTCACTGCTTCTCCTCCTGACTCACTTCCTTCAGGCTCCCCCAGCAGCCCTCTTTCCATGCTAATAACACATCGCTCCCCCCTTTCACTGACATGCTCCTTCAGCTCTGAAACAGCAGCAACAAAATGCATGGTCCGCGTGGCAAGTGAATTCTGAACAACCCCTGTGGGAGTAGGCAGGAGAGGACACTACAAATCCACAATCTCTAAAGACCAGACGGAAAAGCCACGGACCCAACAGACCGGGACTTAGAAGGAAATGGGACACGAGCTGGTCCCCTACCAGATTCCCTTGACAATGTCCATCCCCTCCTGGGGCGCTCAGCATTGTGGGAAAAGAGTGGACACAGACTTGAAGCCCCTGGGATCTAGGTTGAAATCCCTCTTCCACTCATCCAAGCTGCGTGATCCCTGGGGAAGGGCCTCCCTTGTAACCCGCAAGGAGCAGGGAGAGAAAGGCTGCCTGGGAGTGAGTGCTGGAGAGCTGGCCCAGAGATGCCCGGTTCCCTGGGACTCCTACTACCACAGTAATGCCTCTCCAAGCGGCCAGCGGCACCAGCATCCCCGAGAATCTGGTGAGCATAGCACATTCTCGGCACTCTGGACCTACAGAACCAGAAACTCTGGGGAGGGGACAGCAATCTGTTTCCCCAAGCCCTCCGTGTGATTTGACTGCTCGCTCAACTTTGAGACACATGGCTCTCAGTATTTCACTGAAGAACCCGCATTAGTTCGGTCCCCTGGCCTGTCCCTCATTTGCCCCTGAGGACGAAACTGGTCCTACATCTAAAACGCACACCAACATAAAGAAACACCAACCTTTTGCACAAGCTGCCAGGATTCCGCAAGCAGATCTTTTTCTTGCCCTTCGTACACTTAAAAAAAGTCTCCTTCTCGCCCAAGCTACCCATCAGATCCCAAAGGTGTGCAGCTTTCCCATCTATGATCCAAGATGTTTCAAACGCCCTCACTCTAGCCACTGGACAAACACTGTTTACACTAACAATGAGGAGCAGAAGGACCCAAACTCCAGAGAAAATGTTAGGTCCTCTGACAAGTCACCCAGTCAACCAACAATTCCTAGGCAGCTTCCAAGGGCAAAACACAACACAGTGAGTCATGGAGGAGAAAAAAAATGAACACAACCTGACCACTTTGGCTCAGTAGATAGAGTGTCAGCCTGTGACAGAAGGGTCCCAGGTTTGATTCTAGTCAAGGGCATGTACCTTGGTTGTGGGACATCCTCAATAGGATGTGTGCAGGAAGCAGCTGATCGATGTTTCTCTCTCATCGATGTTTCTAACTTTCTATCCCTCTCCCTTCCTCTCTGTAAAAAAATCAATAAAATATAAATAAATAAATAAATAAATTCTAAAAAATGAACACAACTGACTTCTGCCCTCAAAGGGCTCCCAGTCCTTCAGGCTGGAGCAGAGTGAGGACATAAGCCAACGGGAGCTGACGGGCCGGGCCTTCGTGGTGACAGGGAGAGGGGGAACGGATGCTGACATCACGCTGGAGGGGACACCTGGACCTGAAGGGGTTGGTCACTGCCCATAGGCATGCGATTTAATCTGGAAGCGACAAACAGCCAAGTGAGAATTATTTTTAAGGAGGAAACTGTGACATTTATGTCAACAATTAAAAGGCCCAAACCTGCACCATTTGATTCAACTTAAAAAATTACAAATACCCTCAACAGTGGCCAAATGATGCTCATCCATGGTGGGAAGATGTTTGTTCCCTAATGCATACACCTGCTACAAACGCGTTAAATATATCTCTATAGGACAGTGGTCAGCAAATAGAGGCTCGTGAACCACATGCGGCTCTTTGGCCCCTTGAGTGTGGCTCTTCCACAAAATACCAAGTGCAGGCGTGCACACACAGTGCGACTGAAACTCCGTGGCCCATGCGCAGAAGTCGATTTTCAGCCTGGGCGAGTCTATTTTGAAGAAGTGGCATTAGAACACTCAAGGGGCCAAAGAGCCGCATGTGGCTCGCAAGCCGCGGTTTGCTGACCACTGCTATAGGAGAACGAACTCTATAGGAGAACAAACTCCTACTCAAGTGTTGCCGTGTTAGCAACTTTGCAGAGAACATGATACTTCTGGTTATTTGCAACATTCTCAAACCCTCTCCAACACAGGACACACGCCTGGGGTAATAAATTCTAATAAATGAAGACAACTGACTTCTGCCCTCAAAGGGCTCCCATCCTTCAGGCTGGAGCAGTGTGAGGACATAAGCCAACTTCTGGGCGCTGTGAGTAGCCAGGAGCTCTATTTCTATCCCACATGGAGCTGAAGAGCCAGCGCAGCCCAGTCCACCTCTCGGGCAAGTGTGCTATACTGTCTGGGCCTCAGAGGTGCCACCCATGTCACAAAATTGCCCAGGATGAAATGACATCATGCAGGTTAAGCACTTAGCATTCTGCTGAGCACAGATGCGGGACAAAGGAGCTGTTTCATGGGATTAGAGGGGGGGGCCCTGCCCCATCTTCCCCCAGAACAGCCCTGGAATCCCCAGCCCTTGCAGAGCTCTCCCACCAAGGACCGGGCCATCGTGACCTCTCTGGCCCCCTCCAAGGAAGCCACACAAAGCACTGGCAGGGCCAGGGGGAGGCTTGGTCCCTGCTGATCTGCCGCCTGGAAAGTGGGTTGGGGGTCCCAGCAGGGCCCTGGCTGAATGAGCTGGCCGGGTTATCACAGGCATCTCAGTTCTGCTGCTGGCAGGCTGAATTACAATGCGCAATTGGAAACAGAGACTTTATCCCAAAAAGAATAAGCTTTCTTTAACAGGAAAGGCAGTTGATTCTTTTACCTCAATGCCATCAACCCCAGTCGGGCATTTTAAAGAAGAACCAGAAGGGGAGACCTAGCCACGCTGCTCACACTTGAGGCAGGCCGCTCCCAGGAGCTTTCCTGGGCACAGAGAGCACCCAAGCTGCAGGGTTAACATTTCACAGCATGCCACACCCCTGTGGGACACCCCAGAAATCTGATCAGATTAATCTGAAAACCATCAGCAATGCTCCTCTAACTCCAGAGAACTGGGTGCAGGGAGGGAAACACAGATCTCTCAAAGTCTGAAATAAAGATATGGAAGGGGGAAAAAACAAAACAGTTTGGGGACAGGAGGCAAGGTAATGTTTTAAAACAAGATGGATAACAAGTCCCATTCCCTGTGCCTGCACACAGAGTCACAGACCCACTTGTACCTGGGAATCCTCTCGAGCTCTTGCAACTACCATATATACAACTGAGTCCCTCTGATTAGAGAGTTCCAGTGCAGGCCCACCAGAATCACTTTTTGAAATGAGCTTTAGCCGAAACATCCTTCCCCTTTGACAAGGCCACTCCCCATTCCAACAGCAAAAATTCTCGAGGCTGCCAGAGAAAGAGAAATTTCAAAGACATCGTGGCACAGCCAAATGCTAGAACAGCATGCCAACGTGAGAAATCACATGTTCAAAACTTTTCTGAACACTGAAACGTCCTCACATCATTCTAACCGGGAAACTTTGTCAACGTGACTCCAATGTTGCGCGTATGTGCACGCAGGCGGGGAAAGCCTGGCTGGGCAGCCTCTGACAGGCAGTTGTCTCCCTTTGGTGGGACAAGCTATTTTTAAACAAGCTATGTTTAAACATAGATGCGATGATACACACACACATTCCTGATTGGAAAAGATGTACGTTTTGCCGCTGTAGCATCCTGTAAGGCCCGCAGACAGAGGCAGACCTGCCTCAGTGTCCGAAGTTCCCAGTGATGCTCCGTCCAGTGCACAGCAGTGACCCCACAGAGCTCCTCCAAAGGTATCTGCAGTCTCCGGACCCCACAGACTCTGCTCGAGTGGGCAACCCACACCCTACACCACTGCACAATACTGTTGTGCACAGTTCTCTTCTCATACCCGCCCCCTCAAAAGAAGTTGTCCTGCCACAATGGAGTAAACGTCTCAATTTCTAGAACATCAAAGATACAGACATAAGTCACAACCATATCTAACAACTGGCAGAGGGTGGGAGAACATTTCATTACAACACACGAACTCACATTTCCTTAGAAGGGGTCGGGTGGGGTGCTTTGGGAGGCTGCTGATCCAGGCTCTCTATTCAGATGGCCCTTTGGTCCACACCACACTTTGAATGACCCCATTCGAATGTTCAGGTCACTCTATCTCCCTGAACCTCCATCTTCTACAAATTGACAGAAATAAAGCTTGTCCACTTTCTCCCGGACACCATGAGATCACGCGTACTAGAGGATTTTCGATAAAGTTCTACACAAATGAAGGTGATACTGCTGATAACCATGAAAAGCATATTTGAATGATCCTGAAGCCTTAATAAATGAACAACAGCTCTGACACAATACAGACATTCCTTTTCTGACAAAAAAAAAAAAGAAAAGAAACACCACCCACAGAGCCCCAAGCAGGACTGGTTCACTGATTCTGAGTCTTACTAAAAATGACAAGGATTCAGCCAAGAAGGGAACTCAAGTCTCACATCATAAAGACAGACAATCAAGCCTCCAAGAGCTATCATCCAGGAACCACACAGTGTTTTCTTAAAAAAAGAAAAACAAAACCACATCCTCTTTCTAGAAAGCCCAATCAATAGCTTTGCTGGAAGTGCCCAAGACCCCGCTCCTCCCTGGAGCTGGACTTCAAGAATGGTGAACGAGAATGAGGTATCATGAATCACCCTACGCTGGAGGGCTCTGCACAGCCAGGAGGTGCTGGCAGCCAGGTGCGCTCAGGACTTGGCACTGACTTTCAAAGTGTTTCATCAGACTCTGGTGGATGCCCGGGAGAGCTGCAGGCAGACAGCGACACAGGCACACAGGCACACGGGCACAGTGCCCCCTCACTTGACAGCAACAGACCACAGCTCGGGCTCCAGAGGAGCACTGCTGCCCCATCACCTGTCCATCAGCATCCTGGGCAGGTCCCAAGGCCACCCTCAGCCCCTGCCTCCCAAGGAATCTGGCGGCATTTCAAATTGCCAACGGAGTGGCCAGGGGCACTGAGAGCCAGGCCCCACAGAAGACGGGGGCACTGCTCAGATCCTCCAGGCCGCGGTGGTCGGCAAACTCATTCGTCAACAGAGCCAAATATCAACAGTACAACAATTGACATTTCTTTTGAGAGCCCAATTTTTTAAACTTAAACTTCTTCTAACACCACTTCTTCAAAACAGACTCGCCAGGCCGTGGTATTTTGTGGAGGAGCCACACTCAAGGAGCCAAAGAGCTGCATGTGGCTGGCGAGCCACAGTTTGCCAACTGCCGACCTAAGGGAATTAGCAAGCCCTCTAAGGATATACCCAGGGAGTCTGTAGCCTGGGCCCAACCACTGTTCAAGTCCCCGGGGCTGCCAAATACCACGAGGATCAGCACCACAATATTCACCTTCTCCACCTAAGTGGCCAAGCCTCAAAACAAGACAACCTGGGGTGAGAGGTGCAGACTGCATGGTGCCAAAGCAACGCCCCCCTATGGCCCATGCCCGCTCCCTTGAAGATGGAGAGGAGGCGGTGGGTGACAGCCTGCAGCCAGGCTCTCAGACACATTCCTGCAGGGCCTCCCTCAACAGCGTCCCTACTGGCCTCCCATCAGGACAGTTCTGTAATGTGGACACCAGCCCCTAGGGATGAGAGGGGAAAGGCTGCTGGCTGAGTGACTGTGGCTGGGATATAATCCCACATCCCACATGTACATCCCAAATGGTCTCCCGGGTGAATCCTGGCAGGACCAACTGAATAAGGGAGACAATCCAGAAGCCAAGTAGCAGAGTAACAAGAGCCACACGGGTCATCCAAAGAGAGCACGAGGCCCCGTTGCCTCACCGTTCCTGCAGGGTCCCAGCCTTTTGCCTGACTTGCAGCCAGGGTGGCTGGCTTCCAGGAAGGTGAGCGTGAGACCCTGAGGCTGAGGAACCCCCCCTTATCCTCCTGGTAAGGACCTTCTCATTCGGCCCAGGGTTCCCCGACAGAAAACACTCTTTGGAGGCACGGGGACAGGTGGACGGGACGCAACGCTGCCTGCAAAACGGAGCCGACTCTGGCGGAGCTCCGCTCATCCGCCTCCGCGGTGCCCCCGAACCAAGCAAAGACGCGCGGGCAGAGCCTCACGCCCCACAAGCAGCACTTCTCCAAACACATCTTCCACGTCCGGCAACACGCTGGGCCCTGATCCGGTAACCTGTCACGGTCCCTCTGGCGCCAATCCCTCCAGCTACCCCCCCCAGGCATCAGCGGGGCTGACCCGGGGCACCACCTCGTACGGCCACTTCCTCACAGGGGAGGCTCTCCTACCCGCCCTCCCTGGCAGGGCTCGGCCCTCGGCCTCCCCTGGGCTCTCGCCCGGCCTGCAGGGAGAGCAGCGCTGCAGCGCTCGCTCGGCCAGGCGGCCGCGTGCCACGGCCCGGCGCGTGTGTACATACACAGACTCCAGCACACACACACACACACACACACACACACACGCACACGCACACACACACCGGCGCGCACGCTCCCCCGCGCTTTCCCGAAGCCCCGCGACAGCCAGCCCTCACCTTCGATAGCGATGACATGCTCCCGGATCTGGTTCTGCAGCACTGGCTCCTCCACGCGCTCCAGCAGCTCATAGATGGAGTAAATGTTGGGATGGACCGACTCGAAGCGCTGGATCTCGGCCCGGATGGCAGCCGAGTTGGCCAGCTGCTGCTGGTAGTTCATGGTGCAGGCGCCCCGCCCGGAGCCGCGCGCCCCCCGCCGCCGTCGCCCCGCGCCCCGGGGCCCCGCGGGCCGCCGAGCCCGGGGCGCCGCAGCCCCCGGGGAGCCGGGCCCGCCGGCGGCGGGCGGAGGAGGCGCGAGAAGAAAGGAGCGCAGGCGGAGGAGCAGGCGCGGGGCCGGCCCGCGGACTCAGTTCATGGCCGGGACGTGCGGCCGGCGGGCGAGCGGGCCCCGGCGCCCCGGTCAGCGGGCCCCCATGGAGCGCTCCGCGGCGGGCGCGGCCGGCCCGGAGGAGGCTCGCTCCGGCGCCTTCCTGTGCCGCAGCCGCTTCCACCTCTAGACACTGCCCCGCCGAGCAGCCATTAAAGCCAGGCAGCCGCCGCGCTCCGAGTGCCGCGGCCGAGGGCCGGCCCGCGGGCAACGGCCCCGCCGATGGGAGCGCCGCGCGGCGGCGCGGGTCTCAGCGCGCCGTGTGCTGCGCCCCCGGGCGCGCCCGAGCCCCCGCGCCGAGCCCTCGGTGCGCCGCCCGCCGAGTCGGGACCGAGCCGCCAGCGCCGTACCAGCCGCGGAGCCAGCTCCCTGTGCCGCCAGCCGCCGGCCCGGCCAGCCCCCTCCCTGGCACGCAGCGCTCCAGCCCACGTCGGCCCCGCCTCCGCCCCGCCCGCCGGCGCGCTCGCCGCCCTCCGGCCGCTGCTGCCGCCGCCGCATCCACTGCGTCCTCAAGCGGCGCTTCCCAGCGCGCCGGATCCCGGGGAATTGCGCCAGGCCCCGCCCCGCGCCGCTCTCTGGGCTTCCTGGGACTTGTAGTCCGCGCCGCGTCGGCCCCCCGCGGGGACCTCGGAGAGGGGGCGTGAGGCCGTCGAGGTCCGCTGCGCAGCTGGGGCCCGGGACCGAGGGCGCTGGACCTTTCAGCGCGCCGACCTGCGGCGCGGCCCGGCTCCCGCCCAGCCCGCTCTGCGGGTCCCGACCTGCCCGGCGGCTCCCCGCGCCTCGGGACTCAGGAGGCACTGCGCGACCCCGCCCCCCGCTATTTTTGTGGTGGTTGTTTCCAAGCGGCAGTCGCGAGGAGCCTCGGCGACTCGCCACTCGCCAGTGTATCCCAATGGCAGTCTGTGGTTCTAGCCTCGCACCCCCATTTTTTTTTTAACTTTTGGCCTTCTTTCCCGAAAGTGACGTGCGTGCTCCCTCAGGGTCCTAGGTGTTCACACTCCAGGAGTGAACCGAAGTTTAGACAAGGATGAGAGAGCTAAGTGCCATGAAATGCTAAGGAGGCTTCCTAGGCATCCTTTAAAAAAAAAAAAAAGATATATATGACACAGATGTCAAGCTGCAGCCTCTTCAGCGCTGCCTTCTGCTCCGAGTGGGTCCCCCACCCCGTTCCCGGCATTGCTCAGCCCTGGGGACCCCGCGGAGCTGGACCACACTGCAACAGCTGCACCAGCGCGCAGAGGGCTCGCCCAGGGGTTTGAGGCAAATGAGGCACTGGTAGATCTGCCTAGTTTGCATGCACCAGCACAGACCCTGCCTCCACCCCTCTTTGGAAAGAGAAGTCAGCAGCTCTGGCATCCCCATTAAAGCCAGCTCAGGCTTCCCCTGGTCCAAGTGCTGCCTGAGTGTGGTGTAGGCACCCAGGTACCCCTCCTCTTTGGGTTACAGTCTCTGGGCTCATAATTCCCCAGACAAATGTTAGAAACATCTTCAGCATTTTGGGCCTTTGTGCCCTCAAAGTCCCAGCAGGGTCCCTGACACATTTAAGCCAAGTCCATACCTCCATTAAACAATACCTGCCCTCCCCCAGCCCCTGGCAGTCTCCCTTCTTTCTATCTCTATGAATTTGACTACTCTAGGTACCTCCTACATGAGACTGGCTTTTTTAAACTCACCATAGAGTCCTCAAGGTTTGTCCAGAGTGCAGCATGTGTGAGACTTTCCTTCATTTTTAGGGCTGGATTACAGATCCCGTTTTGTTTGCCCATTCATCTGTTGATGGACATTTCGAACCTGGGTGTGCAAATTATCTCCTGGCTCTTTGCTGCCCAGGAGTGGGGCTGCTGGACCAGGCAGGTCCTTTCAGTGGCCCGACAGTGTGAAGCTCAGCTCCACTGAGCCGTCTGCTTCCAGGCCAGGGTCATAGCTCCTAAGATTTGTGCTGGAGCACAGTCTTTCAAAGGCTGCAGCCTCAGAGCATCACAGAATTGACACTATGAAAGGGACCTTGGCGTCCTTTCACACACCACAGAGAAAACGGAGCCCCACAGGTGAAGTCACTTTCCCGACCAGCAGAGTTTGGTAGAAAGAGACCCAGGAACAGAACCGAGTCTGTGAAAGCTCCCAAGTCCTGGACCCACACAGGGGTGGGGCTCAATATGGTCACAGACCTACCAGGTTGGGGGTGTCAGGGAGCCCAGAGCAGGGGTGGTAGCCATCCCAGTGCAGAAATTCCACTGCTTAGTGGCCACAGCCCCACCCTTGCCTGATAGGAGTAGCCACAGAGCAACTGTTGCTGTGATTGTTCATTTTTTCCAAGTGAAGGTAAAGGCAGAGATGCCTTATGCTCCTAGCAATCTCCTCAAGCCATCTTCCCTGTGCCATGGGGGCACTGGTCCACCTTCATGTCAGCTTCTGGGGGTGCGAAAATGAAGGTAATCCACACACCAAGTTTTATACAGACACACGCTAACATGATCATGTAAATCATTTCCTCTGTGTATCAAGTGCAAAATGCATGATAATACCGAGTGTATGAATTCTTCTCTCATAAAATGGAAGATTGATTTGCTTATACACATTCTGTAAGCTGATGAAAAAGCTGGTTTTATCCACATAGCTCTGGCTGATGAACAAATTAGGCATTGAGAAATAAGATGCAAATGAGGAGTTTACAGACACTTTTGAAATTATATAATTGGCTCCCACATCATGTGAAAACCAAGTAATGATTTTGAATGGATTGATGGAGGCAGTCGGAAGGAGGGCTTCTGTAACGCTTACCCATTTTATTTTCCCTCATCACATTTGGCATATATTTTTGAAAGTGTCTTTACACTGGAGCTTTTTTGTATGTTTTATAGATGATCTGCTACAATATCTTTGGGAGTTTTGTTAAATTTCATAATTTACTACCTTTGGGAAACTTGCTTTTGATGTTCCCTCTCAATGTACACAAAATGACAGCAACCCCAAACTGCTTTTCTGCTCTTCAATTGTCAGCTTAGTTTCCAAATATAGATTCAGTTTAAATATTTATCAAATCGCTGCCAAATACTCGGCTAGGCACCTTTTGACCTTACCTCTTTTAACCTTGGAGACCTTGCTAGGCTGGTTTGGGAAGTGGTGATTCGCCCAAGGCTACTGCCAAGAAGTGACACACCCAGAATTTGAAGCCCAATTTTCTGTTTCCCCAGTGTAAGCAGGCATGCCTTTCACCCTAAGCACATCCTAACTTTAAAAACACAATAGCATATTTCATCATCGTGATCCCGGACACATTTCTCTGATATAGAAGACAAGCTCATCACAAAACATGTTCAGGTCCACGTGGGTGGTTATTGTGCTGCTTCCTGTGTAACTGAAGGGCACTTTTCTTGCCCCGACCTTGCTCTTTTATTGACAACCAACGCAGGGCTACGGTCTATGAAAGCCAGCGCAGTTTCTAGAAGTTCCTTAGAAACGAGTGCAGTCCCCATTTCTTTCCCTGAAAAGGCATTGCTCTGGGACTCCCAGGGTTGTGCCATTATCCGGCCCTGCCTTGTCGCTCCCAGGGTAAAATGGCCTCGGTGGGGTGAAGTGGATGCTCCAGCCAATTTTTCTCCCCCAGACTTGGAGCAAGACATGAAGTGGTCCCCGACTCCTGGCAGCAACTCCAGCCCTGGGCAGGTCACCCACCTCTGCTTGCCAGCAGACTGGACCACGGCCTGGCTTACTCTTGGCCAAGCCGCAATTCTGGAAGCGATGATCAGCCCAACCGGTCTTGTGCTTGTGACGCCAGCACGCCAGACCTGCGCCCAGCACCTCCAGATGGCCCTTCTTCATGGATCGGATAACAGAGGCTCAAAGCTCTCCTGGAGTCACCCAAAGGTCAATGGCTGAGGTAGCTGCGGGACAAACTCTTCAGGCCTTGGTTTGCTCATCTGTAAAAATGAGCCACTAAAACGCCGACTGATACAGTGTTATGATTATGTTTCCAGATATTGACCCCACCGGCAATTTTATTAGTTACATCCGTTACTAATTTAATTTACACACATGCAATTACAATGTTCAATGCCCTTTTACATTTATTCTCATGCTCAATGTACATCTGAGTTTAGGTTAAATATGCCCTCTGCAATCATTTTATTTTTCAAGACATATACATTCATAGGCTAGGTCAGGTTTAGCATAATAATAGGGCTCAACAAATGGTTATTGAGCACCTGCTCTATGCAAGGCATTGCACTAGAGATTTGGGACTGCGGTTAATGAAACAGGAAAGCCACTTCCTTTTCAGAGCCATCAGGGTGGGCGGAGGGTGAGTAAAGACTTTCTCATCACTAACTCATTTCATGTATGTGCTCCAGTGGACTTAAGCTAAGTTAACACTTTGCATCGGCTTCAGTGTCTTCAGCCCAAAGGTCTGGGCCAGATCTCCGTTCTCCTTTCCCCGTTACTTGGTGAGTTTATTGCCCTGTAGCACCTGACCTTCCCTTTGACCTTGGCCTTCATGGGCAAGATGAGCTGAAGCTCTAGGAACAGGCTCAAGGAGCTGAAGCTGGTCAAGGATTGGCAAATAGCAGGGCCACTTGTTTGTTTTGAAGAGAGGAAGTAAATATTTATAGAAGAATGGCTTCAAGGCTCTGTGGGAAGAGAAGGGAAGCGTCAGAGATCCCATGATAAGTAGTCAGACCTCAAACCTAGAGGAGAGAAAAATCAACATGACTAAAAGGGACATCTCATTAAATTTTAGTACATGAAGTGGTTTTTAAAAACTATATGACATTTTTTTCCCCATGGGAAAATCAGTAAAATCTACACGAGCACAAAATTCTAGATACAGATTTTAAGAGTGGGGGTATGGAAGATGCTGAGATTGGAGGGCAGAGGGGAGGTAAGTAGCAAAGCTCAAGGATTCTCTCAGGTGTGCAGGTGGGGTACGAGTGGGTTCCTAGTCTTGCCATGCTTGCTGGAGCAGCCTCCCCCACATGTTCTGGTCTCTGGGGCACCAAGTATTCTCTCAAGAAGAATCCCTATGGTGGCGCGGGGCTGTCCCGCACTCCCTGGCCAGGATATATTGAAGGCCCTGCAGAGGACAGATGTGGCAAGGGGCACCTTTGCAGGCACACTTCTCCACCTTGCTTCAGAAGGATCAGCCCCTGTTTGTGTGGGGTGTTTTATCATGGTGATGGGATGGGCAATGGGGACCTACCTGGGTGGGGGTGGAGAAAGTGATGCAATGTAAACTAAGGTGGTGAAGCTGGCTTCTTTGAGCTCAGCCTGAGCTCTTGCATCACCTGTTGCCAAGGTGCTGGCGATATCAGGAGGCCAGAAATGCTCTTAGAGATTCCCTGACTAAACAAACCTGCCTTCAAAATGCCACCCCAGGGTCCCAAGGAAGCTGGGAAAGTTCTCCTGGTGGTGGCATTAGTCAACCTAAGGTTGGAGATGAGAGAACCTGAGAGGGGATTGTTGAGTGGCAGGTGGAGGTCTAGAATGGAAGAGCTTTGTTCCCAATTCGCTTCAGCTGAGCTCATATTCAGTGGCGGCCACCGACGACCCACAGAGCAGGTTGGGATGTTTCCAGGCCTCACGTTGGAAGTCTAGCCTCTCCTAACCCTCTGTTCTGTTGTCTTTCCTCCAAACTCAGTTAAACGTGCACAGCTCGTGTTTGCTTCCTACACACCGCCCTTTTCTCTAGAGAAGTGGCTGGTGTGGTTCTTGGGCTCTGATAGGCCAGGCGCTTCCCTACTGGGCCAGGCTGCTGCTATGGGCTGAGATATGTCCCCTCAAGTTCTTGTGTTGAAGCCCTAACCCCCAGTAAGACTGTGTTCGGAGATGGGGATTTTAGGAGGTAGTTAAGGTTAAATTCGGTCATAAAGATGGGGTTCTAATCTGATAGGATTGGTTTCCTTATAAGAAGTGGGTGATCTCTCTTTTTCCCTTTCCCTCTCTCTCTTTTTCTCTCTCTCCATGTGCCAGGTGAGAACATAGTGAGAAGGTGACCATCTTTGAGCCAGGAAGAGAGTTCTCACCACAACCCAACTATGCTAATCAATACTCTGATCTTGGACACCCCGATTCCAGAACTGGGAGAGATACGTTTCTGTGTTTAAAGCCACCCAGTCCATGACACTTGGGTTTCCCAGCCACACTGAGACAGCTACTGTCTTCCCAACTTTGTGGCTTCACCCTCGTCAGATTCATTCCTCTTAGCAACTCACAGGCGCAGAACACTATTACAACCCGCCAGAAAGCAAGGTGGCAACCCGTTCCAAAATGTTCATGTCTTTGGTCTGGTAACTTCCATCCTGTGTACTTTTAGGGAGTAATTTTACAAGAGGACAAACTGTATACATTGAAGATGCTCATTGGAGTAATTACTTTCTGGTCATAAGTCAGAAGCATCCGACAATGTGAAGCTAGCCAACAGCAGGAACAGGGGTCCACTCTGCGAAACCTGAGGCATTACAACTATACGTACCACGCGGGCAGAGATGTGGAAAATACATCTTCTATCATATGGTTCAAAAAGGCAAAATGCTACATTTTAGTATGTTTTCATTCAGAATGAGAAAAACACATATCTATGTGAAGGAAGTCAGGAAGAAAATATGGCCAAATAAAAGGAGTTCACTTAGGGTGGTGGGATGCTAGGGAATTTGAGAAATGTGAACATTTTCCCTTATCCTTGACGTTCCATTGTTTCCACAGAGAACAAAACAAGGCTTGTCCTTGTCAGCTTACGTCCTCAGCAGCGCCAGCCTGTAGCCGCCCGGGCCGAGGGTCCACAGGAGGCCATGGTCCCAGGGCCTGGACTTGAAAACGGAAGAGCACGGGCACTTTTCCCAGACACCGCGGCCGGCCCAGCAGGTGACTGCCCCGCAGCCCGGCAGTCTGCTCTGCACCTTCCCGTAAGCCTCACCTGAGCTCACCTCAGGTTAATAGAAAAACCTCCGTGAAGCCCCAAGACCAGCTTCAGTTTTCCGCGGCTTCCCACCAGCCGGCTGCTCTCTCACCGGGCGTCACATGATTTGCCCTTGATGACTACATTCCCTGGAACCAGATCCTTCTGTGAGTCAGAGCTGGAACCTCTCGCCAAGTATCTGGTGGCTGGGGTTAGGTGACACCTGGCCTGGCATTTTGACATTGAGACACGGGGAACTGGGTGCTCTGGGGTCTCCTGGCCTGCTTTCAATGTGTGCCTGGCAGTCTCACCTCGTAGCCTCTGAACTCATCCTAGTCCCTCTGTCTACCTCACGAGGGCACGTACTGTGCTTTGGAATTAAATTTAGGTAAGAAGTGATGACTGTTTTCCATTTACATAGCACTTTTACCAATGTTTGATACGATTGCCTTTCTAATATAAAGAATGAATGCATGTATAGAAAACAACAAGCACATAAAGGTCTAAAGAGAAAAATAAACAAGGCCCCACCCACCAGTTCCACTCATTTGGAGGGATTACTAGCAGTTGTTCATACCCTGTATCTATGCATATTTGCATATAGGCGGCAGAATCTCTACATCTCAAAACAAACCCAAGTTAGGATCATACAGAGCATGGTTCCAGCCTAACATTTTTCACTTAATTACATATCTTCGGGATCCCTACTTATCGCACATATGTGATTTTATTTATTTTTTATTGATTTCAGAGAGGAAGAGAGATGGAGAGAGAGATAGAAATATCCATAATGAGAAAGAATCATTTGTCGGTTGCTTCCTGCATTCTCCCCCACTGGGGATTGAGCCCGAAACTTGGGCATATGCCCTTGACTGGAATCAAACCCGGGACACTTCAGTCCGCAGGCCGACACTCTGTCCACTTAGCCAAACCAGCCAGGGCTCCCACACATGTTTTTAATGGGTGCATGGTATCTCACTGTATGACTGCAGCCTGGCTTATTTCAATAGACCTTTTCATAGATATTCAGATGTTTTAAACTTGTTTTCCTGTAACATATAATGCTGCTAGTGATCATTAGGGCCTATATCTTTGTGTGCAGTTGCAAGCATATTTGTTCTTAATGACGGAAATACTGGGTCAAAGGTGAGGTGCATTACAAGTTTAGATTTCTGCTGACAAACTGCCGATGATGCAAGAACCGGCCAGCTTTTCCACACTCTGGCCCAACAGGCAAGAGAACTTGACATTTTTGCCAATGATCGTTGAAGAGTGGCCTCTTCCATTATTCAATAATGGCGTTATCATTATTTCATTGGTGCTTCCTTAATGATGAGTGAGGTCAAACATCTTTTCATGTATTTGCAGGCCATTTGCATCTTGGGTTTTATTAAATGCAGGCCCCCTGTCACATTTTTCTGTACCGAATTCATCTTTCTCTTATCATTTTATTAAGGAGGTTAGCTCTTTATCTGTGGGTGGATTATAAATCTTCCCCTGGGTTTTCCTAATGTGAAACTTTGGTTATGAGGTTATTTTTTGATACAGAGAGAATTTTTCATTTTTACTTGGTGATTTAAACCATTTTCCTCTGGTTACTAGTTGTTTTTAGATACTTCTACATGCCAAGATTTCAAAATTGATGTTTGTTTCTCTTCTGGTGCCTTTAATTAGGTGTTTACATGTAGACACTTGGACCAGCTAGAGTAGCTTGTTTAATATACATTCCTATGACGAAGGTATGTTTCATGTTGACCCACATGGTAGCTGCTAGCTACAGGGGGTTCTTGAGCACTTGAAATATGCCTATATTTACTCTTCCTTAATTTTAACCAATATAGATTAAATAGCCGAACATGGCTATTGATTCTTGCATTGCAAACCACACACCCAGAATTTATTTTGGTGTTATAATAGCAGTTGCCCCACTATCAGCTCCCTCCCAGCCCTTTCCCCTTGGTTTGAGATGTCCCCATTGTCATCTGCTCCATTGCTGTGTGCACTGGAATCTATTTTTGGACACCCTGCTGGGCCCCGTTGATTACCTGGAACCTTCGTGTCTGCAGAGAGCGTTCAGAGCTTCTCTGGTTACAGCATCTCAGTGCATAGGACTGTTTAACAGAAGTGCTGTTCCTTAGCCTTCGCATGGAAGGTGGAAATTCGTTCCTTGCTATTTCCTATGTTTTCCACCACATTCTATTTTACCTTTAATATATTTTTCAATATATTTTATTGATTTTTTTTTTTTTACAGAGAGGAAGGGAGAGGGATAGAGAGTTAGAAACATCGATGAGAGAGAAACATCAGTCAGCTGCCTCCTGCACAACCCCTACTGGGGATGTGCCCGCATCTAAGGTACATGCCCTTGACCGGAATTGAACCTGAGCCTTTCATTCCGCAGGCCAACAACTCTATTCACTGAGCCAAATTGGTTTTGGCTACCTTTAATATTTAACATTTAGTATTGTGGCAGACAACATAGAGAAGCAGTTAAGGGGTTAATATGTGTGATTTTAAGAACTAAAGTGCACATCACACGCATACACACACACACTGATTTCCCCAAGATTTCTTGGGAAGCCAGCTCAAGGCAAATGGGGTGGGGCCGAAGTTCAGCCTCAGCACCTTCAGCCTGGCATCCCAGACTTCCCATCCTATCAGCAATTATTCCCCACCAGCCTGAGCACCCACCCTCCCCACCACTACAGGGAGGATGGGGCAACTTCTCACCCAGAGGGTGTGCAGTCCCCCCGGGGACAAGCTCTCTGGCTTTTAATAACAGACAAGTTGTGGGATTTCTGGTGCCACCATTCAGAAGGGGCCGGGCATTGGGGGTGCTGGAACTTTGGTTTCTTAGATTTGGACCCAGTATGTTGGGTGGGTGAGTTCCAAGCCATCTGGAACGTTTCTCCCCTCCAACCAGCTCACGCTGCTCCCTCCCCTGCCCTCCGGTGGGTGTCACCTGTCATAGACTCACTTTCTGGGATTAAATGATGCAGACCAGTCTAATAGTGAAATTTCCACCTCATGACCAGGGTTTGCCTCGATCCTCTAGCTCGAGCTTGGAGGGAGAGGTTCTGCCATTCAGCCCACCTGTCTGTGGCATCCAGGGCCGGGATGGAAGGGACAAGCAGAGAGGAGCAGGTGTTCTCTGCCGCTCACTCGTGGCCGTCAAAGCTCTTGGTCATGACAGCTGCCCAAAGGCTGGTTCTGTCTCGCACTTGAGGTATCCGCTCTTCAGAGGGCCTGCTCTCTGCCAATGTATTGCTACCGTCCTCAGCTCCCTGCCCAGGGGTCCACCCCACAGCCACTTACAGCTGCGGTCCCCATGGCCTTCGAGGGTGGGTGCCCATAAATGTTGGCTCTCTCAGGTAATCTTTTCAACATCCACTGAGCCCCAAGGTAAGTCAGGCATTCAGACCACACCCCGTGTTGGGGGTGTGCGCAGTGTTGTGGCCGCCAGGTCCCATCCCCACCAGCACCGCCACTCAGCCGGTCCCATCCCACCGCCTTCCCACAGGTCCAGGTGGCAGTCCCCCAGCCTCCAGGGAAGCTCCAGCCCGGAGCAGCGCAGCCACCATTCAAGCGGGAGGAGACACAGGCACCCACATCTCTAAGGAGGGCTCTTTTAGAGCCTGCTGAAGGTGGGGGCCATAGGGATCACGTTAGCACCCTGCCCCACCCCCACAGTTTGGCAATTCTCTGTTTCTATCAGTCATCTGCAGTTAGCGCTCATCTCTGCCTCGTCAGCCTGACTGCCTATGGTGGGGGCTGCGGATAGCAGGACACACTCATCAGCTGAAGATCAGCCCATGGGGGTATGCCCTGATGCTCTGCATGAGGACCTGGGGTTACCTATTTTCTGTCCTCAGGAAGGGGACTGTCCCTGAAATCCTCAGACGACAGAGACAAGGGCCATATATATGTGGCACGAGGCACCTCCGTCCATTGCTTTTGAATTCTCTAATTCCTCCCTCTCAGCCTTTTAGCCAGTTCTTTCTCAGAGCTTCCAAAATCAATTTAGAAAAAAGTACTATGACGGCAGTAAAATAAAAAGAGAAATGAAAATGGTTGGCAGGTACTGGGATCCATTTTGAAGTCCTTTTTGGCTACGGGGAAGGCCTTTCCCTCTGGCAGAGGCCGACGTAGCATCCTCTGTTCCAGCCCCTGAGCACGGGGACACACATGTGACCGCAGTAGTCTACCTGGCCAGAGAGGCAGCTGTGGGGGAAGCCAACCTGTGGAGTCCAGGCGCAGGTGGCAGAGCGGCTCGCCATGCTTAGCTTAGCCATAGGGCCCTCCAGGGGAACAGGCGGAAATTGCGCTGTGTTCAGATAAACGGTATTTAATGAATAAGGAATTTGGAGAAGAGGCAGTTTGGGCTCCTCAGTGCACAAATCCCACAGTGCGTGGCTACGTAGGGACCACACCGCCCTCGGGGGGCCCAGGCGTCCGGTATTGAACCATAGTGAGCACAGCGAGCTAGAACAAGGGCTCTGGGAACTGGTACCATCAGCTTCCACGGTTGTTTTCCTCAACTGCTGTCAATGAGAAACTTTCCTCATGAGTGAAAAATGGACACTTCATTTCCTTGTGCCAGCGTTGAGTTTTGAAAGTCAGGTTGGAGGGCTTTTGGTCGGGTAGGTAAGCACTGGTAAAAAGTCTGTACCTGGGGCAGGCCTGACCACTCTCCACGCCGGGCACCGGAGCAGGTCCATCCACATATGCTCTCCAAGTGCATGTGTTTCAGCCTTTCTCTCCAGTGGAGCAAGTGCGTGTGTGACCTGCATCCCTTGAGCTATTGACAGTGAGCTCCCCAACAAGTAGAGGTGGGTAGAGGGGAAAGGCTCAGGAGTCATGGCTTAGAATCCTGGTTCCAGGTGTACTTTCGAATCCTTTTGAAAAGTACTGAAAGTGGTAGCTTAAAACAACAAAAATTCACTCTCTCCCAGAAGGACAGAAATCTAAAGTCCCATTATTGGCAGGTTTCTTCCTTCTTGGGAGCTCAGAGGTAGAATATGTCCCGCAAGTCTCTCTCTCTCAGCTCTCAGCAATCCTGGGCGCCTCTTGGTTTGTGGATGTACCACTCCCATTTCTGCCTCTTCACACATCTCGTTCTCCCACGTTTCTCTGGGCCTCTAGTCCTCTTTTTATAAAAACACTAGTCACATAGCATACATCTTCATCTTACCTGCAAAGACCCTGCTCCCACATCAAGCTGAATTCACTGGAACGGGGGATTAGGACTATCAACCTATCTTTTGGGGCACAATTCCACCCACAACACTCTCCAACCCTGGCTTTTGCTATTTGAATACTTCCTGTGAGAGTCACGGGGAGGGTCGATGGTGCCAAGCCCTGGCTGGCCAGCCCTTCTGGTGATGTCTAGCGAGTTTGTGCATGCATCCCTGGGTCCTGATGGCTGACCAATGATTGTAATCAGAGCTCTTCATTTGCTCACAAAGCTCCCCAACTGTTGCATAAAAAAACCAAACATAGAGGGTCATAGCTCATAAGTGAACTAGTAAGAACATTTTACCATCTTTTCTCCACAAATCTCAAATTCTTTCTAACCCCTGTCCTTGGTCCACCTGAGTCCTGGTACTTGCTCCCTTGGTATCTTCACTTCCTTTTGCGACATGGAAGGAATTTCCTGGCAAAAGCACACACAGCTATGTTTCCTCAGAACCCGGGTCCCTTTAAGTATGATGCGTTGTCACTCACACCCATGCTGTTTCCTGTACTGAGAGACCAACGGCCTCACTCTTATCTCTGCTTCTAGGCAGCGTGACTCTGGGCTGCATCCCCAGATATGGTGTCATTTCCACCCGTGTTTATGAAACATTCCCCCTCTCTCATCTCCTTCATCGGGGTCTCATGGGGTTCAGTTTGGGACTTTACACTAGCCAATGTTGGTGATCAGGGTGGCAGATGTGACCCAAGAGCCACACAGATGGGCCAGTAGCCTCCCCTTTGGGGTTTCCTTTTCTTTCCCTTTGCAGCACTATCCCCCATTCTTGACCTTGTCCATCTCTCCCAGGGGCTGGGCCTTTAGGAGGAAGTTCCGATGTTGATCTAGGCCTTTTCCAGAGCTGACACCGCCCAGAATTGAGGTCCCGCAGCCTGTGCCTGGACGCTGCTAGAGGAAGGGTAAAGGGTCTCAGAACCCCTGTCTTCATGGGGGGGGGGGCACCTGGCTATCCTCTGTACCCACTGGGCTACCTGTTGGGCCAAAGACAAGCCCCAAATCTCAAGAGGAGACCAACAGTTTGTCAGGACTGCTCCCCACTTGGCATGACGACACCCCAAGCCAGGCACTGGTCTTTTCTGGATCCTCTGAGGAGCTTGGAGAACAGTAAGGACTTTGATCCCAAGCAGCTTGGAAAGCAGTTGGAACACCGCATGAGTTAAATCAACTCAAGGTCGCACTTTCCGGAAGGCCACACACTCACACCTCTTCTGTCTCTATCTCGGATTCTGTTGCTCCCTGTTATTTGACATTGTCTAGCTGAGGCGCTGCACTGTGATCACATGACATCCTAAAGCTCCTCCAACAAGTTAGAGGCAGTAATGAGCTGCCACGTGGTTGAATAGAAACCCTTTCTTCACTAAGAAGTTTCTGGGGATAAAATAAAATCAGAAGATTAGGTCCCTTGCAAGTTACACTTCAAAGAAGTGCAAGTCCAAAGGAATCAAAGTTGGAATTAGATTTCTTTTTGCCCTTGTGAGTTAGAAGTCAAAGAAATAAAGGACTGAAAATCAAGCTCCCGGTTTCTAATTCCTCTCTGGCTCAGCCACAGACTTGCTGGACGGATGTGTGGGCAGACCAAGCGTTCTTCATGCAGCCAGGCCTTCTCCCACTGGAAAGGGCAAACCTTGCTACCCAATAGCCAGCTGCCACACTGGGTTGCTGTAACAAAGCACTACAGGGGAAGGGGCTTCGAACAACAAAAACTCATTCTCTCACAGCTTTGGGGGCTAGAAGTTCAAAATCAAGATGTCCTTGGGGTTGGCTCCTCCTGGGGCGGAACGAGCCATAAGGATTTTGCAGAATCTGGGTCTTGGCAAAGGTGAGTGCCACCAGGACCGAGCAGGTACATTAGCCAAACATGAGCTGTGTAGGTGGACATGGCATGCTGGCTGCTGCAGCTTGACCTTGAGCTCTGCAGACACTGCTGACATGCACACCTGTGTTGCAGGTGAGACCAAGGCTGGAGGAGACCCACTTTGAACTCGAAGGGCACGACATTTTCTGCTTTTACAATGGGAGCAGCTGGGTTCTGCATTCACTGTGAGGGTCCTAGCTTTAGAAGGAGGGGCCAAGCCTGGGTGGATCCTGCACTCCTTGGTGTTCCTTGGCTTGTGGACCCATCCCTTCAGTCTCTGCCATGTCTTCATGTGGGCTTCTCTGTGTCTCTCTGTGACCTTCTCTGTCTCTTTAAGAACACTCTCATTGGACTGAGGGCCCACCCTCATCCAGTGTGCTCTCATCTTGGTTTTTAACTAATTTCATCTGCACAGACCCTATTTCCAAATAAGTCAATTTTGAGGTTCTGGGTGGATGTGAGTTTTTGTCCCAGGACACCCAGCAACCAGGCCATCCCCCACGTCCACGAGTTCAGGCTGAGCATGGGCATCAATACTCTTCAAGGCTCCTCCGGTGATTCAAATGTGCATCCACACGGAGAAGCTGGTGAGGCCTCTGCAGGTTGTGGGAATCTCTTGTGTGTGTGCCTCTTTTAAGCATGCAAGAGTTAGAAGGGCAGGCATGTAAGAGCCCCCATGACACCCCCACCCTCTGCCTCAGTGATCCAGGCCAGTGCCCACCTTGGGTGACTCCGGACATGTGAACAAAGGGTGGAGGCAACCTGGCTTTCACTTTCCAGGATGCCCCTCAGTCTGTGAGGCTTGACTCAAGACCTTGACCACTGAGTTAAACTCAATTAGGAGAAGTCAGGCACTGGGAGACTCTCATTATCACGGTGCTGCGCTCACCTCATCGAGGGAGAATTCACCTGCACAGGTGAGACCCATGCCTGGGCCTGCCAGAGGTCTTTCTCCATCTACATCAGAAACCTCTGGTTTGGGGCTTCAGTACTTTGAGCCCTCGCTCTGGACTGCTCCCTTTACTGGGCCTGGCCTCGCAGCGTTTGGTGGCCATATTCCCCCCCACGTTGCCTGGTGAGGCTGCCAAAGTGAAAGACATGAAATGACAGCCACCTGTGACAGCCACCGCTGCTCAGAGTTGTCCTCTCCTGCTCTCAGTGGGCTCCCCACCCATCAGGCGGGTGTTTCAGGCCTGGCCTTGGTCTGTTACTGTCCCATTGGCTCAGGGCAGCTTGGCTGTGCCTTCTTGGAAAGTCCTCCTTTCTGACACTTGTCCTTCCGGGGCAGGATGCTCTGTGTCACCTTGACAGGCACCTCAGGAGGCTGCTTTGAGTGTTTCACACTGGCCTGGGGGGCCTTCTCCCAAATCTGTTCGATTTTCTGCAACTGCTAGGAGTATCAGTCCGACCATAGAGGCGGTTTCCCAATTGATTGGGCCATGGACTCTAATGTCCTGTGAGCCTCGCCCCTGGGAAAGCCTGTCCTCCCCGAAGAGCTGCAGAAGGGCAGATCATTAGATTTCTGACTCCATCACTCTCTGATCTGCTAACAACCAAGATCACACTAACAGCCTCTTCCCCGTTGAGCAGTCAGACCTGGATGCATCCCCTTTCCTGTCCATTTCTGTCTTTCCTGGCCCTTAGTGCTCACTCTCTCCTTCACTATTGTTTGGGATGGCTGCTAAACTCCCACCCTTCCTCCTGTCTCTTACACCTCCCCCTGTCCAGCTTATGCCCCTCATCTGACTTATTTTAGTTTTTCCAGGCTCCTGTTCTGACTATAAGCCGAAAGCTTTCTTGATTTTCTGAGCAAAGATGATTTATAGAGACACAGGCATTTTTAGCTTTTAAACTTCCAACAACCTCACAGAGTTGCTTTCCTTGAACCTACAGTGGCAGTTTTGTTTCATAAGAGATTCCTGTTTCATTCTATTTGTTCATTACTAAAACTCCACCACCTCCTGAAGGCAAGTCACATCGGGCCTCTGAGGTCTGAAGTCAGCACCAGAGCTTTGGGGATGACCATAGCTAGAGCCAGCTTGGACCCCGGGGAACCACATGATTCAGGCTTAGTTTCTCCAGCTTCCAGGTTGACCGATGGAGTGTGGCATGTGCCTTTCCCTGCCAGATCCCCAGGCTTGGCCCCACCTACTAAAGCTAGAACTCTCACAGTGAATGCAGAACCCAGCTGCTCCCAGTGTAAAAGCAGAAATGTTGTGTCCTTCGAGGTCAAAGTGGGTCTCCTCCAGCCTTGGTCTCATCTGCAACAAAGGTGTGCATGTCAGCTGTGTCTGCAGAGCTTAAGGTCAAACTGTAGTAGCCAGCATGCCATGTCCACCCACACAGCTCATGTTTGGCTAATGCACCTGCTCGGTCCTGGTGGCACTCACCTTTGCCAAGGCCCAGGCTCTGCAAACTCCTTGTGGCTCATTACCCCCAACCCCCATGACTTTGCTATGGCTGTCATGGTCTGAGAGCATTTGCTAAGGTGTGGCTAGCCTGTGCTTTGTCAAGGTCAGGGCCTACTGCCCTTCCTCCTGAAAAATAAAACAGCCCAAAGCTGATTTGACCAGAAATCTGAGCAAGCTCCAATCTCACTTGGACTGTTTTAAAGATGCTTGAAACTCTAAGTATCCCAAAGTCTGCAAGGCCTGTTCTCACTAAAGCCTCAGCTGACCTGTGCTTCTTGCAGTCCCCAAAGCACTCTTGCGCCTAATCATGGCTTAGGTGTGTGGCAGCTTTGAGTGAGACCTGGCTCATTTGGAGCTGTAGGCTTTATCCCTGATGGGAGAGAACTTGCACGTTACTAGGTATCCATGGGAACTGAATCCTCAACCGGTAATTTTATACATGTAACCATTGGAAGGATTTTCTACAGTCTAGTTACTGGCTTCTTACTTTCAACTTGTTTTTGCTGCTCTGCACACATGCTTGTACCCAAGAAGATCTTCATGTCTCCTTGCAGTAGCCATGGGGTCCGTCTATCAAGGGATCATGGAGCGGCTGATAGGATTATTCCTGGTAATCATTCCTACACAGGGATGGGTGAGATACCATAAACAATGTACAAAACCACAAACCGGGCACATACATCCATTAAACCCCAACTAAATAAATCACTAGGCAATGCCCAAACTGCCCATTCCGCTCTGACGCCACGGACATGAAGAGAAGTTGATGGAGGGGAAGGAGAGTAGAGAGTGTTCGGAACCAGCTGCTGTGAAGACATCTTACTTGGGCCACATGTTATACTAGGCCCCTCCCTGGGCCCCTGCAAGCAAACAGCCCCCAAAGCTTCCACACCTTTCCTAAAACCTTGGCTTTCTCCCGCAGTCAAATTCTAGCCCCTTCCAGTCGTCTGGCCAGGAAGTCTTTCTGCCTCTGTTTCTCGTGGTCCCCCCCGCCTCCACCCCAGTTTTCCAGTCCCACATTACAGGATTACTTGTCTCATTGGCTTCCTTTGTTTTTTGCTCTTCAAGGCACAGTAAACAGGAATCCTTCCCCCCAGGAAGCCAGGGGAGGGGAGGCCGAGCATGCTTGCTCCACACTCACAGTTTGGTTTCTACTGTAGCCCCTATCGCTGACCAACGCTCATTTGCACCGGGTGCCAGGTGATTCCTGTGCATTATCTCCTGACTCTGCCAACGACTCCATGAAACAGTCTGTTCAAATCATTCAGCCAGTCAGCCTTATTAGGGCACCAGCAATGACGGGGCAACAGTAGACGTGCCCTGGTGATCAAGCTGAGCCCCTGAGGTGGGCTGAGGTACCAGGCACAAACCCTTCAGTTGTGGAAAAGCGGGGAGAGCAGAGGGGGAGGGGCAGGAAGAGCTGACATAGGAGTTCAGGCAAAGAGATGAGGACAGTGGCTACTTACCAAGTGGCATATAGGACAGAAGGGATATACAATTATAGGAAATTTTAAAAGGTGAGATCTTACGGTTAAAGACTTGTTTGTGAGGCTGTCACTGGGAGCCCACCAGTCATGCTGCTCACACAGTAAGCCTTTTTCTACAGGGAAACCTGGCCGCTTCGATCCTGCCTAAGGTAGCCAATAGGGTCCAACGCAAATTAGACCCCCTCCCCTTGGAATGGAAAGTGAGAATTCTTCTTTATTAAAAGATGGTGGAGTGTTTAAAGCTGAACTTAAACTTTTTTTTTTTTTGACGATGGCAAAACTATTTCCTCTGTGAGCATTTAAACTTGCAAAGTGGTCATGAATGTCCGAGGAAGCCTATCAGAGTCACCTCGGGGGTCGTGTTCTGGGCTGCGATTTGATTTTTAATCGGGAGCAGGGCACACGGTTGAAGTAGGTCCCTCCTAACTTTGGAAGCTATTTTTATAGGTTCCAGGAATGTCTTAGTGAGTCTGGGCACGCTTCCCTTTCCTCGGTGTGTTCTCTACCAGCGGAGAGCCTGCTCCTTGGGCCGAGTCCCATCCTGTAAAGTCAGAGCGGCTTGCGTGTTGTTCTTGGCAGAGGCCAGCTTTTGTGCCCTTCACCACTGTGGTCTTTCCCTTGGGCGCCTTCCAACAGGATGATGTGGGCAAGCGGGTGCCAAGTGACCCAGAAACAGCGGCCGGCGGAGTGCAGAGAGGGGAACCACCTTCCATCCGGACAGCCACCAAACAGCTCCACACGCAGCGCCTGGGAGCAAACCTGCGCCCGTCACATCACGGAGCTGGGCGAGCTCATTCTCCAGCTGAGTTTCTATATTTAGGCTTTTCCTCCAGCCAGGGAAACACCTGCGGGTCACTCATCCTCTAGCGAAAGGTGCTGGTCGTTTTTGTTTTTCCCTCCAGAAATCAACACAAGGGGGAGGGAGGGGCTTGGTAGGCTATATGACACAAAAATAGTCTGACACTTGCAACCAGTAAGGCTTGAGAGAACACATGAGCCAGAATTTCTAACTAAGTAAGAGTTCAGCTTGAAAATGTTACAGTTCTTTATTATAGGAACATATGTCAGTGGTCGAGCTATCAGAAGACACAGATAAGCCAGGAGAAAAAGTGGGAAAATACTTGAAACCCCAGAGTAACCACATGGAAGGATTTGCTGTACATCCCTTAAGAATGTTGTCTGTTTTGTAAGAACCCATCATACAAACTAATTTAAAAAAAAAAAACTTAGGTTTGGTTTGTTTTTTATTGATTTCAGGGAGGAAGGGAGAGAAAGAGAAAGAAACATCAATGATGAGAATCATTGATCGGCTGCCTTCTGCACGCCCCCTACTGGGGATCAAGCCCACAACCCAGGCATGTGCCCTTGACTGGAATCAAACCCAGGACTCTTCAGTCCATAGGCTGATGCTCTATTCACTGTACCAAACCAGCTAGGGCATACAAACTGTTGCATAATCTACTTTTTTTTTTTTTATCCATGCATCATGAGTAACTTTCCACATTGATTCCTTTACTTCTGTAGCTACAATTCTGACTCCAATTCCAGGTGTGAGTCTCCCTCTCTCCTCCCCCCTCCCCCAACATCCACGCAGCTCTCAGACACTGACAACTCCATTCTGAATTCTGACAGGATCTGCCTGCAGAGCATCAGGTTCCACAGGTTGAGGGCTCAGTCCCACAGCCTGCTCTCCTCCCCTCTCTCATCTTCAGGCACCAATGGGGGAATCCAGGCTGTCACTCGTCTGTGCTTCTGACCCACTGGCTATTGGAGGATCCCATGACTCCCTGCTTGGGTTTGATTGATTCCCGAGAGCGTGAGGCTAAGCAGGTCCCACCATCGCCCAGGACTCCTGGGCTCAGTCCAGCTGTTCTATGCTTTGAATGAGGCCTGGTTTAGCTTCCAGGTCACAAGGTTGATTCAAGGGTAAGCTGAAGGTTCTGGGGCCGTGGGGCGGGGGGACAAGGGATGAGGTCAGACTTATAATGCTGTCTAAGGTATAACTTGTAAGTAAGTATTTAAACCTGTGGTCTGTGGCCACCTATTCCTACCTGTGCATCCACACAGGGTGACAGGGTGGGGCCTGGGTACCAGAGTTGCCCGATTTTCCATGTTCCCGCTAATTCCCCTTCTCTGTCGGCTCTGACTTGGGACACCCCCTCCAGCCTCCGCTGTGATCCAGGGTTGCTATTGCAGAGAGAAAGCAGGGGAGAGGCAGGGCTGTGGCTGTCTGATGGCCTGGGCTTGCACCTTCCAGGTGGAATAAGAGGGGCAGCACCTGCCTAGGAGCAAACATCCGGCTGGAGACCCAGTCCCCTTGCCACACTCCTCTGTGGGCGAAGCAACAGCCTTCAGGTGAGTTAGAAAGTGGGTGCTGGCCAGGTTACATAAGGGCAGGTCACAGCGGGTAATGGGTATCTGGTGACCACAGCCCAGGATGGACTCCAGACCTCACAGCAAACCGTTTGCTCACTCTCTGGGGCAGGAGGCAGGCCAGGCACAGGGCAGACTAAGGTGGCCATGCGTCACGGAGACACCAGATGTGTGCATGGCCCGAAGCACCATCTTTGTGTTTGTGGTGTGGGAGAATCATGGTTACTATCTCTAGTGATTCTCAGCCCCGGATGGTCAGAATGTGGGCCTTGGACAGGTCTCCAGTGGCAAGTTACTCTTTTTTTTTTTTTAAAGGTTGAGAATTCGGCTTTAATTTTTGATGGGTGGGTGTGCTATTTGAGTTGCCAGGACAGGGATGAGGCAAGTTGCTTTTGATATCTTGTGAGCTGAGGTGCACAATCCAAGGACTGGCATTTAATTTATGACCAATGCTCTTAATAAGGAGCTCACCAACTTCTGAATGGAGTGTTTATAAACGAACACCCATGTGCTGAGGCTCATTGAGCTGCCTTCTAAAAATAACTGGCTGCCACGGGAAGTTAGAAATGTCTACCAAACCGCACACATGTGGATTAGCAAGATTCTTATTCGAGGGCAGGTTTTTCTTTTCTTCTATTTTATCAGTACATTCTCATGTCATCATCTTCAATGGTGATTAATTTTAGTTATTTTTAAAAAATAAATTGCATTGCTGAAACCGGTTTGGCTCAGTGGATAGAGCGTCAGCCTGTGGACTGTAAGGTCCCAGGTTTGATTCCAGTCAAGGGCATGTACCTTGGTTGTGGGCACATCCCCAGTAGGGGGCTTGCAGGAGGCACCTGATCAATGTCTCTCTCTCATCGATGTTTCTAACTCTCTATCCCTCTCTCTTCCTCTCTGTAAAAAAGCAATAAAAATATATTAAAAAAATAAACTGTATTCAGGTCTGATTTACATACAACAAATGCATTCATTTTTAATGCACAATGTGTTGAATTTTGCTAACTGTCTTATCCATATAACCACCATCCCCATCAGAGCATAGACTATTTCCATCACCCAGAAGGTTCCATTGTACCCCATTTGCAATCAATCTCCGCCCCATCCCCACCTGTTCAGGTCACTGGGACCTGGTGTTCATCACCACTGGCCTGTTCAGGCCTCTCCAGATTTCAGGGACTATCCTGCAGGCACCGTGGTCATACAGTCAGCATCCGGCTTCTTTTCTCAGCACCGCACCTGTCATTTGCATTCAGGTTGTTGAGATGATCAGAAGTTTCTTTCTCATTGTAATTACAGCCACTCACACTTTTAAATTATACATTACAGTCTTTTGAGCATTGTCCTTCTACATTTAGAAAGTGGTGGGCTGTTTGGTTATTCTTTCTGGGTAGTGATATGTATTTGCTGGACCATTCTTTTCAGCCTGTGAGTTTTCCAATCATTTTAAACATGTGTGCATCTCAGCAGGTGTGAATTATCCCTATTCATATTGCCAAGCCAGGTGTGTCCATATTCTGCAAATATTCATGAATGTGTGATATTTAAATAATTTGCAACACACTTACAAGGTGAGTATACTAAAATTTCTCAGTTGTGAATAGTTTATAGGCCATTACTTTATAATGGAATGTCATGTAAAAATCTGTGCTTATATTTTTCTCTTGTTTATTAATAGCAGTGATTAATCCCTCTCTCTCCCTCTCTCTCTTTCCATATATATACACTAGTATACACACACACACACACACACACACACACACACACACACATATATATATATATATATATACACACACCCTTCTTCCCCGAAGGAAAGGCTCCCACTCTTTCTGAGCCATCAAGAACCTACACACCATAACATCTAGGTTGGGCCTAAGCCTCCTTTCATACCTACAGGTCACCCAAACTTGACCTCCACCTGGCTTCAATTATTTGTTCTTTTGCCCCAGAAGGTACCTGATGCTTGACCTATGCTTCTCATAATATAGGTCCTGACCCTCCAGGACAGGGGTGGGGAACCTTTTTTCTTCCAAGTGCCATTTGGCTCATCACTCCTGAGCCATACAGAATTATCATCTTAAAAATTAGCCTGCTGCGCTCGCTGGTTTGGCTCAGTGGATAGAGCATTGTCCTGTAGACTGAAGGATCCCGGGTTCAATACCAGTCTAAGGGCACATGCTCAAGTTGTGGGCTCAATCCCCAGTAGGAGATCGGTGTAGGAGGCAGCTGGTCAACGATTCTCTCTCATCATTGATGTTTCTATCTCTATCTCCCTTTCCCTTCCTCTCTGAAATCAATAAAAATATATTTTAAAACATTAGTCTGCTAATTTTAGTTAAGCATTTAATGAACTCACCCCTAATGCCTTGTCAGGGCCAGACCAAATGACTTCTTGGGCCTATAGAGACCACTGGCCGTTATGTTCTCTATCCCTGCTCTAGGGAATCATGACATCAGTTTTGAGGATTAAGATTTGCATTTTTTAGAAATAAAATAGAATAGAGACAATATCAGAGTGCATTTTACTAAGAATAACTAATGTTTTATGAAACTCTTGCTTCATTTCTGTATGTGGTTGTGCACTAGCATGTGTGTGTATGTATATAGAGTAGACAACCATGAAAATGTATTTTTTATTTATGGGTCCTGGACAAAAATAATGTTTGAGAAACAATGGTCGGATGAGTCCCAGGATCTCTCTCTTTCTCTTGTGCTGAGGTGATTCCGGCTGCAGAGATGGGTTGAAGATGTGATTTCAAGCTGTCCCAGAACAATCCCCCCTGAGGGCACCCCACCCTACCTTTGAGGTGACCTGGCTGTCCCTGCCTCCTCTTCAGGACAGGGCTGGTTGGCTCCTGTCCTGTTCCCTTCAGGTGCAGTTCATTGTAACCCTGCTACCCCCACTTTGGCCTAGATCCCACCCCCTCACGGCCGCAGCTGCAGCCACCAGGACGCCTCGCTGTCCTTCCCCTGGCGAGGCAGCCTTGTCTGCTCTTCCAAGTCTCTGGTCTCACCTGTTGGCAGCTGCCTCCACTTCTGCTCCGTTCCAGCTGGTCACTCTGGGCTGCTGCTGACTCCATCCAAGGAGTGCTTTTAGAGGCAGGGGTCTGGGATCTGGGCCAGACGGAGCGGTGGGGGGTGGGGAGACCCTGGTTGATGAGGGACTGGGAGCCTGAGTGGGGTCACCCATGGGGAACTGAGTCACCAGGCTCACGTTGAGGGATTTGGAGTAAGACAGGCATGCCCTGCAAGTCAGGAGAGGAGGGGCAGAGATGGGATCTGAGAGTAGGAGGAGGAAAGCAGAGGCCATTTCAGGTGGCCCTGGGAGCCGTGGGTGGGCAGGGACAGACTGGATGTCTGGAGGGAGCCTGTGGGCGAGGTTAGCTGGCAGGCTGCTCGCCGCCATCTGGCCTCAGCTCCTCAGGACTCACCTCTCTGGCTCTCTCTCTGCTCAGAGGGTTCCTTTCTTTCCCGAAGTGTCCGCCCAGGCCTTGCTGTGAGGGCCTGTCCCCTCCTGCTGGCCTGTGCCCTCGGAGTGTCTTCACCCAAAAGCAGCTGCTCAAACCTGAGCTCTGGGTCCTTCTTGAAGGCCCTCTCTGTGGATTCAGGCTTCCTCTGCACCTGGGGCTGCTGGACATTCCAGAGCTCCTGAGTCTGACCCCCACCCAAGAGCCCCACATTCTATCAAAACCACAGGTGAACATCAGGCGAGGGCGCCCCACACAGGCCAGCTCTGACACACAGATCCCGTGTGTTCCAGGGACTCGGGGCCTCGTCCTGCTTCCCGCAGACATGGATCTCGTCCAGCACGTAGAGCGTGGGCTCTGTCACTGGCCTTGCATGAGGATGCTTCCTGCCTTTCACTAATAATCACAATCATTTGAATACATGTTTTTTTCCTTTTTAAAATGACATGATCCTTTTTAAAAAAAATATGTTTTATTGATTCTTTACAGAGAGGAAGGGAGAGGGATAGTTAGAAACATTAATGAGAGAGAAACATCGATCAGCTGCCTTCTGCACACCCTCTACTAGGAATATGGCCTTGACTCAAATTGAACCTAGGACCCTGCAGTCCGCAGGCTGACACTCTATTCACTGAGCCAAACTGGTTCGGGCACCACATGATCTTTTGAAGTGAGAGATAATATAGCACCACTTTTTATTTCTTGCCACAACTAGGCTGTGCACACAGTAGGTGCTACCTGAGTGATGACTGACACTGGTTGCCAGGAAAATGCCCTCTTTCCTCACGATGGCTGTCCTTCCTCTCTGCATCTCCTCCCAGGGCTGCTCAGAGTCATCGCTGGGCACCGGGATCCCGAGTCCGATGCCGCAAAAACATCGTTTTCTTTTCCCCATGATTGCTCCTCCTGGTCTGAAACTTGCCTTCTCACTGGGCAAACAGCTCACATTCCTCTAGGAAGCGGTGGGCGTGGGTGCAGGGAGGAGGGAGCAGGTGTTAAAGCACCACCGGAACAGGATACATTAACATAATTGAAGGGCAAGGGTGGCGGCTGGGTCTTCCCATTTAATTAAGTGACTAACGCAGTTCTTGGCTGGAGGGAGCTCCCTGCAGCGGATGCCCCAGCTGGGCGGCTGCATGGGAAAGTGACAGGAACACAAGCGCTGGAACAGGGAGGGCAGCCTGTGCTTCATGCAAGTCACCGGGAGGCCACCTGGGTGGGGCAGGGCCAAGTCTGCAAGTCAGGAGACCAGAGGCAGCCTGCTCAGCCTCCAGCTCCCTGGATGACCTTGGCAGGTCACTTCACACCTCCACAATTCAACATCCTCATCATTGACATTTGAGTCTCTGACCTCCTCTGGGTTCTAACATTCTCCCACCGAGAGAGCAGAATCATGAACAAGACAGAGATTCCAAAGTCAGGCACGTGGGGGGAGGGTCCGACCACCCTGTATACATAGTATAAACATATAGACTTGGTATATATATATATAGTTTTGAAAGATATATATCTTTTAAGACTGTTGCCTTGAGAGCTAGCAGCCAGGAAAGTCAGGAACAACCAGCCAGTGCCAGGAGCTGACAGAGAGGAGGTGGTTAGGACAAAGAGACATAGTCTCCAGCTGGCCGGCCCGGTAGAGGATATTGGCAGTCACTGGCTCCATGACCAGCTCTGCGGGGGCTCTGCCTTAGCCCCCAGCCCTGTTCAGGATGCCTGGGTGGGGAGGGGTGGGTGGTATTGGCAACATATACTCTTTTCGTTTGTCCTTGAGTTGACTGTGGATGAGAAAAGTTACACAGACCATGAGGCAGTCATTGGGAACGCGGACGGCAGCCATCGAGGGGACCTCTGATGGTCACATTTAACCAAACGAAGCCATGTGTGTGGGACAAGTGTCCTCACCGCTGGATTTCCTGCTTCATCCCAAATGGGTTCTGCTCACTTCCTCCAATGCCCAGACATCTTCCAAGCCTAGGCCTCTCTCACACATCGGTTCCTCTTTGGGGGAAAGTGACGTCCTTCCTCTTTAACCATCCAATTCTTCCTCCGCTTGCTGCCCTTGATTCAGAACCAGCTTCTCCATAACCTTCCCAGAAAACTCCAGTTTCCGGGAGATTTTCTCCTGGGTATGCAGCTCAATTTCTCTGTACCATTCGAACTATCTCGCCAGTTCCTCATGTGGTCAACACTGAGAGTTTGAGGTCCTTACGGTCAGGAGAAAGTACAATCAGACCCTTGTTTGAACTTGCCCAGGCTGGGAGGGGGCGCAGGAGTGCGTGCTGACGGCAGCATGCCCCGGAGCTCAGCTCTTGCCAAACAACAGAGCAAATGCGGCCAGAAACTTCTTCCTGGACTGGGGCGCACTTTGTTGTTATGAAACATGAATAGTTAGGGAGTTTGTGACAATGTGCTACTGAGAGACTGTCCCCAGGCAAGGATTAGGAGAAAGAGAAAGGAACCAGAATTTATTAGGTGGCCATCGAGTGACAGGCTCTTAGAATGTATATATTATTGAACTTAATTTTTGCAACACGCCTATGAGTTAAGGATTTGTTTTCCCACATTACATATGAGGAAGCTGGGCCTTATGTAATCTGCATGACCAGAAGCTGGATTCAGGAAGAAGCTAGATTCTGGATTCAGGAAGCTGAGGTATATAACTCGCCCAAAGCCATACACGTGATGAGTGACAGAATAGAGGAGAAAAGTTAGGTTCCTCTGATTTGTAAGTCACATGTTGAACAGCCTTCCCACACATTGCACACATACAGGTATGTTTAACTAAGGTAAATTTCAGATTAGAACATCCTCTTAGCATCAGGAATTAAGTACAGCGATGTGTTCTCGGAGCTTTCTCCTGTACATTGTACACGCGGGTCTTTTGTCAGTCCATAGCTGTGACCGGCGCCCAGGTCCTTCCTGGGTCAGGCACTACTTCACCATATCCAATTGGCTCCTTCATGTCACTTCTTAAGTCAAGAAGTCAGGCGTTTATTGGTAAGTCAGTCAGAGAACGACACATAGCACAGGATCTCACTCATATGTGGAGTCTACGTAACAAAATAAACGGATGAACGGAGTGGATCCAGAGACATGGAAGCATGGAACAGAGTGCAGATCTCGAAAGGAAGGCGGGGGAGGGTGGAAAGTAATCAACCAAAGACTTATATGCATATATGTATAACCCATGGACACAGACAATAGGGTGCTAAAGGCCTGGGACTGGGGTTGTGTTCAGGCTGGAGAGGGTTACTGGGCGGGGAGGTGGGGGGGAGGAAAGTGAGGGGAAGGGGACATATGTAATACTTTCAACAATAAAGAATTATTTTTTTTAAAAAAAGCTAGGCATTTACTGAGCTCCAAGAAGGAACTTTAAAAAAGAAAGAAAACATGAAAAGATGCTCAACATCATTAGCCATCAGGAAAATACAAACCCAAACTAAAACAAGATAGCATTTCACACCCAATAGGGTGGCTGTAGTAAAAAACCCAAAATCATAAGTGTTGACTCATATATGGAGAAATTAGAACTACTGGTGGGCGAGGAAAATGGTACATCCACTTTGGAAAGTAGTCTGGCAAGTCCTCAAAATGTCATACATAGAATTACCACTTGACTCAGAATTCTACTTCTAGGTATGTACCCAAGAGAAATAAAAATGAAATGTATATTCACACAAAAACTCTTCATAGAAAAATTATTCACCATAGCCAAAAAAATGAACATAATCTAAATATCCATCAGCAGATGAATGAATAAAAAAATGTGCCATATTCATACAATGGAATACTATCTATACTAATAAAAAGGTAATATGCTAATTAGACCAGGAGACCTTCAGGGAGACCTTACAGACATCCTTCCAGGCAAAGACATGGTGGTGGGGCTGAGGCAGAGGTGGTTAGGGATGATCAGGCCAGGAGGGGAGGGCAGTTGAAGGGCAAACAGGCCAGCAGGGGTGGCAGTTGGGGGCGAGCAGGCTGGTGGGAGGGGCAGTTGGGGGTGAGAAGGCCAGCAGTGGGAGCAGTTAGGGGCGAGCAGGCCGGCAGGCAGTTGAGTGGTTAGGAGCCAGTGGTCCTGGATTGTGAGAAGGATCCCCCAAAGGGTCCCAGATTGGAGAGGGTGCAGTCTGTGCATGAATTTCGTGCACCTGGCCACTAGTTTGACAATAAGAAGGACTTATTCATGCTACAACAGGGATAAACTTTGAAACCATTATGCAAAATAAAACAAGTTAGTCACAAAAGACCACATATTGTATAAAGCCATTTATACAAAATGTCCAAAATAGGCAAATCTATAGAAATAGGAAGCAGATTAGTGGTTTCCAGCAGATTGTGTGGTATCTGAATAACGTATCAATGAAGCTGTTATTAAATAAAAAAGAAAGAATGATAAAAGGAGAGAGAGAGAGAGAGAGAGAGAGAGAGAGAGAGAGAGAGAAAAGTATTTCTACTTCCTGTCCTTGTAAGACATGGTGGTCTGATTCATTCAGGGGTTTCTTAAGCCCCCAAGTTCCTTCTCAGTTCCACGCCTCTATTCACCCTTTTATCTTCCTGGAATGGCCTCCCAACCCTGTCTGCTTGGCAAACCTACTATTCCACCATCAAGGCCCCACTCCCCACGCCCATAATTCTCTGTGGTTTTCCTGGATCAACCTGGCGGTTCGCCTGACTCTGCTCTGTGAACCCAAAGACTGTGCTTCTTTTGGCCCTGTCACATGATCTGATGTTCCTGGCCAACCGTGCCTCTTCCTGGTGACTCTGTGAGGCTCCCGGAGGGCCAGGCTCCATGGCGTTTAAGCTTGAGTTCCCCGGAGCTGGCACAAGCCTGGTAGACGGTGGGGGTGAGGTGAATAGGTGTGGAGTGAAACTGCAGGTGTCCACACAAACACCTTCCACAAACATACACACCCTGAGGAAAGAAAAGGAGAGTTCAGTCAGTTTATTTTTAGGCACTTTTCTCCTTCTTCTTATATTTTGGGCAAGGGATCAGGTGTCTGTGTTCCCATTGTGCTTAAACCAACAAACCCACGTTTGAAAGTGAGGCAATTGGAGACTCAGCCACCCTCAGCGGAGACTGAAAGACTGTAAGATTCTGCTAGGAATTCAGAATGCCAGACAGTGAAAGGCAATTATTTTAAAAGTAGCAAATTACCTTGTGGTACCGATATAATTTGTCTTGTAAACAAAATTGACTCAACTTAATATATGGCTTTTAGAACCTTTCAGTTGCAAATAAAACTGCCATAGGCATCCGTATTTACTTTTTTGCACATTTGTGGGAGTTTCTTTGGACCCTACATTTCTGGAAGGAGAATTTCCGAGTCAAGGGGTATGTGCTTTAGAAATGCTGATGGCTTTTGCTAAATTGTGCTTCAAAAATGCAACACCAGCCCAGCCAGTGTGGCCCAGTGGTTGAGCATTGACCCATGCAGGGAGAGGTCATTGGTTCAGTTCCCATCAGGCCACATGCCTGGGTGGCTGACTCAATCCCCACCAGGGGGCCTGGAGGAGGCAGCTGACCAATGCTGATATTTCTTATTGATATTTCTATCTCTCCCTCTCCCTTTCTTTCTCTCTAAAATCAATAAAAACATATTTTTAAAAATGCAACACCAGTTTATATCCCCAAGAAAAGTAAATTGATGTATTTATTTATGCCTGCATGCTTTAATTCATTCATTCATTCAGTCATTCTATCAATTGATTAATTAATGGATCTGTTAATCAATATAGTATTTACTAAGTTGCCTTTTGGATATCAAGTGATCTGTGGACTACCATGTTGAGGAAAACAGAGGTGACCCCTGACCTGATGGGGGTGACAGTGTAGCAGGGGAGATAGATGGAAATAATTTTCTTTGATAATTGTGATGAAAATAAGTGTGGGAGACCATGAAAGCCCAGAGTAGTGGAGAATGTCTACTTTGGGGGCATCAACTTATACCATGTGCAGGAATGACCATCTGGCACACAATATTTAGACTTTTCAAAAGTTAACAACCCTCCCCTCCATTTTTTTTTGCTTTGGTTCATATTTATTCCCTCTGTTCTTAATTTGTTACAGCATCCCTGGGAAACTAATACATAAGTCAAGTTCTTTTATTATTATTTTTTGTTAATCCTCACCTGAGGATTTTTTTTCCCATTGATTTTTAGAGAGAGTGGAAGGGAGAGGAAGATTATGTGACAGAGACACATTGATTAGTTACCTCCCCATGGCCCTGACCTGGACCAGGGATTGGGCCTACAAGCAAGGTATGTGCCTTTGACTAGAATTGAACCCAGAACCCTTCCATCCATGGGCCGATGCTCTATCCACTGAGCCAAACTGGCTAGGGCAAAGTCTTTCTTTTTTAAAATAAAAAATAGCTAAGAGGATAGAGAACTTGTAGCTGTTCCGAATGGCCAGTTCTTGGCAAAGTTGAGGTTCGGAACTTCCTTCCAGTCTATGCACACTGCCCTGGCAAATGCTCTCAATAGTCGTGGCACACATTGGGTGGTACTGTTATTGGTTTACTTGTCTTATTAAACCTGGAATCTTCAAAGTCTAGCAAAGTGTTTGATCTAGGATTTATTCTCTCTTCCTTTTTTATTTTTCTTTCAAGATACATGTTTTATGAACACATTATTCTCACACATCTGGGTGACAGATTCGATATGAAGATTTATTCTTAATAATATTTCTTGAATAAATGAATAACTATAAGACAGCAGGTGCTTTATAGTTCTTCTGAGCTCTTCGTGATAATTTAAGCACTATTTCAATCATGCCTATACCATGTAGGATAAATGACCTTGTTTTATGACATTGGCTTATTTTAGATATGGAAAACTAGAGTGAAGATGCTAAGCTTTCTAAGTTTAGAGGCCGGATCCCAGTATGTTATCCAAACTCCCTCAGTGCCAGTTAGTATGAAATTGCACTAACTCAGACTTCCCGCCATGAGAAAGGAAACAACCCAGGACTGTTTGATACAGGATATCTTACTTTTCCTTCCAGCTTTCATTGCACCCGTTAGGGCCTCATTCAGGTTTAAAAAGCAGCTGGGTTCTTTTCAGATTCAGAAGACTCCAGCTCATGTCATTGGCATGAGTGCTGCCAAGTAACCACATCATCTTTGTCCTTCATGTGAATTGAGTTTGGTCTTTTGACCTCACACTGTAACACAGCTTGCTTGTGGAGCAAACTCAGTCTTCCCACTTAGTCTAGCCTCCATCGATCTCATCCTGATCTGCTCTTATTTAGTAACATTTCTGGTGGGTAATTCAGGATAAAGGGAACATTTAATGTCTGGGGGAGGAAATGAAACAGAAAAACATTCTAGAATTCAAGCATTCTGGTAAGCAACTTTTTTTTTTTAAAGAAAGGAAGTCATTTTCTATTTTTGACACCCAAAAAGAGATGTGTTACTTATTGCCCATGAAAGTCAAGTCAGCTCTATTTATCAACAACGACAATTACAAGCCAACCTTGTTTAATGTTTGTTGGGAAGTATTCTTGGTTGGGTTGGGGCAGGGAGGAGAGCAGCACCAGCCAGGGGTTTTTACTTTCATATCTGTATATTGCTTGAATTTTCTCAAGCAAGTTTGTATTACTTTTATGATCAGGAAAAGCAATAAAGAGAAATTATTGCCTCGAGGGTAAAAATGTTGGGAAGGAATCAGTCCTTTTAGAAAAGAATTTCTGAAAAGCCATCTACAATTTCAGGTAAGCTTCCGTTGCTAAGGAGTTGCCAAGGAACTGCAAGTTTCTAAGAGAAATCTACTGAGCAGTGATGGACGACTGGAGAGGAGAACACTCTTCCCTTCTGACTGGAAGTGATCCCGCCGAAGTTTGTGGTCACCACAGAAGGAGAGAATGTTCACTTTGTCTCTTGGAAAGCCATGAGAGGGGATAGTGACGATGGAGGGAGGAATAAACCAGTTGCCATGTGAAAACATATGTGGCACAGAGTCTAGTGCACAGCAAACTCTCACGTGCCTGTCAGCCACCACCAAAATGGAAAATGGGTGGGGGAAGGACTTCTGATAAAAATGGCAAAGGAGAGCGGTTGAAAAAATGAACTGAAATCTTCATACTCAGCCAGCATTAAAGTTTTTTTTTTTAAATCATTAATCCCTTTTGATGTGACAAAGCCAGGGTTAGCCTGTAGCATTGGATTTAAGAAAGGATTAAGTCTTTGGGTGGTGAGCACACAGTGCAATTTACAGATCTTATATCATAGAAATGTACACTTGAATCCTATACGATCCTATTATCCAATGTCACCCCAATACATTGAAATTTTTTTATGAAAGTAAGGGTTAAATCACAGAGATACATTTTAATCTCTGTCTCTGCATATTGAGGTTGGAATTGTTTCACGACAGTGTAGAAGTACTGACCAATGACCAGGCTGTTGGAACGGGAAGGAAACATGCAGAGGGCCATTGGGACCTGAATCTAAAGACCAAGACGAACCTCCTCGCAGAGGTCAGTGTGGGCTCTGAACCACAGCTTAAATGGTCAGAGTGGAATACTTCCAGACCCACGGCTTGTGGAAGCCTTACATTCCACCCCAGGGAAAGCGTCCCTGAGTGATGAGGCATGGGAGAGAAGGAGGGGCAATATCCAAACCCGAGGCAGGTTCCAGAGGTCGCCTCTGCTCCTGCTGTTCTTTGGGAAAAAGCTGGGGCTGATGGAAGCCTTGAAGCTGAAAGGACCTACCAGCAGAAATGCCACGTAAGTGGGAGGAGCTGGCCGTGGCCAGGCTGCCCACACACTGTCCTCTCTGCCCGAGAAACACCTGGTCTCCCGTCCAGCCACCTGACTGCAGGCCACTCCATTCGGATGCATCTCTTACCGCTACAAGCTGAGTGATCTCAGGTCACTGCAGATGCGCCTGTCAGTGCGTTTGGAGATGACCCTTCTTTGGATGTTTTATAACCTTTTGCCTTTATGTATTTTGATTCTATGAATTCTGAGTAAACTCATTCATCATCCCTTCCTTCTCTGGGGCTGTGTGATACGTGCGAACACAACACAGATTCTCTGCAAACCGCTCTATGCCGAATACCTTCTCACCGAAAACCTGCAGCTCAGAATTTGTGAGGGGCTGAAGGTCTTAGAAGAGTGTTTTTCTTCAAAAAAGTCAGACAGGCACATGTCACAAATTTAGATAGAACTAAAGGATCTATAACGAAGGAGAAATTCTTTTTGCTACCACACAGCCTCGATTCTCCTTCCGGGAGCTGGGGGTGGGTGGGTGCGGGGGGATGGGCACTTGTTGTTTTCAGGGCATCCTTTCCAGTTTCCTGTGTGTCCTTCCAGAAATTTCTATGCATTCATTCAATTTTGAATTAACGACCAACCTCTTGCAACCAGGTGTCATTTTCCCCCTCTGGTTATTTGCTCTCAAAACCTGGCCACGGCAGCCATAGAGGGGTGAAGATGTCGCTGTTGCAATGACAAGAAAGGACATGTCCCAGTGGCAGGAGGCCAGCAGCTGGGAGCTAAGGGCCAGAGGGTTAACCGCTGAGGATGTCACCTAGCAACAGAACGCTGGCTGCTGTTACACTCTCTGAATGCATCCCAGTGTTTTTATTCGTTGCCGATGGCTGTCTCTGTTCAAAGGTATTATTAGTTTGTCACCCGGACTGAAATAGCGTTGTGCTAGTGACTGTCAGGTCTGCTGTCGTGTCCGGGACAAGAATGTAGATGCTTCTGTTCATCCCCTTTCCCCTAGGAGACTGTTTGCAAAACTCCTCATGTGCATGCTGGCAACTGTCTGTCCTGCAGGTGAATTACAGCTTGGAAGAAGAGAAGGGTACATTTGCATCGCAAGCTTCTTTATTTTTCATGACAGTGGTGCACATAAAGACTCAAATCCTGAGGAAGTTCGAGCAGTCATACCCCCTTGACCCCCACCCCACAAATCGGGCCAGACTATTGTTAGAATACACTCTCATTTGTGGTTTTCCTCTGAACTCCGTGCAGCTGGCTTTGAATCATGAGTTCCGAGGAAAAGCTAGCTGGTGTATTTCTGCACGGGGTGCCTAGGAAGCCACAGCGTCACTCTAGTTCATATATTTACGGAAAACAGACATATGGCTTGGTGGTGTGTTGACTCTATATTATACATCTATAGGTTGCTATTTTTATGTCTACATCTTAAACCCTAGATTTTTATAGTTGAAAGAGATGTAGATGGTAGAGCTCATTCGTTAAATGATAGATTTCAGTTCTCTGGTTCATTTTCACGTGAGGAAAATAAAACCCAAGGAAGCAAGCAATTTGGTGGCTGAGGCAGGTAGAAGGCAGGAGAGCTGGTCTTCTTGGCTCCCTCCCCCATCCTAACAAATCCTCTCTTTGCTTTTCTCTGCCCCCCTGATTATAGATTGCACTCTACAGATTAACCTCATAGTTTCATCATCTGAGCTCCCCTCCCTGCTGGCATCTGCTTGGGTCAGCCAATGGGAGGCACTGGCCTGAGGTAAGAGGACAGGAATGAGTGGCGGGGCACATCTTGACACTGACAGTAGCTCTGCCCCTTCACGCTGACAGCTCCCTCCTCTCGGGCTCCAGCTCTCACCTGTCCTCCCTTTTTCCTTGGCCCTGTTGATGGTAAAACCACTACTGGGGTAAGCCTTAGTCCCCCACCATCACTGATGGGTCCTTTAGTCCCGGGCACACCCTGAACTAAATAAGGAATCCTGTCACCAGAAACTCTTCATTTGAACAGTTTCCTGCCAGGTCCCCAATGGAGATGCCAGGTGTCCTGAATCCCCACCCAGTTTTTTCTCCTTTTTCCAGTTGACTTGTGGGCATCTGTGTATCCCTGTATGTTTGGTTGGTGCACAAATGTTAGCAACCATGCATGGATTGGATTTATCAATGTGCAAACATTCTAATCAATGCCTGCAGAAAAAAATCATAAATTCCAAAACGTGGATTGTTGCCTAATATTTGAGCACATGTATTCATTTGAACGTTTATCTCAAATTGGAAAATAATGTTGAAGAGCAACAGTGCTGACACAGAGGTGATCTAAGAAAGTAGAAAGACCAGGCAAAAAACCCATGGTGGCCCACTACCTCGTTTTATAGGAGCAACATCTATGGAGGAATAAACTATGTTTCCCAAAGAGGTCTCCGCTTTCATCCCTGGAACTGTGGCGCAGGTATGATTAAGTTAGGGATCTTGCAATGGATCAGCTGAGTGGCCTCAAGGTCATCACAAGATCATTATAGAGAGTGGCAAAAATTCAGAGTCAGCAGTCAGAGACATGACAGAAGCAGAGGTTGAAGTGATTCTAGGCAGGAGTCACCAGCTACGGGACACAGGCCATCGCAGGGAGCTGGAAAAGCCGGGAGCCTCCGGAAGGGTCGCAGTCCTTTCGGAATCTTGATGTTAGACTTCGACGTTTCCAAGTTTGAGATGGTAGATTTTGTTGTTTTAAGCCTCCGAGTTTGGGATCATTTATGTTGGACTGTTATGGGCTACATTGTGCCCCCCATTCAGAGGGTAGCCCTCACCCCAAAGTGACTGGGAGATGGAATCTTAGGCAGTAATTTAGATGAAAGAGGTCACATGGTGCAGTCCTGAATCCAATAGGATGAGTTCTTATAAGAAAAGAGGCCATGGGCATGCTTTCTGTTTCTCCCCGTCTCTCTCTCCCTCTCCTCAGCTCATAGGAGGAAAGGCCACGTGAGGACAAGGCGGCACCTGCAAGCCAGGAAGAGAGGTCTTACCTGAACCTCCAGTTGCTGTTTCCAGCCTCCAGACTCTGAGAAATACACTTCGTTGTTTAAGCCACCAGCCTGTGGTGTTTGCCATGGCCACTCTGGCTGAATGACACCGGCATGCTGTGTGTGTGAGTAAAGCAGAGGCCTTTCCCCTGTCCATCACTCAGGGGCCATGGAATCAGGGCAATCGTGTCACCTCTGCACCACAGCTTCTCCACCTTCAAAGGGTACTAACACTATGGAGCCTTGAATATATCATGAGAAGGTGCTACGGGTCTACAGTAAGAACTGAATGATTTTTTTAAACATTGTATATAGTGGAAAAAATGTAGAGTGCAATCTATAATAATAAAAGTGTAATATGCTAATTAGACTGCACATCCTTCTGGACGAAGCCGGGGCTGTGAGGGAAGCCTGGGTCTCGGGTGTCAGAGGGAAGCCAGTGCCAGCAACTAGGGGAAAGAAGGCCTACTCTTGCATGAATTTTGTGCATCAGGCCTCTAGTCCTTTCTAATAAAGACAGAATATGCAAATTGACCATCACTCTGTGACAAAGATGATGGTGCCCATAGCCAATAAGGAGGGAATATGCAAATTGCTGCAACAAAGATGGCAATGGCTGGGCTGGGACACAGGTGTTCCACCCCACCCTGGCTGTCCCAGGCCTCTGAGTAGCCTGCTATGAGGGAGGGGGAATGAGGGTGGAAGGAGCTACAGGAGGACAGCAAAGCTGGAGCAAAGGCAGAATTCAGCAGACAGAGTGAAGGCCTGGTTCTGGGGTGCCAGAGGGAAGCTGGTGCTGGCAGCCAGGGAAAGGAAGGCCTATTCTTGCACGAATCTTCATGCATTGGGCCTCTAGTCCTATATAATAAAGAGCTAATATATCAATTAGACCGAACAGCAGAACAACTGTCCGACAAAACTGGGGCTGTGAGGGCTGAGCCCTTTGAATGAATTTCATGCATTGGGCCTCTAGTAATTTTGTAAGCTTGAGGCTGGAGAGGATGTGTGTTATACTGAACAGTTGTTGCAGGGATTTCCCAGTATAGATGGGAGATCCTGTCTATAAGAAGATGACACCAAAGCTCTCCTCAGGGCCCATATCCATGGAGACTGTACATATTCAGCATGGCTTCTTCATTATCCACAGCAAAGGGGATACCCAGGACCTCAGAACAGAGCATAGTGTCAGGTCTGTGGGAGAAGCACATGGACATTTGTGATGATGAAACTGGAGTTGCCGTCTCAAGACACTAGTCATTAACACCACACTTTACAGATGTCCATAAGAATGACTTAGGAACCTGTCTATGTGAAGGCAGATTTGGCCTATTAAAATAATCAGCCCAGTCAAAAGGGCTCTTATTAGGAGAGCATGAGCCATAAACTCACAGCAGTTTCTCCTGGGCTATATTATGGGGTACCTAGAAAATTGGAGGGCACCCAAATGATCCAAGTCCTATGGGAACTCCAAAGCAAATAATTAGAGAGGCACAGATAGTGGCGAGGAGACACTTTCCAGGGACCAGAGGACTGCACCTCCAAGAGTGGGAGGCTTCCACGGAGACAGAGCCTGGGCCTTCAAAAGAGGTCTGACTGGTTATGATAGTGTGGGGCAGACAAATGGACAAAGGAAACAAATAAAGAAACAAAGAGCTCAGAGGCAGACACAGGTGTGTATGGAAACCTAATATATGAGAAAGATGGTGCCATTCATCGGCATGGGAAGATAGGTTGCTTGGTAAACGGAGTTGGGCAAACTGGTCATATGGAGAAGCATGGAATCAGGTTCCTGCCCAGAATCACACACAAAAATGGAATCTAGCCAGACCTAAGTATGAAAGGCAAAGTATTAATTGTTTGTGTTGTGTGTATGTGTGTGTGTATGACCTCCTGGTTCATAGGTGGGTGCTGAGCCACACCGGCTGGGTGAAGGGAAGGACTTCTTATACAAACCTCAGCATCACAAACCATAAGGTAAAAACAAAGCAAGACAAGTCGGATGTGATCACACCACATTAAGGATTTCTCTTTTGTTGTTTAAAAAACTACACTGAACTTGTACAACTCAGTGATAAAAAGATAAATAACCTGATTTAAAATGACAATAACTCCAAATAGACATTTTTTTCCAAAAAGATATACAAGTGGCCAATAAGCACATGAAAAGACAGTCAACATCAATGGCTATTAGGTAAATGCAAAACGAAACACAGCTAGATGCCACTTCACACCCACTGGAACGGCTTAACAAAAGGGAGAGCTATAACTGAGTGAGATGTGGAGAAATCAGAACTGTCGTGCACTGCTGGTGGTGATGCAAAATGGTACAGCCACTGAGGAAAGCCGTGTGGCAGGTCCAGAAAATGGAACCATAAAATTACCGCTGAATTCCACTCTTAGATATATACCCAAGAGATAGAAAAACATATGACTGCATAAACGTGGGGACACATAAATGTGCACAGCAACATTACTCATAATAGCCCATACGTAGAAACGACGCAGGTGTCCATCAAGTGGTAAGTGGATAAGCACATGTGGCATCGGCATACCAATCAGTGAAACACTGCCATGTTACAGCACAAGCCGACCATGAATACCTTGGGCTACGTGAAAGAAGCCAGTCACAAAAGATCCCATATGGTGTAATTCCATTTCTATGAAATGTCCAAAATGGACAAATCTATTGAGACAGGGTAGATTAGTGGCTGCTTAGGGCTGGTGTGTTTGGGATGCAAGGCCCGTGGGAAGATAATGGGGAGTGACTGCTAAAGGGTATGTAACTTCTCTTGGAGATGATGGAAATGTTATTAAAATTGACTCTGGTGATGGTTACACAACTCCATGTATATGCTAAACACCATTGAATGGTGCGCTTTAAGTGGGTGAGTTATACAATTTGTGATTCATATCTGAATTAAGTTTTTAAAAGTATGCTGTAAAGTTAAAGAGAATACATAAAAGGGAGAGAAGACATGTGTAATGTCTAAAACAGGAAAGAAAATAATATTTAGAATACATAAGGCAATGTTGTTAATTAACAAGGAAAATATTTGAATTGGTAACTTAAAAAAGAGAAAAATGAAGGAAAGCAATCGTATGAAGAGACATTTTGGCTCTGTGGTGAAAAGAGAAATGCAAATTAAAACCACAGTGAGATCTCTCTCACTTAAATCTACGAGGCTGGCAAAAATGAAAGAAATCGAAGCTGGATCATGCTAATGCTGGCAGGGCTGTGGGGTATGGAACCCTGGTGTGTTGCTTGTGGGAGTGTAGATGGCTGCATCTGCTGGGAGCAGCCTGGCAGAGTTCCACGAATGAGCTCGAGGGTCATCCTCATTCTAGATTCATCAACTGATGAACTTGGTTCACTCCTGCCTCACACACATACAGACACACACACTCATCTTGACTGTGTCCTATGGACAGGTAGGAGACTGTCCGCAGTGTGTGTGTGCCTCCTGCGGGTGTCTGAGGTGTGGAGGATGAAGCCCATCAGAGCACCCATCATTTGATGGGAGGAACAGTAGAATGTGGCACAAACACACTGGGAGCTCTGCGCAGTACCTAGGAACCAGGAGGAGGCGCTCACTTAGCAACACACGGGTGTAATGTCACCACTTCTTGCGGCAGGACAACCAGCAGGAGTGCTACAGGCAGCCCTATAGACAGAATTCAAAAATGCAAGCACTCACCAAAAATGACACACTTTTTAAGGTTGCATCTAAATTAGAAGACATACTCATCCTTTGGCATGGTTGCCTTCTGGGGAATGGTTGACATAGGGGTGCAAAGGGGGACCAGATGAATAAGTACAACGAGAAGAAGGAGATCATTTTTGGGTGACTTATAAAGTTCTGGTCTTCTCACTCCCCCCAGGAAAAGCAACCTGGGAACTTGTTTCGACCCCTTCGTGAAAGCCCAAGTGAGCTCAGAGCTCTTTTCACAATGCAGGTTCCTGGGCCAGAGTTTGGAGCTTGTTTTTCTATTGTTTGGGGATGGGAACCAGGATTCTGAATGGACAGACTCTTGTGGTTCTCACAGAGCGGGCCATTGCTCCATTTGCAAAACTGAGCAGGACAGACCTCGGGCTCTCTGGCCCGGACGCTTCCTTTTTGTGCTCACTGCTGGGATGTGTGTATGGGGGGGGCGGGGCGCGGGGTTAGTCTTGGTTTGGCCTGTGGGTTGTGAGTCACTCTTGCCCCAGGGTTTGCTGTCTGCTCTGTGCTAACCTGAGAGTTGGGCTGGCCCCGACTCCAGCTTTGCCCGGTGGACATGGCATTGGCTCTCAACCACTTGCCACACTGGCTCTCAACTTAGTGCTCACAGCTCCTGTGGCCTCATCCTCAGGACCGGAGTTAGGGTGACATCTCTGGTCCTTACTGCAGGTGACAGTGCACTTTCTGGGTCTGAAGTGAGGGCCACCAGGGGCCAGACCGCCTCCAGGGGCCCCTCTGTCCCCAACACACACCTGCCGCTCCGCGGTTCCCACGGCTGGGGGAGAGGGGAAAGCGAAGTCAGGGCTCTTCCTTCCGGGTGGCACATACCATCCTGGCAGCAAGACAACGGCCATCATGTGGTCATGTAGCCACAGAGCCATTCAGAGGGCATAAGGGGCTCACAGAATAGAGATGAAACGTCCCCTCTCGGAGCTGCCAGGCCAGAAGACGTCCTAACAGTCGCCACTTTATTTCTGGGGATCAGAGCTGCATTATGCAGATCCCAGAGCTGAGCCCCATCACCCGCAGACACAGAGGCCTTTTCTTTCGCAGCCTGGTGACTTCATTATACATTCCAGGCTGCGGGAGCCTCGGGAAGCCTGTCTTCCGCCGTGCCCAGCACAATGGCTGGGAAAAAGGAGAAGGGGGCTCGGAGCAGGCCCTGGCCGAGATTAGGCGAGAGAATCGCTGGGAGAGGCCGAGTGGCCCGTCCGGAGTCCTGATTGTCACGCTGGTCATGTGCAGCCCTGGCCGTGTACAACACTGCCCTCTGTGTGCGGGGACCATGGGGCAGGGGCTGGTTTCCCTGCACACCCCTGGGGGGAGGCCAACAGGAAACAGCGGGCTCAGCGGGGCCAGGTAGTGAGGGGCGAGAATGGGGCTCCGGATGATGTCAGCACAGGCTGTGCCGTGGGGAGGACCCGAGTTCACAGGAACACATTCCCAGGGCTCAGAGACCCTTGCGCTGCAATAGAACACTCAAGGTCCACCTCCTGGAATGGCTGCGGGTTAAGTCACATCAAGTACACCATAGATAGCCCTGCTAAAATAAACATGAGGAACCCATGAACTCTTCCCAAACACTCTGCCATGGCCTAGTGTGTCAATCAGACCCTAACACTAGTTTACAAAACAAATTTCCTCTTTTAATTTTGACAACCATGATGGTGAGTCCATACCATCAGCCCATTCTACAGGTGAAGAAAATCAAACCGTTTCATTTGCAGCCTGAAAGAAACAAGTTTCAGGTAAGGTGTTCACCAAGCCATAGCACTTGGCGAATCTATTTAAATATAATGATTCTTCCCCTCGTTGACATTGTTTCTTCCCTGTTCTGTGTCCCAATTGTTTATCCAAATGGAAATTCTCCCCTTTTGGAGAATAAGATCTGGCCGGGCCCTCACCCCGGCTTTGGCCCCGACATGAAAGTGATTCATTCCTTCTCATACTGACAGCCCCCTATTCAGGCTGGCCTGGCCTCTATCACCCTCACTTTCCACGGCAGACAGTCACTCTTCTCCCCAGCTGTGGTTCCTCTGGATCTGTTACCTCTGCGATGGCCTGAGCTGAGACCCTAGCCACGGAGGTCAACCAGCAGCCGTGTGTGTGCACAACTGGCCTCTTCAAAAGACAAACGCTGCCCTTTCCCTCTCCTGGGGGCTCCTCAGTGACATTTGTTGGCACGTGGCAGGAAGTGGTCTCAGCACAGCTCCCCTGGACTGCTAGGCCTCCTTCTGGGCTTGAAGGTGACATGTCTTGCAGAGATCAGTGTGGTAGAATTCCAGCCCCTCATCATTGAGACTTGAGTCCCTTTTCTAATTAAACAGCCAGGTGCATAATGGTCCCTGTGAAACGGTGATTGACTGGCAGAAGGACACACAGGCACAGTCAATGGGGGAGGACACGGGATCCAGGTGTCTACATAAGGCAGGTAATACCTGGCACCTGCTGTTAAGAAGCCCAGAATTGCACACACTAGGCTGTGCACGTGGCTGACTCCCACCCACAAGGAGGGAGGTCTCTGCCAGGTGTGGAAGCCACTGGCACCTGGAATACATCAGGGTATCTCCATATAGAAGTTTACAGGCCATCACTGGGACTGTTGGCATCTTGAGCCGATCATCTGATCACCTGACGTCAGTCATTAGCCACAATCAAGCACGTGAGCAGAGGAGTGAGTGACGGTGGCATAGAGTGGTGAGGAAACTGAGGTGGAAGTCCCTGACCTGTCAGAGGAGACCTGGTCTTGAATCCTGGTCCTGACAAACCCATATGAGCTTTGTCAAGTTCACTTTACTTCTCTAGGCCACAGATCACTTGTCTGTGAAATGAGTTTCTCTTTTCCTTGTATCAGTCAGGTTTCTCCAGAAAACCAGAACAGAGTCCCAAGATCTGCAATTGACGAGCTGTAGGCTCAGGAGAGCCAATGGTATAGTGTCTGCCCAAAAGTTGTCAGTCTTGAAATCTAGGAAGAGACAATTTGTCAGTTCAGATTCAAAGGCAGAAAAGAAATCCGATGTCCCCACTCAAAGGCAGGCAGGCAGGAGGAACCCCCGCTTGCTCAGGGTAGGGCCAGCCTTTTTGTTCAGCTCTTCGACAGATTGGATAGGATCCACCCACATCAGGGAGGCAATTGCTTGACTGGTCTGCTGATTCAATGTCAGTCTCGCTCAGAAGCAGTCTCAGGGACACTCAGAATGTTTGACAACATGTCTGGGCACCTGTAGCCCAGTCCAGTGGCACATAAAACTACCCGTCACAAAGACTTTACCTTAAGAAGTTTTCTTTATACTGCAATTACACTCATGCTCTTTTAGCAAGATATAAGGAATGTAACTCGAAAATTGAAATAAGCAGTTATTCAAAGATTGAAGCTAAGAATTAACAACTGTTAATATTTTCTTCCAGTTTTTAATTTAAAAATTAAAACATTGCAAATATGCCCACTATGATTTCTGTGTACCTACCAAATTTGCCTACTTCCCACTGTATTTTCATATATTTCTCATTTCCCCCAAAGTCAGATACACTCTTGAGCTTAGTACTTATTTTTCTGTTCCACTTAAAAATAATTTAGCCCAGTTGGTATAGCTCAGTGATTGAACATTGACCCATGAACCAGGAAGTCAGGGTTCAATTCCAGTTTAGGGCACATCCCAATAGGCGGTGTTCAGGAGGCAGCCAATCAGTGATTCTCTCTCATCATTGATGTTTCTACCTCTCTCTCCCTCTCTCTTTCTCTCTCTTTTTCTCAAATATATTTTAAAAAATAACAGAAAATTTTAATTACATGTGTGCACATAGAAATAATATAGTTTTTGTGTTTTTAAACCCTTTACACACAAACGGCATAAACTTGTTCTTGCTTGTTATTCAGCACCCAGTTTTTCTGTCTTGTTTTTGAACCTGTGCATATTGCCTTATAGAGAACGAATGTATCTATTCGAACTGAAAGATGTCTGTATACATTTATTTTATTCGCTCACTCCAATTCTGATGGAAACTGCTTCTAAGTTCCTCTGTGGCAGATAAAGCTACAGTGAACATCTTTGTCCTTACCTCTTTGTATATGGAGTTTCTGTAGTATATGGAATGAAAGGCAAATTCATGCATCGTAAAGCACACACATTTTCTATTGTAACAATTATTACAAGGTACTCTTCAAAAATGGCTGAGCTAATTTCTAGCAGTGTGTGAGAAGGCCAGCCCCATCCCTACTTTTGCTATGTAGAGTTTACCTATATTTTGTCAGTCTCATTAATGAAAATGATATATTGCTGTTTCAATTTTCAGGTTGCAGCAATAATTGTTGAGACTTGCCATTTTTTATAATACATCTTAATGAGTAACTCAAAGCACAATCCTATAGATAGTAAGAATTTGTAAGAGATGAATAGTTTAGAATTTTTAAGAGTATTTCAGTATAAAATAATGGATGCTAACAATTAAAAAATGTAATTTCTGTATATTGGAAAGAAATAAAAAGCAAAGCCCTCAATTCCCCTCAACCCATGGCGATAACTCAGTGACCACGTGATTTATCATCCACAGGGAGACACAGAAGAGAGGGGCATCTCAGACAGGTGGGGGGAGGGGTGCTAGGACTGTCCTGGGCAGTGGTCGCCACTGGGAGTTGTGTGCATCTTCTTAGACTTCTTCGTGTCAAGTTCACAAATGTGTTCTGAAAGTTAACAGGGCATTAGGGACATCTATCCATGCCAGCCTAAAATGGTTTACTTAATTTTTATTCACTTTTCATTTGGAAAAACTATCAAGGTTACAGTAAAACTGTAAAAATAATGTAAGATATTTCTATATTCCCATTACCCAGGCTCACCAATTGTTAACATTCCGCCATCTTTGCTCTGTCTCTGCCTCTCCTGACTGTCTCTGTCTCTCTAAGTGTGCAAGAGTTGTGGTGCTTGCAAACATTTGGGACTAAGCTGGAAGCATCATCTTTTACCCATAACTACTTCATTATCTAACTCTGGACAGCAAGAGCATCTCCTTACATACCCATGCACCCATCCCTGTCAGGGATTGTAACATCCATATAACACCACCATCCAACCCTGAAAGTCCACCAGGGGCCCCAACAAGGTCCTTAATTGCAATCTGTTTTTCTGATTCACATCCAGTCCCAAGTCACTTGTTTTGTTTGGTTGTCATATCTTCGTAAGCTCTTCACTCTCTAATTTTGCTTCTCTTTCTCTGTGTTTCATGACACTGACATTTTTTCAAGATGGATGGGCGGTAGTTTTGCAGAATGTCCTTCAACTGGAGTTGGTCTGATTGACTCCCCAGGGTCAGTGTCCGCTAATTCATTTCTGGGAGGGACGCTGTGTAAGTGACTCAGTGTCCCTCTGTGCGCCTCACACCAGAAAGCCCTGCTGACAGCGTCTCTCAGCCCTGCTCCTCATAACAACTGCAGGGTAATTACATTCCATCCTGTGGACTCGGCACCATGACTCCGATCCTGCCTCTGTGCTTGGCTAATGCAACGATGCTGCAACTGCTGTGACAAGGGGCATTATAAATGTTAGAATAATTAGAATGAATGTGAACAAGGAGATACAGTAAGAGAGAGGAGAAGGAACGGTGGAGGAAGCATTCACCTCAGTGTGAAGCTTGAAGGAAGGATGGTTGGCTACTGTGGAGGCAGGAAGTATTGGTAAAAGACAGGATCACTTTGGCTGCAGTTAGAGAAGCCGGGTTGGAGAGCAGGGAGCTCATGTTGGGACTGTTCAAACAGCTCAGGCAAGAGAGAGCTGAGTCCAGTAGTTGAGAACTGGTCCTAGAGATGGAAAGACAGGGAACAAGTAATAAAAATGCAGGGAAACTACTGATCCATGCTCTAGCCTGGTGGGACCTTGAACACATATGCTAAGTCAGTGGTCAGCAAACTCATTAGTCAACAGAGCCAAATATCAACAGTACAATGATTGAAATTTCTTTTGAGAGCCAAATTTTTTAAACTTAAACCTCTTCTAAAGCCACTTCTTCAAAATAGACTCGCCCAGGCCGTCTATTTTGTGGAAGAGCCATACTCAAGGGGTCAAAGAACCACATGTGGCTTACGAGCCGCAGTTTGCTAAGTGAATGCCGCCAGTCACAAAAGGCAATAGGTTGCATGATTCTTTTCATATGCTAACATCCAAACTAGGCAAATCCATGAGACAGAGGCTGATTGGTGGTTACCAGGGGATGGGAGGACGGGGGAAGGGGAGCGATTACTTACTGAGTACAGGGTTTCTCTGGTATGAAGGGAAAGCTTGGAAGCTACAGAGAGATCAATGGCTCACAACACTGTGAATGCTCTAAAAGCCCCTGAATTGTACATTTCTAAATGGTTATGTAAATTTCACTTCAACAAAAAAATGTATGAAATATGAAACACCGGGACACAGGAGTTGATGGGCTCTGAGAAGTGAGGGAGAGGAGGAGAAATTGCTGGTTTTCTTTCAGCTTTCTGCTTTAAGTACCTGGGTGCAGGGTGAGGCCATTGACTAAAATAAGACTTTCAAGAAGAGGAGCAGCTCAGAATGGGAGAAGGAACTCTAGCTGCCTACAGAGTGACAAAATGTCACCTGCACTAAAAACAGCTGTCAGGAGTAGATTCAATCAGTATTTAATTACAGTATGTACTGAAAAGATATAAAATATAGGACAGCATAGCAGAAGCTATTACATACACAGCAGTTTAGAAGCATAATTTAGCAATGAGATGCTGCAGTCCAAAGCAGGAATCATAAAGCAAAATATCAGCAGATTTTACTGTGCAAGAGAAGACTTTAGTGTCCCCAGATACATGACATTCCAAGTCAAAAGTAGACAACAAATTAAAAGAATATCAAATGTTTATATTGCATACTAGCTAATCTAATAAAAACAGAATATGCAAATTGAGCTGAAACTGGTTTGGCTCAGTGGATAGAGCATTGGCCTGTGGACTGAAAGGTCCCAGGTTCGATTCAGGTCAAGGGCATCTACCTTGGTTGCAGGCACATCCCCAGTAGAGAGTGTGCAAGAAGCAGCTGATCGATGTTTTTCTCTCATTGATGTTTCTAACTCTCTATCCCTCTCCCTTCCTCTCTGTAAAAAAAAATCAATAAAAAATATATTAAAAAAAGAATATGCAAATTGACCATAACTCCATGACAAAGATGGCGGTGCCCACAGCCAATAAGGAGGGAATATGCAAATTGACACATCAAGGAGGGGTGGAAGGCAGCTCTGGGCCAGAGCGAAGGCAGTGCTGGCAGTCAGGGGGAAGGAAGGCCTATTCTTGCACAAATCTTTGTGCATTGGGCCTCTAGTAGGTAATAAGGGCCCCCCAAATTGTCTGGAATAAGGAAGAAAAGGACAAACACTTCAACAGATAAATGACCCAAAGATAAGAAAAGTTCTTAAATAAAGAAAAAGTGCTAATAAATATTTTTAAAGCATTTCTGTAGTAATAGTGAATAGAAATCAATGTAATAATTAAATTCCCACCTTTCAAACTGCAATAGATTAAGTAAAAAAAAATGTGAAAGTTAAATGTTGTGGAATTTTTCTGAGGGAAATACTATATTTAATTTTACAAGAATTACATTATGTTTAAAATATTGGAAGCAGCCTAAATATGCAATAAGTATGTTTGGTTAGCAGTTCTTCCAGATACAGCTCGGGGCAGCTACCTTGACTTCTGCTGAATTCCAGGGGAAATTTGACAGTTTTGTTAATGGAGACCTATTCATCTGCATGGCATTGATTTATTCATCTTTCTGTTAGTTGCAGTTGACAATGAGCTTTTTCATTGCAAGGATTGTGGCTTATTAATTTCTCATATATTCCCTCCCCACCTCCTCTGCACCTAGCACAGCACTTGCCCACAGAAATTTCTCAGGACAAAGTGTTGAAGAAACAAGGATGAGGTGACGCTCCAGTTTTGTAGTGAAGCCAGAGGACACAGAACGTGGGAGCCAGGATCCATGGGGTGGCCAGTGTCCCAGGCTTGACCTGAGGTCAGAATCAGCTGGGATGCTTCTGAAAGAAATAATTCCTAGGCTCCAACTCATACAACTTATGGGCCTGGAAACTTTAAACTCCTTCCGAAGGTGGGAATGATGCTGCCAAACCAGTTCAGGTTTAAGAGATGCCTCTGGGAAGCCCCAGGCAGAGCAGGTGCTGTGCTGAGCTGGCTGGGGTTGGAGGAGGACAAAGGGAGTGTTTGCAGGAGAGTTGGGAGGCTGTTTGTTTAGAGTCTGCAGGAGGAAAACAGGTGAGTACATTCTGACCTGGGAATGTTTTATCTTCCCCTGCGACTCTAGGAAGTGGGTTTTCAAGGAGGTAGAATTGGGAAGGCCAGATTGGATTTCTGCTAGAGCTGAGGAGTTGATGAGCAAGCCATCATCCTGATGGAGAAGCGTGAGTGAGACACAAGGAAACTGGTCTGTCCATGAATTTGGAAGCAACAGGACCCAGAGGCAGGTCTATAGCCACAGTGAGTAGCGTCAAGAGGCTCTGCCAGGTGCTACTTACATTATAGCTCACAGTGACCACTGGTGCCTACCACGGCATGCTTTAGAGCTGCTTTTTGCCTTTGGATTTCATTTAGATGACAATTATATATATAGCAAGCAATTGCAGTACTTATGGTAATTGCAACACAATCTCCGAATATTATTTTTACTTGATTATTTTGATCTAGAATCACAGGTTAGTTGAATATAACCCAACTAGTTGCTGTTGGAAAGATAAATCACTTATGATATCATCTGTTCCCATCCCAGGGATAGTGCCACAGTCTAATATCCTGGGAAATTAGGAGGGGCAGAAGACGCCCATGGCTGCGCCCACACTTTGTGTGACTGTGCAATTATTGGGGAGAGTGAGGGCTCATAGCTCTCATTCAAGCCTGATACTTGGACATAAGAAGGCCAAAGGGTTTGGTGAACTCTTGAAATATGATGTGTGTATATAGTCTTTGGAGGAGAGAGGCCAATTTCTGCTCAGTTTGGGTCTTGCCAAAGAAACTGTTCCATGCCTCTGAGCTGGGGTCAGGGTGAGCCCAGAAGAGTGTCAATAACAGTGATGCAAAACAGTGGAATTTTCTGGAGTCTTTGAGTCTCCCTCCAGCTCTGTGAGTTAAGTTGAAAGTAGATGACGGGTAGGTGAAAGTAGGTGCAGACAGAATGAGGAGGTGTTGGCTGTCTGGGGGAGGTAAGGGTGTTTGGATTGGTGTACATTGGTGGAATGAGAACTGGTCACATTCTGGATATATTTTGAAGGTGGAGCTGACAAGATGTGCTGGTGGGTTGGGTGAGGGGAGTGAGTAAAAAGAGGAATCAAGAAGGAAGTCATTGCTCTGGCCTAATCACATGGGTGGGGGTGTGTGTGCCCCTCATGGCTTCGGCTGTGCTGGTGAAGGAGTGGGTATGAGGAGCTCAAATAAGAGTTCTATTGGGCCAGGGTAACTTTGAGATGCTTATAAGACATTCATGCAGAGATGAAGAGGAGTCCCTTGTGTATACTTGAAAGGAAGCTCAGGGATAGTGGGCTGGACAAATACATTCAGGAGTCCCTGGCCATTGGACTTGGCAATGGGAGGTTATTGGTGACCTTGACCAGGTTGGATTGGGGAGTGGTGGAGAGAAGACGTTGGTGGAATGGGGTGACGAGTGAATGGAGGGTAAGGACCTGGGGGTATAGGTATAAAAAACTCTTTCAAGAGCTTTGCCACAAAGAGCAGAAAAAAGGGCAGGAGGCGGACGGTGAGTGAGGAAGTATTCAGGCATGTTTGGACCATTTCTAAAATCTTGGCTCCTGCCTCACCCCACCTGCTTCTTGTTTTCTTCAGTGACCCATAATGGCTCCCGACCTGGGACAGGCATGAATGTGCATCCTTGGACATAATGAGGTGCCTCATTAAAGCTGACACAGCCTGCTGCAATGATGCCTACTCCTGATCCAAAACCCCTGGGTTAAAAATAACAACACGGGGAACCCTTACCTAGCACTGGCTGGCTAATTAGCGCATCACCTGCTTAATGACTTCACTTATGAGTCTCCTCCCTTGGGGAGGCACACCCCTGGGAGGCAACACTGAGACCCTGGTACCACGTATAGGGAGTTCGGGGTCCTGGGTCTGCATAGGCAGGTCTCAGCCCTCCACTCCCAACGGCTGATGTCTCCTCAGGCCCGGAATGGCTCCTGTCCCTCGCCTGATCCTGACACAGTGGCTGGGAAGCTGTCTTAATTTGGGAAGCAAGGAGCTGCTTCACTCTTCTGGGTGCAGAGGGTGGTGGGAGTGGCGCCTGAGGCGTGGCTGGAGCAGATGATGGATCCACAAGGCTCGGTCAGTGGGAGGCCAGGTGGGGTTGGCATTGTGATGGCGTCATCTGGAAGTCGAGGTGCATGCATGTGCTTTGTGGTGTTCCAGCCCCTCCCCTGGTCCCACCCAGCCATCACATTTCTGTGACTCTCTGAGACACCTTCAGCCTTGCAGATCCCCATCTTTAGGCAGAGTGGCAGCTTCTGGACAGGCATGAAGTTGTACGTGACAGGGGGTGGCGGGCAGAGAAAATCCTTTAACTGGCTTATGTCCACGGTGTCCAGAAAGGTCTGTTTCACTGGAATCAGCACCATCCATGTGACAGGGGCTCCCGAGAGGGGCAGATGCTATGACAGGCGACAGCCTCCATGTGTCAGTGAGAAAGGCCCAGGGCTTAGGACCGTCAAGCCACTATAGACGGTCCACCAGCTACCACTTCCCCAACCATGGCTGGCTAATGGTTCTTCTCAGGACAAAGAAAGTCACTATGGGTGACTAATGTGACTGCTGTCCCTATATCAAAGAAACAGCTTGTGGCATTTGTGGCAGGCCTGGTGCTGACACTTTAAAGCCCTCTCACCCCACCAGGCCTAGATCAAAAACAGCAGAGAGTGGGATCTGCTAACCCTTCCACAGCTGGTGGACGATCTGACTGACACACCATTCCAATTGCACATCCTTGGCCTCCAAAGCCAAGTAATATTTCACTAAATTAGTGGAAATAGTCACACTTGTGAGCCCTGTGGCCACACAGGTGGATGTTTTTAGCCCAGAGAGTTTGATGCTTGTTATTCTGCCCCTTCCCAAAGCCATTTTCTTGCTGTGAAAAACAGGTTGTGATTAGGATGATGGAGTTGGTAGCTGGGGAGACTGAGGCTCGTCCCGCCTTCATCAATCCTTCCGCAGACATAGGTTCTGACCTTGAGTGTTCCTGACCCAGAACAGGGAGATCCAACTCCTCCGCTGCTTCCCTCAAAGCCTCACGATGCTGCTGTGGCTGAGGCTCTGTGTCTGCAGCTGCTCCTGCGAGGCGGTGTGTGAGCACAGCACTCCAAGCTGTCCCATGGCACTGGTTCTGTGGGATGTCCATGGACAGATGGAAAATTCTGTGACTGGGGAAACGCTGGCCTGCAGGGGGCCACTCAGGACATGCCAACTCAGGGTCGGCTGCAGGTGTGTTACCTGCAAAGGAGGAAGGAGGTGGCTGAGATTTCCTGGGTCCGCACAGCACCTGTTATCTCCCAGCTCTCTGAGGTAAAGCTGGCCGAACCCTCCTACCCGCTGCCTGAGATGTGGAGTGAAAGTCCTGACCATAGAATGAGCTCGTGGAAGCACCTGTGCTGCCACGGGCCAGGACTCAGTGCCCCTTCAGAGCGCCCAGCAATGGCATGTGCCCCATTGCGTTGGCGGAGCAAGGTCGCTGCCGAGGCCACCAGCACCACGATGGGCCCTGTCTGGTGTTTGTTTCCAGCCTCCCATGCTATGGGAGGGCAAGGCCATAGTATCGTCTGGCCCTCCTTCCCGGCCTCTTTCTCCTGCTTCCCTGTGGTCTACTTGCGAATGCCACGGGCCACTCGCGCCTACATGAGTGCAATGAGACATGCAGGGAAGGTGATCGTCACAGGAGAAGTCAACCAATGGGACATGGGGCCAGGAGGTGCGCTTTCCTCCTCCTGACTGGGACACGCACCTGGAATGTCTGAAACACCATGGAGTGGGCCTGGGAAGGCCTCGGCCTGAGCCAGCGGGGACTCAGCTTCCTTCTCCCTGGTCTTTGCTTTGACTGTGTGCAGGCTGCCTAGCCTCTCTGAGCCTCATGATCCCAACTTACTGATAACATCCTCTCCCCACCACTCCTGGGGTGATTGGGGGGATAGAAGGAGAACATCTGTGAAGTGCCTTCTATAGGGTGTGCGCATAATAGACACAATAGCAGTCTTTTCTCCTCCGCCCCCTCATTAATCCCCATGTACCAAATAGGAAATGTTGAGTCCCCCGTTGACACTTTCTTTGCCAACAACATATTCTTAACACCTAACCCAAACACCAGAGAAAAACGTTAAATTAAAATAAATTTGTCTTGTGTATTGGAAAATTAAGACTCTTACTAGCAAAACGTCTGTCTCTTAAACATCTGTCTGCGTCAGCCGTGACCAGTGAGTGAGTCATCTTCAATCTTTTGGCCATCTTGGCGCCCTGCTGACTTCCTTGGCCTACATCAGACCTGCCTGGTTTAAGGTGAAGGGGGAAGGTGTCAATTACTCCGTGACTCAGAGGTACAAGTCTGAATGAACAGCATGACGCTTCCAGTAGGCAGACCACATTATCTCAGTGGAGTGCCTGCTCCAGCAAATACTTTCTACTCTGGGCCTTGGTGTCATATCACCCAGGATGATCTTAAATGGGACTCCTTGTGGGACCTCATTTCAACTTCTGCGTGAGAGAGAACCTGCCCTTTGGTAAAACCAAGGCCATGGAAAACAAGTCCATTAAACACAGCTCCCAGAAACATGGCACTCACACCAGCAATGCCAAAGAAAATCATTTCTTTTCCTGTCCCTAGTGATGTTATCTCCTATGGCCAGCGAACCCAAGAGACAGACACCCACCAACAGACCTAGAGAAGGGTCCCCAAACAGCCTTCAAGTCTGCCCAGGGAAACTGAGCTTCTGTAATGGCAGCAAGATAAAGGAGGGGAAACAAGTTTTCACAATCAAAGGCTCTTTAATATTTTACTACATTATTCATGGCTGGGGGAGGCAGGAGCCTGCACAGAGAGTCTCCCTTTGAACACGGGAGGCAGTTTCAATGTGAAAATCAACTCTGACTTTATAGCCACTTTAATTTAGATTTTCATTTATTAAGGGAGTAATAAAACACTCAAAAAATCAAGCTGGACATCTGATTAAAATGTCCAACCAATTGCTTTACCTGTTGCTCCATGTGCATCTATATTCATACTGACCCTTTGAAGAAAACTCCATTGGCCCGTTTTCAGGACACTTCTCCTTTAAATACCCCCGGGTACCAATCTCGGGGGCGTTTATGTTCTGGGAGCAGGATCATTTCTATTTCCAGCCTGCGATGCGACGGCAGGAAAATCGATGAGGATGCAGGCCTGTATAAAAGTTTAGCAGCAGGGTTAAAGGAAACCTGCCTGAGGTTTGCCGGCCCCGCATTTCCCCTTCACAATGACCTCTGCTTTTCCAAGGTCATAGCATCAAGGGAGAGAGGGATAAAATATCTAGAAGCAATGCTGTGGATTACAGCACAAGTAAGTCTAACATTTGTTTGAAATCTTCCCCTGGGATCTCGAAGGATTTGCCTTGATCTCTCTGTATTATCTGGCTTCATCTCTCTGCACCGCTGTTGACGTGTGGGCTGAGTCGTTCTCTGTTGTGGCTGTCCATCCTGTGCACTAGAGGGGGTTCAGCGGCACCCCTGGCCTCTGCCCAGGAGATGACTCACTAGTCACACTCTCCACCCAGCCCTCCTATTGAGATAATCAGAATCTGTTCCCAGACATTGCCAATTGTCCCTGCGGGTGTGTGTGTGTGTGTGTGTGTGTGTGTGTGTGTGTGTCTGAGCTCAGACCCTGCTCTGGTCCATGATGGCTATCATTGCTCTGGAGGACTTCTCCCTTCCTTCCCCTTGAGAGTGGTAAGTTTCAAGGTCAGTGGGGCCAATGCCATGGCTGCCTTTTCCCAGGATTCATGAAGGAGAAATGGGAGGGAGGAAGAACAGATGACAGAAGCCTTTCTTTCCCCATTGGAAGGGGTAATACAGGGTTGGTAAGAATCTTTTTGGAGAAGCTGATAAAAGACCAGAATGCAGCTGGGTGTGGCAGGGGGTAGAAATGGAAGAAAGGGGCCACGTTTGATTTATGTTTGCAGCGACCCATAGCTTATGGCACATGGTGGATACTCAGAGATTGGTCTTTCTATGGAGCTTGAGTGGAATTTGCATAAACTCCATCCAGAATGCTTCTTTATCCAGCAGCCAGGGTGTCTGTCCTGACCACTCAGAGTGGTGTCCATAGAAAAGGGACCCAGAACTTCCAAACCCTCAGGCCAAAGCCACCCAGCGAGATTCATGACTTGTTGTATAACTTGATCGGAATGTTCCAAGTTCTACCCTTCTTCCCACTTACAAAGGCTTTTGTAATTCTTTTTATCATCAATCACTCACTGAATTTTGTAATTCTTTTTATCATCCATCACTCACTGACCAGTTTCTTCTGAAGTTTTCTTTTGAGGTTTCGATGGTTGGGCGACTACAATGAGGACTCATTTGTTCGCAGGACGTTGCTGAGACTGATGGGGAGCTTTTCCTTCTGGTCCCACAGCACGTGTCGGAGGGTAGTTTGCAGCAGCGGTTTTGCAGCGAGGCGACCCTGCAGGCATTTAAGCCACTTTACATAGCACATGATTATCTTTTGTAACTAAGTGGCCGTATCCAATTCAAAGGAGACTGCAAATGAAATTCCTAGAACATGACACGCTGCACTCTACATGCTTGTGGGCGCTGTGTTGTGATTAAGCCGAACGTGTTCAGGTAACGGCTCAAAAGGCAGCATTCTGGATCTGAGCCAGGCGTGTCTTTGCTGAGGTTTGTCTTGAGGCCGAGACTCTCAGATTGACATCTCCAGTCATGACCTCTCTCCTGAATTCCAGACTTCCAACTTGACTTTCTCACCTGGACATCCGACAGACATTTCTGCCTTCCGAACGCACTCCGAGCTCTGCTCCCCTGGCCTCCTCCTGTCTCAGGTGATAGAGCTTCTGACTTCCAGGGGGTCCTGCCCCCAAACTTGGAAGCCTTCTTTCCTTCTGTCTTTCTGTTGCTCCCCACATCAAAACCCGGGGGAGATCCTATTGGCACTGGATTTGCCTCAGAATTTACCCAGAAACTGACACCCGTCTAGCCCCTTTTGCTACTGGCCTGTGTTTTTGCTTTCTCCTACAGGATTGATGTCCTTATTCCCCAATCCTCATGTCCCTGTCTCCTCCTTATCCCCCAATCTTTTGTTAATCAATGGGCAGAGTGATCCTTTCAAAATTAAATACAACCAGGTTACTCCTCTGCTCAAAAATAATCTCAGAGAGATGGTTTCCCATCTTGTTAGAATAGAAGTCAAAATTCTCACAATGGCCTCCAAGGCCCATTTACCTGCTAGGCCCCACCCATTACCTCCTGGCCTGATGAACCCCCATTCTCCGTGTCACCACAGGGTGCCTTCCTGTTCCTCGGTTGCCCCGGGCCCTGTTATCTGGGCTTCTCTGTACAGTGGTACCTCGAGATACGAATGCCCTAACATACGAGATTTTTGAGATACGAGCCATCGAGTGAGCGATTTTTGCTTTGAAATATGAGCAACAATTGATATAGGAGTAATCGCACGGATTGGCTGGCTGCACACGACCCACCAGTTTACCGCGACTAGAGCGTCTCATAGTTTCCCATGCCTCAAGGTTACGGAACAAATTAAACTCGTATCTCGAAGTACCACTGTACTTGTTCCCTCTGCCTGGAATGCTCCTTCTCAAAGAACCTCACACTAGGACCCTCCCTGCCAGTTATATATATATATATATATATATGTATATATATGTATATATATATATATATTAGAGAGAGGAAAGGAGAGGGAGAGAGAGATAGAAACATCCATAATGAGAGAGAATCATTGATCAGTTTCCTCCTGCATGCTCCACATGGAGATCGAGCCCACAACTCAGGCATGTGCCCTGACTGGGAATCGAACCAGTGACTTCCTGATTAATAAGTTCATGCTTAACCACTGAGCTTCACCGGCCAGGCTTTCCCTGCCAGTTTTTGCTCAAACAGCATCTTCTCAATTTGGCTCACTGTGGCTACTCCATTGACTGAACCTCTGTTGCCTCTACCTGTGGTCTGTCACCTCTACTTGTGGTCTGTTGCCTCCACTTGTGGTCTGTCTGCTCTGCCTAGACTGGGAGCCCTGTAGTGACAGGGCTGTTGGTCTCCTGTGCTTGCTGATGCCTCTGGCCCTAGCACAGAGTTGGGCACACAGCAGGAGGTCAGTAAGTCTTCCTTAAATGAACACATAAATGAATTAATCTCTCAATTCCCATCTCACATTTTTCTTTGTAGTTCAGGTCCTGTTATCTCTCCCTCAGGGACAGAGGACAAGAGTGGGCGGCACCCCTTCCATAAGTTCAAATCTCAGCTAGACAGCCAGCCAGGGGCGACTCTATCTGAGGGAGCAGGGGGAACACCCAACCCCACTCTTTCCCTCCTTCCCATCTGCTGCCTGGCTCCCCATTGGCCAACCCCACCAGAATCCAGAAGCCAATGGCCCCATGGAGGTGGTCCACCCTGGCCAGCCTCCTGGGGCAGAGAAGGGAAAGGAAAGGTGGAGAATGAGTCTGGGAGGGTCAGCAAACTGGGCTGTTTGGGCAGCTGTCGACCATCCGGGGCCACCTCTTTGGACATTTTGTCCAGAGACAGCTCAGCTTTCTCTTCTTGGAAGAGCCGCAGATACACAGGGGGCTCTCAACTCCGCTTTCACCTGCCTCCCTCAGTGCTCTGCCCACAGCGGGGTGGTCCGAGTGACCCCCAGAAGTCCCAGGCTTCAGAGTCCCAGAGCTCCATGGTCCCAGGGCATGGCCTTCTGAGCTCCGCTGTCTGCAAACTTGGGCAGTGCCCGATGCCCTGCACATGGAGCACAGTCACTTCTGGGCTCTGTGTCTGGACTTTGTTTGGCAAAGGTCTGCTGAGGGTGGCTTCAGAGGATGACCGAACGAGAAGACCCAAGCTTGGGGAGCAGGAAGGGCTGCAGGAAGGGCTGCAGGAAGAGAGTGTGGAGGTGCAGGGACTGCTCCAGGCAGCCCTGTTACACAGTGTCCCTCCAGGGGCGGGGAGGAGCCTCTGGGTGGGATGAGAATGTTTTGACATTTTGAAATCTCATTGTTCATTGAAACTGATGGGAAATTGTGCCCTTTCATCTGCCCTCAAATGGAATTTGCTGATGTTGCTCAGAAGTGTATTGATTGGATCATTTCTATTTCCAGAAAAGAAATTTACCTTTGAGTTGGATCCACGCTGGGAAAATGACATGCAGTGAGGAAACCTGAAAACTTGGGGAACCCTGGAAAATAGGAGTTTAGGGAGCAATTTCCTCTTAGTCATTGCACTGCTGCTCTGGATGCTGTGTCTTCATGCATACACACATGATGGCACACACAAACCATTCTGCACACCCCCATGCACACACCACAACACACATCTCCTATCACACCACTATACACGCGGGATGTACACACCAATGTACACATCTCAGCGCATCCACCACACGTATCATACACACCACAGCACATACAGGCACTCACATGCACATTACACTCCCTGCACACCACACCACATATTCCCATCTCCCCTTCTCCCCTCCCCGCTGAACTCAGACTGCTCTGACAGGAAACTGGAGTCTCAATGCAAAGTGGAATGATGTTCTATTCTAGGGAAAAGGCAATCACAGAGGAAGCTGTGTGTCTGGCCACAGATCATAGCCTCCAGGTGTCCTATGCGGCCCTTAGGAGCTGGTCCATTGGGACAGGACACAATTATGGCTCAGTACTGTATTTGCAAAGCTCAGTGGCTTTGACCTTCACTTTCTCCTTCGTCCCACAGCTCTGTGTGTGAGAGAGTGTGTGAATGTGTGAGGATGTGTGTGTGTGTGTGAAAGAGAGAGAGAGAGAGAGAGAGAGAGAGAGAGAGAGAGAGAGAGGGAGAGAGAAAGAGAGAGAGAGAGAGAGAGAGAGCGCACATGAGGCCTGGTAAAGGGGGTGGAGAGAGACAACACTCACAGGCGTGAGAACAGCGTGGTACAGCCACTTCATACATGATTTAGTTAAACTCTTGGGTTTCCAGGAATATGTTTGAGCAAAATTGCCACAATCCACTTTCCACTTAAAAATCTGTGTTTAAAAGCTCAGAAGCAGCGTGATACCACATTTCCAGCTTTGGAGTCCACCTGCACCCTCCAGCCCAAACCAAGGTCGTTCCTGCCCAGATGCCCTGGTGCTGGAATCTGTGTGCAGAGCCACAAAGCCCAGCTACAAGTTGTCCCTATGGACAAGACCTCTGGCAACTAGGGCAGCTCCTAGCCACCACTGCAGGGCATTCTCAGTAGGAGAGAAGAGGTGTCACTGCCTTCTACCCCCAGTGTGACCCTCCAGAGGCTCTTTCTTCCCCTGAAGCTGCCTGGTGTGACAGGCTTATGGGGTGCCTCTTCCAGACGCCCTGGCATGTGGGGGCTGGGTAGTACCCGGGAAAAAGAAAAGATGCAATCCCCAGACTGGGTGAGCCTGAGCATCATCTGAGGGCTTATTCATAAAGATTGCCCAAGCCATTTCCAAGATGCGCTAACTCGGAATTTCCGGAACGGCCCAGCATGGGTATTTCCAAGCAGCTCCCCGAGGGAGACTGAGAAAAACACTGATCCATCTTGAGGTTTCTCCGTGGTTGAACCCAGCTCGCCAGGGGAGGAGACTGAGGATTGGGGGCAGAAACCTCATCGTGAAAAATGAGCTTTTGCTGACTGGTGCCCTGTGCATTCACCCTCCGTGTGAGAGGCCTCCTTCCACTCTTGGCCTAAATACTCCTACTTATTCTTTCTGGTCTCAATTTATACTCTGCTACCTTCTCTGACCCCATAATCTGGGTCAGCTGTTCTTTCTGTTTGGTCCCATAGCAGTCTGGCATTGTTCCATTAGAGTTCCAAACCCATGAGATTGTTCCTTGTTGTTAAGATATCCATGGCTCTCATCAGACAGTGAGAGGGCAAGGATAATGTGTTGTTTGCATTCTACTCATAGGACCTGGCAGAGAGGTACTCAGTGAAGGTTTTTCAGTGGGAGGGACCCCAAGCACAGAGCAGTAGAAAGGAAGTGACTTTGGAAATAAGGCAGCACAGGAAACATGATTGACATCTGAAACCCTTCCCTTATTTCCAGGCATTGACCCACAATAACATTATCAGTCAGTTATTGCCATAATAATGCCTTATAACAAACAACTCCAGAACACGGCCACTTAAAACAGCAGTCATTTACCTTGGCACTCATGGGTTCATTGCAAGGCCACTGGGTTCTACTGGTAGACTGTGAGCTGAACTCAAATTGGGTACCCATATCTCATTCTAGCTCCAGGCTACATGGGGAATGGCTACCCAGGGCATGTTCTCCCAGCCTCCAAGACCAAGCTAGTCTATGAAAGCATGTTTGCAGCTCCTGCTTGCATCACATCCACTGAAATTCCATTGGCCAAAGGAAGTCACACGACCAAGCTTAGTCCCAATGGGGCAGGGCAGTATATTTTATCCACAGTGCGAAGGAAAAGGATAAACATTTTGTGCATGACAGTTCAAACTATCAAATATCTTCATTCTATTATCTTGATATTTTCATCACTTCCTGCTATGGAAATATTTACCATTAGTTGAATCTTTATTAAATGTGAAACACAGTTCTGTGGATTCTGTAGACATCTTCTCAGTTAATCCTCATAGAAATGCTAGGAAGTAAGTATGACATACCTGCACGAGTCAGATGGATGGATGTGAACCCAGCCACTTACTAAGTGTGATTTCCAAGCCCAACTTGTAATACTAATCAGTAGTTTCTTCTACTTTCCTTTTCACACCTGGGGTTGGGTAAAAGTTTAATTGTTGCCTGTGCTTTACCTCGCTGCTTATGATCTGAGCAGTTATGGTGGTGAAGAGGGAGAAAGACTCTCTGAAGTGGAGACTGGGGGAGGTGCTGAGCTGCAGAAACCAGAGGCAAAGTTGTGCTATTTCACTATCTGGCCTTGAGCTCACCCAGAACGCACACCCATGTTTCCAAAACAACTAATGGCCAATTACCAAGAATGTATGCGTGACAGATGGCAGGAACTCCATGTTGCACTAGTCCAGCCTCCTTGTTCTAGAGATGAGGAATTGGAACCTGAGTGAAGGAAGTCACTGGCCTAGGACATATGGCTCATTGATGGCAGACTTAGATGAAAACTGGACGGTAATGCCAGATGGAGGACTCTGTTTACCTGCGTGTCTGTGGTATTGGGACCACGAGTCTGGGAGGGCTTTCTGGTTAACTGACCACGGCAGAACATTCCATTGCTTACACAGAGGCATTCTTAGCATTTGCATAGTTAGGTCAAACAAAGCAAATGGACTGAAGTTTTCAGTTTACAGCTGCTTGCTTGGCATCTAGAGGCCCTGCCTTGATGAGTTTTACTTAACCTGCAGCCACCTGGGTAGGTACATTCTTGCAAATTACTCAGTGGCAGTGATGTAAATGTTAGGTGTCAGTTGATCTGTTTTATTAACATTGAAGAAATGCAAAACCAATGAAATAGTACGTTTAGAGAGGAAAACTTGCCTCGAAATGGGGTTTGTTGTTAATATTTTACATATTTAACATTTGTTCTTTTCAACACCTATCTGTGTGTTATGGTGACTGACATTACTGTGTTGATTGACTTTGTGGTGTGGGAAAATAAAGGGAAGAAGTATGCCAAGTTTTATACACTGAACAGGTGAAAAGATTAAGTTTGCAGAAGACTAGGTAATTAGGGAAGAAACAGTAAAAATGGCATTGAATGCATGGTAACAATTACCCACTTACAGCACCCATCAAATTTAGTAGATTCATATAAACCTCTCTGGAAACTAGCAGTTCTTCTTACTCTCTGTTTTCAACTCTCTGCTGTTCTGGTCATGTGTCTTATTTACCACTGAATCCTGAGCAACGGGTACGGGTCTGGTACATGATAATTGATTAATCTATGTTTGTTAAATGGGAATTTATTTTTCATTTGAGGATACGGAGATTACCACAGATCATCTCCTACACTATATAAACTAAAAAACAACAACAATCAATTAAATGAAGTTAAAAAAAATCATACATTTAAAAAAGACATCTAAGAGCTATGATGCAAAGTATAAAGAAACAAAATTCCACACAGAGACAAATCATTCCTTGGGGAAGTGAGATCAGCAGAAACTCCCCTCTCTGAGGGCAACTGCCAGGTCAGGGCAAGAGCAGAGAAAATTTCCTGGGTAAGAAGACCCCGAGGCATTTTTATGGCCATGTGGGTTAGTCATATGGCTAGAAACTGGGAGGAAGCCCACATGCTGGCTAATGCTCCTTGCCCACTTACTCACTCTCATGGGATTGCTGAGTGCACAGTCTGCAGAAAGCTGGGTTAGGAGGGTGGGGGTGAGGGATGGAAGTAAAGAGGAGCAATAGCACCTCTCAAAGAGAGGAGATAAGGTAGAATAATTTTGAGAAATTACTTGATTAACACAAAAGAATGCAGGGAAAGAGAAATGAAGGGGTAGAATAATGGGACAATATAGCTAGTTACCAACAGTAACAATATCTGAGTCAACTTTGAGTCTAGTTTTGTTGATTTCTTTCTCTTGAAGATTGCTTCTTCTTGCTTCTAGGTATCTCAGAATTTGTGTGTTCATGCTGGACATTTTGTGTAGAACAGCAGAGGTGCAGGTAAAGAGTATTATGCCTAGAATGGGCAAACCTTTGCTGTTAGCATCAGGTTGAGGCACTCGTTGGGAGCTGAGCTGGGTCTGGGTTTTCTTGTTACTCTGGCGATGTTAATGCACCACTATCCTCACTGAATTTCTCTAGTGTTGGTTTGTATTTATGAAAAGAGCTGGAGTGTGAAAGGGTATTTCTCACATTCTCTGTTCCACATACAGCTTTAGGCTTTCTCCGTGTGCCTCTTGACAGATGGGGTGTCTCTAATGCTCTTGTCCCTCTCCCAGTGGTAGACTCTTATTTCTTGTTTCATGGAATCTGGGTGGTTGAGGTTATTGGGTTCTCCATGGACCTGATCAAACCTCAGCCTGAGGCAGGCCTCTGTGCCAGCGTGCTTGGTCTGGGTCTTTTTAACTGGTGCAGTTCCTCTTCCCTGTGGGAGCCAAACTCTGCCTGTGTCTTTGGTACAACTTTTGTGGGCAAGGCCTTCAGTGGTATTGGTATAGGACCTGGACCTAGCCCTGTTCACTTCCCCACTCCAGGATGAAGGATTTGTATTTTGACACTTCTCCTGGCCCTTAGCAGGTTTTCTTTTGTGCTCTGCGGGGTCTGCTGCCCCTCTCCAGAGGCTTTTGTTCCCCATGGTGTAGGATTTAGGTGGAGCCTGGTGCCTTTTCTGCATGCACGCTGCTTCCCTCCACCAGGCCTGCACCACTGGGAAAGCTATCTCCCATCTGTCTCTGTCTTCCCCAACCCTGAACTCCTTTTGTAAGTATTTTCCAAAAGTCTGTGGAAAAGAGCCTGCAAGTGAGTGCAAACTGTCCTCATGTCTGCTGAGGTTCTACCCTCTCATCCAAGCCCACACCCAGCCTTTTGCAGTTCCTTAGACTTGGAGTGGAACTCCTTACCTGCTCCTGTGATCTCAGCATCTCCTCTCAGGCTGTACCACACACAGTAGGTGTGTGTGCCCCACCTTGAAGCTGCCTGCATGTCTTTGGATTTCAGGATATTGGGTCTGCCATTCCAGATCTTTGAAAACATGCTATGATTTTGTAACTTATTCTGCTTTCTGCTATCAGTATGGTAGGAACCGTGTTGTTTCCAGCGTTCTAAATCCACATGAAAGTGAAACACCACATTTTTTCTCTCTTTTCAACCTTAGCCTTTCTTTGGGATTTTTCTCTAAATAGTTTTCTTAAAAATCTTAATTTCTTTCCAAATTTGATGTGGGGTTAACAGAGCTTACAGGAATCCAGCTGTTCCTCTGAGTCTCTGTGCTGAAGAGAGGCCCCAGTGATTGAGTTTCATTTTAATTTTTAAATTTATAGCATATTTAGCCTCATAATTAAAGGCCTTAGGATGACCCAAAATTTCTTTTAAACCCATAGGCCTGACCTATTTTATTGCCTCACTGACTATATCTGATTAACAAGTATCTGAAATTGTCCTCCTCCATGCCATTCCCCATATGCTACAAAACAGTCCTACTTTTTTTTTTTCCCCTAAATGAGTCCTTCTGGAAATATAGATGTTTGGGAAAACCCAGGCCAACATGAACTGCCCTGAAATCACAGTGCAGTGAGGAGGCCTCATGAACCTGGCTGTGCCAGAGTCCCAAAGCTATGGTTCATGTTCTTTTATTTATTTTTATTTTTTTAAAAATATTTTTACTGAATTCAGAGAGGAAGGAAGAGGGAGAGAGAGATAGAAACATCAATGATGAGCTGCCTCCTGCACACCCTACAGAAAGCTGGGGATCGAGCCCATAACCTGGGCATGTGCCCTGACCAGGAATCAAACCATGATCTCCTGGTTCATAGGTTGATGCTCAACCACTGAGCCATACTGGTTTAGCTATGGTTTGCGTTCTTTAAGAGAAAATGCTCTTCCTTGCAATTTCCCGTGCGATGTTTTCTCTGTGTCTATGGCACAGATGACCGCTCAGTGTCTCGAGCTGTGAGCATGAGAGGGGAACAGCGCCTGATGCCTCTCAGGGGCTTGGGCCAGTCTTCAGGCCTCTGATCCTCTCGAAAACAACAGCCTTCGATGAGCTTCACTGCCACCTAAATTTAATGGCCACTGGAGTCATTTCCATCACTATTTAGGGTGGTCATTAATTTATGGTTAATTAACTGGTACTAAGCTTTGTCTTGGCAACAAGGCTTGAGATTTAAAGAGGGGGGAAATAGGAAGAAACGTGGCTGGAGGACGCCCAACGGCAGACATGAAGAATTTATGCAGGAGTGCTCTATGTCATGACTTTGTGCACAAGGGTGCGCCATCTAGATGAATGCCCACAGCTATAGTGGTGTTTCTTTTCCAAGAACATAGCGATAAGGGAGATGAGTATTACTTAACCATCATCACTGGTTACCTGGCCAGTCTCATAAAACAGCAAAATCTTGGCTCATTCACTAATGTCCAAAGGTCTCGTTTTCAAGTTTGCATTTTCAGAAACTCGATTTGGTGTGTTCTCTCTGTAGTTATAGCATGTAGGTGTGCACACTACATGCTATAGCTACAGAGAGCTATATATATAATGTCCACATTATATATATAACACATATATATAATGTCCACATGCATGCCTATGCTAACAAACCATCTGCTGGTTTGCTACGTTTCAAGAGAAATGTGCCCATGAAGTAAATGCTGAGACAGACGACCACATGGGAAGTCACAGAGCACAGGGTCAGCACAAAGAAAGCTGGTGATCTTAGGAAGGTGGTGGCCTGGGTCACTGCCTCATGCAGTGGCCTTGCCAACATGCTGTTGTGGTTTGTGTTAGTCAGCTCAGGCTGCTGTAACAAAGTATCCCCGACTGGGGGGAGGGAGGAGCCAGGGGTTTAAATAACAGAAATTCATGGTCTCACAGTCAGGAGGCTAGAAGTCTGAGATCAAGGTTCTGGCAGGGCTGATTCCCTCTGAGGCCTCTCTCCTTGGCTGGCAGATGGCCATCTGTTCCCTTTGTCCTCACAGGGTCTTTCTCTGTGCATGCCTGTGGTCCCAAGCATCTCCTCTTGTAAGGACACCAGTCAGATTGGATTGGGACCCATTCCAGTCACCTCAATGTAATAGAACTTTTTAAAAGAGCTGTCTCCACATACAGTCACATTCTGAGACGTCAATACAGTGGTACCTCGAGATACGAGTGCCCTAACATACGAGATTTTTGAGATATGAGCCATCGAGCGAGCAATTTTTGCTTTGAAATACGAGCAACATTTGAGATAGGAGTAATTGCGCAGATCAGCCGGCTGCACACGACCCACCAGTTTACCGCGACTCGAGCGTCTCATCGTTTCCCACGCCTCAAGGTTACGGAACGAATTAAACTCGTATCTCGAGGTACCACTGTATGTGAATTTTGAGGGAACTCAAGTTAGTCCTAAATAGCCAAATCCAGGGCATCATAACGTTTGCTTTTAAGAGTCTCCATCAAAAATATTGCCATTGTTGACCTACCCTTTCTCCACCCAAAGAGGCTATGATACAAATGAGTCTATTTCTGCTCAATACGTGCTGATGCGATGCAGTCCCTCCTTCCTGAGATTTCCTGGGGTTGGCCTGTCAAATATCCTCACACTTCCCGTGGCAATCAGCACCCTCTCTGCTCATTCCCACAGCTGTGTCTCCACACCCATCACGGGAGAATTTACCAGTTGAGGCCAGAGAGAAGGTGCAGCTGCAAGTTGTCTGGGGCCCCTTTCTGTCTCCTCTCTCCACTCCCCTCCACACACTGCCCACAGGTCTGACTGTCTTTGCAATAAACAAGGAAGGAATATAAAAAATCATTGGTCCAGGGCTGGGCATTGCAGATGGAGAAATCCGAATGAAGAAAACATCTCTTTCAGTGGGTGACACCATGTTGGGAGACATCCCAGTGTCTGTCAGCCTGGAGAGCTGGCCTGGATCTAACAAGATGAAGTCTGACTGGGGACAAGTACAGTCTGGTACCTGCATTAAGACAATTCAGCTGTAAAACATAAGACAGACGAGATGTGGATTCACAGTAGGGAAGTGATGTAGAGACTTCGGTTGACAGTGAGTTTGCTGGAAGTCAACCGTGTGATTCAGCTCCCAAGAGCCACTGCCAGCTTAGTGCTCTCGATGGTAATGCTTTGTCTAAATGAGGGAGGAAATAGTCTCATTTTTCTTGGGGCAGATCAGATTACTGTAGGGCTAATTCTTTCAGATGGGGATTCTGCACAGAGATGGAGGCGTTCTGTGTGAATACAGCATGAAGGCTACAGAGTGGAGATTAAGGGGAATTTGATTATTTACTGATATAATATCTGACATAACATCAGAGGCTACCGCTGTTTAAGTAGAAACTGGGCTTCAAGAGAAACTTGGAAAAGATGTAGAGGCAGTTCCGTTATTGAGAATAAAAGAAAAAGAACAATTTAAAAAAAGAGAGAAGACAATATAGGAGAAATAAGTCCAAAATATATCAACAATTACAACAAAACATGACAGCACAAATGCAACTATTAAAAGATGCACAATCCAATAGACATTGTTTATAAAGCAAAACATAAGCCGACAAACAAAAGTTGAAATTAAGGAGGTAGAAAAAGATATACCAGATGAATATAATCAGAAAGAAAGCTGGTAGCTTGTAGTCAGAAAGTAACACTATTAATATCAGAAAAAAAAACAAAACACACACACATCTAACACCAGGTTACATCTTGTTTCTTTATTTGAATTGTCTGTATATCATTTCATCTTGGCCTGATATTTTCTCTCCCCCTGTGCTAGACTATAAATTTGCGAGGACAGGGGCCTTCTTTATTTTGTTAATTATTGAATGTCTAGTGCCTAAAACATTTCTTGAACCATAGAAAATATTCAATAAATATTTGTGGAGTGAAATAAGACATCTAAAACTTGTCTGAGTACTAAGTCTCTTTTATGGTAGTTATATTTACAAATAAAGGGTTGGAGGAACTCTGGGCTGGTGATTATAGGACCAGAAGAAGAGGAGGAAGGGAGAGGGGAATTCTTTCCACCCAGCACAATCCCCACCCTTCCTGGGAACTTTGTCCATTAGCCTTCTATTCTGTTTCCTGTTCCTCATGGGAGGTGCCGTGGAGGAACTGGGTGACCCCTACCTGCTGACTGAGGTGGACTGGGTCTTCAGTGGGCCTCTGACTCCACGTGGCCAAGAGTGCCCTGTGGGGTTTAAGAGAGAGAAGTCAGCCTCCTACAGGTACCTGATGTTTAGACTTGCATCTGTGGTTTTCTGCCATGTGAACTAAAGAAAGAAAGGGTGCTGGGCAGGGAGAACAGAGGTCGAGAGAGTCATTTGTTTCTGCAGGAGAGATGGAGTCTTACCCTTGAGTTCTTGAGAAAACTTAGGATTCCTTAAATATAGCCCCCTTTTTGCTACTTTGGGTTGCGTTTCTGATACTTGCAACCCAAAGAATTCTCACTGTTGAAACCTTAAAAGATTCAAGGTCAGGTTTGTTTAGGGCATAACCTCAGCCTAACTGAGGGGATGGTGGCTCAGTCAGGGCATATGGAAGAGGGAGGGGCCCGAGTGGGGTGGGTCTGTGAAGTCTCTGAGTTACTGAGATGAGATGTCCCACACAGAACGCACTAGGCCAGGAATAGGTTGGCCATCTTGCCTAGAAAGGAGGTTAGGGGTCCAGGTCTCAGGATCTGGCCAAGGAAGGGAGCCTCGGCCCAGAGCACAGCCCTTGGGTTCCAGTGTTCTGTTTTGGTCTGGGTGTGCCGGATTAAACACATCCGCTGTGTGAGTCAAGGTGTCCCTGTGTGAGCAACATAAAAGGAATCACATTGCTGTACATAAAGAATGGGCGTAAAACAGTGGGCTAAAATTCCCCCAATGAGTGCCTTTTACATTCATGGAGTTAGTTAATGACTGAATAACAGACCAGGAAGTCTTAGAGATGAAGATCAAAGTGATAAGTGGGCATAAGTTATAGGGGACAAATTCAAACTCACACTAGGAGAGAGGAATGACAGTTCAAAGCATGGAAAGATTTGTGGTCTCAGAAAGAAATGTCAAGTATGTCCAGCATCTGGCCCTGCACAGTGGCGTTTTTGCTCCTGGCTGCACCCATCCTGTTTCCATTGGTCTTTCCTGGTAGACTCAGGAAAGGTGTGAGGGGGCAGGCTGCACTTCGGGGGCAGCTGGCACCTTAGTACATCTCCATTTCCCCCCTCCTTTTAAGAGGCACCTTCATCATGGGATTACAAAACTTAAGAGCTGGGAGAGATCTAAGAGATCATCTGGGTTCTTCAGAGAAGACCCTGGAGTTTGTTTCCCTTGCTCCTCAACCCCCCTGGAACTGTCCATAAATGTTGTATGTTACATTCCTCTTGGCAGAAGTTCCATGGGTTTTACCAGGTAGTCCTAGGACATTCAACCCCAAACTGACCAAGATCCACCATCCAACCCACTTATTATAGACTAGGGGCCCAGTACACCAAATTTGTGCACAGGGGGAAGGGAGTCTCTCAGCCTGGCCTGCACCCTCTCCAATCCAGGACCCCTTGGGGTATGTCTAACTGCCGGTTTAGGCCCCATTCTGGCAGTTGGACATCCCTATTGCAATCTGGGGCTACTGGCTCCTAACCAATTGCCTGCCTACTGGCTTGATTGCCATCTCACCACTCCCCCACTGGCCTGCTGGCCCCTAACTGCTCTCCCTTGCTGACCTGATCACCCCTAACCACCTCTGCCATGGCCCCCATCAAGGAAGGAAATTGGATGGTAGAAAGATGTCCAGGGTCCAGGTCTAATTAGCATATTACCCTTTTATTAATATAGATGAGAAGACTGAAGCCTAGGAAAAGGAGAATTTTGTTGCTGTTTTGGTGGGTCGATCACCACAAAGACTAGATGAGAAACAAGGTCTCCAAAGTTCCAGATTGTTCTTCCCCCTTTATTGTGCTTTGTAAGGAGCCCATTGGTAGGTTCCTAAGAAAAGTTCCTTTGGTTCAGAAAAACGTGACAGCTGTAAGCTGTGCCTCCTCTAACTGGGAATTAATGAGGAAACAAGAGTGCTCCAGCTTCCAGAATGGTTATTATAATGCTGCAGGTTATGACTCTGTATTAAAAATCTTGTTCACTGCCTTAACCAGTTTGGCTCAGTGGATAGAGCGTTGGCCTGCAAACTGAGGGGTCCCAGGTTTGATTCCGGTCCAGGGCATGTACCTTGGTTGCAGGCACATCGCCAGTGAGAGTGTGCTGGAGGCAGCTGATCGATGTTTCTCTCTCATCGATGTTTTTAAGTTTCTCCTTCTCCCTTCCTTTCTGTAAAAAAAAATCAATAAAATATATTTTTTTTAAAAAGAAAAAAAATTCTGTTCACCCATGTTCTTAAGGTTCTGTGTAAATATTAACTCATGAATCTTTATGTTGCCTTCATAAGATAGGATTTTTTTTAAACTGAAGAATTATACTTTCTATTTCCATTAGCATCAAGGTATCTTAAGAGTTAAAATTTATAAAGCAAAACATAATACCTAGAGGTAAGTCAGAAAATATATCTAACAAGAGAAAAAGGACCTGAGATGAATCATTTACTAGTACTGGGTGCTGATTTTGGCATTAAGATTCCCTGCTAGGAAGTCAGAGAGAAGACAGAGCTTTCATTTTGTATTCATGTACCCAAGACACACTAGGGTCATTTCCACTTTGCCATAGAAAACATGGTAGCTTATTTAACATGTGTCCTTAAGAAAATAACTTGGCATTTCTCTCTTGATTTACCTGTTTATAGAACCAGGGTAGGAATGGGTGATTTCCCCTTTTTGAGGGAAGCAGGATGGACAGTAATGAGAATTTTAGGGCTTCCCCAGCCCAACACTGCAGACAAGCCCTCTGGAGCAGTCAGGGAGAGCAGGGAAATTTGGTTCTGTGGCAACAATGATTATTCCAGCAGCTCTTAGTGTTTCTATCTTTCCAGAGGCTTCTGCAGAGATCATCCCTTATTTAGCCTCAATTTCTCATGAACTTGGCTCCATTTGTGTGCCCACTCTTCAGTTTTGCCTCTTGTCATGATAGATGGCTCCTCACCAATGCCCCAATCTCTTCCTGTTCTAATGCCCAAGCACTGTGACCCCTCAACCCCCACAGCAGACCTCCTGTGGAAGATAATGCAAGATGTCTCATGGATCATCATAAAAGTCTACAAGTAAGTAATTCAATAGCCATGTTACTGATCAGGGAATTGATACCAGCTATTTATTTATTTCCTTCAATCTGCCTTCCATTTTGGCAACTCTGCCTTCTCCAAGGTCACCAATGACTGCAAGGTATAGTGGGAAAAGTGCCAAACCAATCAGTTAATTTTCATAAAATACATTTATGATATTTTGTGATTCTAAAGGTAATATCGTTCTTTGAAAATGTAAGAAAAATATAAAAAAACATACAGATAAATATGGAAACACTTAATAATTGTAGCAGAGATGTAGCAACCCTGGAGGTCTGCTGCTTAAATATTCCTTCACGAAAGAACTGGCCACTTAACTGTGGGCCTCTGGCAGTTCATGCCCTCCAGGACACACTGTTCTTGGCCAGCTCCCAGCCAATGAGAACACATGGTCAGGGTGATCGCTCGCTGCCCAAGACAGGACTCTCCTGATGGACAGTCTCCATGCCAGAGCTCCCTGCTGGATTGGTAGAGGTCAGAAGATTCATGAGGGGATTATCTTTCATGTTCCATGTTCCACGGGAAGAACTGGGGACATGCTGCTCAGCAAGGCCGTCAGGAACGTGTGGTGAGAGGGACATCTGCATCACTAAGAAGTTTAAGGGATGATCGCCCGTTTGCTCCACTCTAGCATGCCCACTCTCCTGAGCTTTTTTAAAATTTTATTTTAAAAGTATGTTTTTATTGATTTCAGAGAGAGAGGAAGGGAGACAGAGTGAGAGAGAAACACTGATTGGCTGCCTCCTCTAGCACCCCAGGGCCCTGACTGGGAATTGAACCTGTGACTTTTAGGCGCACAGGATGATGTCCAACCAACTGAGCCATACCGGTAAGGGCTCTCGGAGCTTCTTAATCCCTCCATGCATCATCTGCCACGACAACACAGGCATTTCCCCTTTGTTCCATGGGAGCCACCCTCTGCCAAAGCTACTAATAGGAGAAGCTGTCACAGAGCTGGGCTCATTGAGAGTGATTTTTACAGACATCGGAGGCCCTGCAGCAACAGAGATTGTGGGCTAGCACCTCACCACCAGAGCCAGAACCAGAGGGTCACAATTATGACAACGACCAGTAGAGTTGGAGGGGCAGCCAGGGGCATGGCCTGCAAAGAATTGTATTTAATATTTCATACTTAATAAAACATGGCACCATAGGGGAAGATGGATGGGCCTCCAACAGTGGTGTGTTCATGCGTAAAATCAAAAGAAAGCAGGAACACCTGAGCAGGAGGCTGAGGGCCCTTTCTCCAATAAAATGTCACCAACATTGGGACCTGACCCAGGTTTCAGCCTTGGACCCATTGATTGAAGAGCCCTGCAGGTTCCCAGAAGTAAGGGCTCCCCAATATTATCACAATCATATATGCTTTAACAACCCCCCCAGGCTTCCCTCAAAGGAACTATGGCCATTTACTCAAGTGCCTGGACACCGTGCAGAGGAGAATACCAGGACTTTCGAGTACTTTTAGTAAAGTGTGCTGACATTGATACTCAGAGACCCAAAGGGTTCCCCTGTTGGAGTGAGGGCATAGGGGGACCAAGTAATAAATGGCATCCTGGCCCAGGTCCAACTTAGACAGTGTCCAGTGGTTTGGTGACTCCTTCTGGTGGACATTGTCCTCCTTCCTCACTGTATCATTGGGATTGAGAGATTTTGCTGTTGGAGAAAGCCCCACATTGGTTCACTGGTTGATGAAATGAGTATCGTAGCTGCGTGGGCGACCAGACCGGCAGGGTGTTCGTGAGAGGCGACCAAATGACTGAGCAGCAGGCTGTGTGGGGCGAGCAGCATCCAAAGCATGGTTAAGTGGAAGCCACTCACACTGCCTCCTTCCACAGCCCCAGATAATAAATGAGAAATAATGTCACTTCCTATGGGAGACATCAGTGCCATCATGAAAGACCTCAAGTGCAGGGGTGGTGGCCCCCAGCATAATCCCTTTTAATTTGCCTGTCTGGCTCCTGCCATGTGGATCTGGAGGGTAACTACTGCCATTTCCACCAGCAGTAGCCTCAGTGCAGCTGCTGCGTTAGTGTCATTGCTGGATTAATACAGCCTCATGTTACACAGCCATGGACTTGGCGAATGCATTCTTCTATCTCAGTTAGGAAAGAGGATCTGAAACTATTCATATTCACCTGCTATGGACAATAACATACATTCGCAGTTTCTCCCAGGAGTTGTATTAACTCTCCTGATCTCTTCCAGAACATGGGTCAAAGAGTTTCGTCCCCTCTGGACCTCCAGCTGCATGTGATATTAATTTACTGAAGTGATGACGTCATGGAACAATGAACAGGAGGTGCTGGTGCTGGAAGCCTGGGCAAGACATGTGCTCCCCCGGCTGGCACTATCATGAAGACCAGGGACCTGTTACTCAGTTGTAAGGGACACATTCAGAATTCCTGCAGACTGAAAGACAATTCGCTGCCTATTGCATTCTTTCCCCTAAAAAAAGGAGGCTTCTTTCAGATCTGGAGACAGCCTACCCCATCCCTGAAAGCACTGCTGTGGTTTGTATACTGGGGGACATGGAAGAATTTTTTTAATAATAAAAGAATTTACTATTTGTCTAATAAAAATATTGCCCTGCAAGTTTGATCAAACAGCAATTACTACAAAAGGAATAATAGGGGGGAAATGACTTCACAAAAGTACACCAGAAATTTTGACAATTTTAGCCAGGAACTACCAAAATCTTAGTATTTAATTTTTTTATTTTAGAATTTATTTTTTTATATTTTATTAATTTTTTTTATAGAGAGGAAGGGAGAAGAATAGAGAGTTACAAACATCGATGAGAGAGAAACATCGATCAGCTGCCTCTTGTACACCTCCCACTGGTGTTGTGCCTGCAACCAAGGTACATGCCTTGGCTGGAATCAAAACTGGGACTTTTCAGTCCACAGGCCGATGTTCTCTATCCACTGAGCCAAACCAGTTAGGACAGTATTTAATTTTTAATAGTACAACTCCCCAAGGTCCAAGATGGGAAGTTACCATGTTCAAGAAACTGAGAAGAACTAACAGCAAGACACCCATGAAAAACACACATGGTGTCAAAATAAGCCAAAGGAAAAGCGGGTAGGCAAAAATAAAAAGGACCCCAAGTCAATTTTATAGAAAAGATTCCTTTATTAACTCTTAGTCTAGAATATGTTTATATACTTTCAGAAAACAACTCCAAGACCAAGTGGACTTCTGCAACAGAGAGGAGCTGACAGGTCTGTGCCAACCATGAAGGCAAGAGGAGAAACAGTCCAGAGATGGGAGATGCGGATGATGCCTTGCCATGCGAGCAGTCAGCAGCTGTGCATCGCTACTGGATGCGTAGGACCAAACCAGAGAGGGTCGGACCGGCAGTGCCACCATTTGTTCACTATCCAGATACCATTGCTGACGTGTACACATAAGTAACTGTTTGACATTGAAAATGGGACTCAAAGCTATCAGACATTGAAATTGGGACTCAAACATTTTTCTTTTGCTCTTGTGGGTTTATTTCTAGCCTACAGGGGAAAGATGTTTTTAAAGATAAGAATCAGGGGGTGGGGGAAAGCAGATGCAGAGGCAAAGAAGCAATGAACAGATTGTAGTGCTACAGTGGGAAGGCAGGGGAGGTTGTGGGGAGGGGCTTGTAGGAAATTAATGGAAGGACTTGTATGCATGTGTGTGTAGGCATAGCCAGTGGATACAGGGCAATGGAGGGGGGATGGGGAGGGAGATGGGTGAGGGCATGTACTGGGGGGTGGGGAGAGCAATAGGGAAAAAATACAAATAAAATAAATTAAAAAATAAAATAAAAAGAAACTGAGAAGAAGTCCTGGCTGGGTGGTTCAGTGGGTTGGAGCATCATCCCATACACCAAAATGTTGCAGGCTTGATCCCTGGATGGGCATGTACAGGAAGCAACTGATCAATATTTCTCTCTCACATCGATGTTCTCTCTCTCTCTCTCTTTACTTTCTTATCTCTCTAAAATCAATAAAAACATATCTTTGGGTGAGGATTAAAAAAAAGCTGGGAGGGAAAAAAATCATTCTATCAACTAGTTAAATGTGATAAGAAGAATGCACGCTTTCTAGTATAAAACCTGTCTACACAAAGCAGTTCATTGCAAAGCCCATGGTCTTCTCTTGGCTGAGAAAAGCACCTTCCAGACCTGAGTGTGGGTCAGTAACCCTCTTCTCCTATATGGCAGGGATCCTGTTTTCACTTTCCAGTTTTTGCACCCTGGCCTGTGTTGCTATGGGGACAAGGTTTTTCTCCAGGTCATCCAGGCCACTTATCCATGTCATCTATTCTTCCAGGGATCTGGCCGGACGTGGGCTGAGTCCAATCTCCTGTGTGTTGGAGGAATGTCTGCACCGAGCTGGGATCCTGCAGGGTCCTGAGTTCAGTCTCATCTCTCTGCTCCCGGACTTGGCACCGCTGCCTCAGACTAGCACCTGGGTGGGTGCTTTGGAAGCACCTTAGCCACAAGCATGGAATCCCCACAACAGAGTTTGACAGGCAGATGGAGGAAGTGTGGGGGGAGCCCATGAGCATGAGATCTGTCTGTGGGTTACAAATCGTACCTAACTGAGTGCAGAGAAGGCCTGCGAGGCAGAGCAAGACACCAGCTGAAAGGGGGTGCTCTGAGGATGGGTGCTTTCTCCAGGCTGCAGTGGGTGCCCTGCCTGAGACTGTGCCCCAGAGTGAAGAAGGAGTAGCCTCCCTTACCCTGACCGCCTGTGGCTCACCAGGGGACTCAGGGTGATTCCTGCCCCTACAACTCTGAGCTCTGCAGGACAACATGTTCCACCCCCATGTGGAGTGTCCTCTTACCAGGAGGCCTGAGTCCCATGAACTACGAGCTGTGCTTGCTGCTTGGAAATCCTATGTCCGGGGCCAACAAGCCAGAGGAGTCTTTATCTTGGTAGGAGTAATCGTCCCGGACACACCGGGGGAGGTGGGTGGTTGTCACACCACAGGGACATGTGTGGAACCCCAGGGATCCCCATGGATGCTCCTGGTGCTTCTTTGCAGGGGGAGGGAAAATGCCTCAACTTTCACCAAGTAACTTCTAAATGGATAAAAGTGTTAAAAAAAATCAAATATAAAAAAGCGATACGAAATTAAAATAGACTACTGTAGAGCAGGAATGACTGTCTACGTTCACAAGTCATCAGAGAAACCAACAGGTCAAAATGGGAAATTGTGAATGTGGGAAAAAAGACTGGGCCAACACCAGACATTTGTGTTTTGACACGGGGGCCGTGGGTAATATTTTCTGTTTTCCATGTTTTCTCCATGTGGTTATATAACTCTTCTTCCATTTTAAAAGAGAAGAAGAAAAACAGCATGTTTTGCTTTTTTTTTTCTGAGATAAATAAAACTCATTAAATGGGCAATTTAAAGACATATTGAGAGAAAGGAGTTCAGAACATTAAATAAAAGAAAATCTTTTTGGATGCTACCTCTAACTCTTATGAACATTAAATTAAAGTGCAAAATTTAAGTTTGGGGTTCCTTTAGTTTCTAAACATCCCCCCCAAAAAAGACACTGAGTTAGAATCTTCGCAGCCCTTTAGCGGAACAGATGGTAGCCAGTGAATAGACAAGAAAGTGGAAATTTTGACTTGACAATTGAACCAAAACAAAACCCCCATCCTCCCTCGCAGGGACAAAGGAGGCTGAGTAGGAAACCTACAATTTCCATTCCTCTTCGCTGCCAATCTGTTTTCCCAGTTGTAACGACTGAGTAAGTTATTCCGCAAGGCTGGCTCATTAATTGAATTCCCTACGAGGCTGACTTCGGGAGCCGGGAAGCCCAGAGCTGGGATTAGCAGCAGGAGTGCTTACGTTCCCGTGATTAAAATGATGGAGTCAGATCTGGAAGAATGTCATTATTCCCCTTAGTGTCACTCAGGGCCGGGAGCGAGCCATATGGTGCCCACCCCAGGACTGCCTTGATATGTTTCATTTGAACAGTGACAAGAAACATCTAATGTCATAAAAATGCTGCAACCCACAGGAGACCCTCTGTATGCAGGGACGCAACGGCTGCCATTTGAGAATTATGATTGCGTGCTTTCCAAAGAGGCAAGGCTGTTGGTGCTAATGAATCCCAGGGGCTGTTTCCTAGGGGGGAGTGATAATCTGGGGACTGTTTAAACACCACTCACCCTAGAGCCTTGCAGAACGCTGTCTCCCTCCAGCCAGCTTGCTACCCAGGCGATCCTTGAAAGTAGTCCTAGTGGTGTGGTAGCTCCCTGCTATGCACATCTCCACAGCTCCCTCTGGCCTAGAGGGCACCCTGCCTGATGTGCAGAGCAATAAGGTGCAACGGAAAGGGGCTGTCCAGTGAACAAATAAATCTCTCGTTGTCAGGTCAGCCACTCGGCCTTAGCTCTCTCCCAATATGAGTTTTCACAATGGATGAGCCTTCTTGCTCTGGTTCCATGAGTCCTCTTCTCTCTCATCAAGTTTAGCAGTGTTCCATACCATTATTACAATGGTAAAAGCTCATCAAGTCATTGGTTACATCTTCAAGCAGATTTATTATGATGGTTGCCACCTGGTGATTTTTCTAATTTCATGATTCCTTTTACGTGTATTAGTTGGTATTTTACCCTCAGAAAGAGATTTTTTTTTCTTTTCCCGTTGTTTGTGTCGGTCAGTATTTTATCATTATTTGTTTTGATGCCCAGTTGTCCCAGATAAGGCCAGTGGGAGAGCTTTGAAGATGGCCCCAGGTACCTTTGACATGCCCCCATCATTCTTCGAACAATCCTTATATTCAGATACAGGGTGTCCCAGGTTCTTTTACAAGACCTTTTTTTTTATCTTCAGACCCCAAACCAGCCATTTCTTGAAGAACCCTAGTTCTTTTTAATGGGGAATGGTAGTTAGAAACTGAAGATCTGGGTAATATGTTTGGTTATTACCACTTGGTGTCATTGCTTCTATGCTCTCTCAGAGGACAGAGGAAAAAAATCAGTATCTGTTCATCCTTCCATCCATCCATTCATACATCCACCTACCCATCCATCATCTATCATCCATTCATTTATCCATTCATCTACTCATCTATTTTCTTCTATTTTCTATCGATCTATCTCTCTATTTATCTATCTATCTATCTATCTATCTATCTATCTATCTATCTATCCATCCATCCATCTATCATCTATCTTTAAAGCCATGTGTTCATATTGACACCTCTAATACATCACTTCAGAGTTCACTCTAACCTTCTTTCTTTCCATATTTTTTAAATTTCCTTCTCAGATAATGAGAAATCTGGCTCCCATAACCCTCTGTATATTTACTTATTTCCTCAATGCTGGAATATATAGTTTCAGAAGTGCTAACCCATACTACTAAGCAAAATATTTCTCATAGCTAGAGTTCAGTATTTGTTTGCTGTTCTTTCTATCTCTAGCTCAGGGATGTAGATTTAAAATCCTGTGTAGAAATGTTATTTGGGTATAAAATCTCTTCTCATCCTTCACTGTACTTGTTATTCATTTGAAATCACATAATACTTCAGTTCATTTGTTTCTGCTTGTACTTCATGATTAGGCTTTATTGTTCTCATTCAAGTATATGAAACATTAATCTGGTTCCAAAAGTCAGAACCAATTACATGCATAGCCCTTTCCCCATCCTTTTCATCTCGTCTCTGGAGGTAACTGATGCCATTTGTTTCTGGCTCAGCTTTTCTGTGTGTCTTCTTGCACAAGCGAGCAGATATGTGTATATTTTCTTATTTTCCCTTTTTTCTTACGTAGATGGTAACATATCTTAGTCTTCTTATGCACTTGACCCTCCTCCGAACATAATAATGTCTCCTGGAAATCCCTCCGTATTGTTTTATGGAAATCTTTGCCATTCTTTTGTACAGCTGCATAGGCATACCATGGTTAATTCATGCACTCTCTTAGGTTAGGCATCTAGATTGCTTCCAATTGTAAATAGTGTAGAATGAACCAGCTGGTCTCCATATGTCAGTTTCTAGATCACCAGGTAAACGTGCATATAGGCTGTTAAAAACTGCCAAATTCTCTTCCATAAGGGTTGTACCCATTTGCACTCTTGTCAGCAACATGGGAGAAGCCTGGTTTCTTGTAGTTTCATCAATACACTGTATTAACATCCTTTTGAGCTTTTATCAATTTTATTGGTGAGAAATGGAATCTCCACTTTTAATTTGCATTTCTCTTATTATGCATGAGACTGAAAATGTTTTCATGTTTATTGGACCATTTTTATAACTTTTGTATGTAAGTGGTCTGCTCATGCTTTTTGCCCATTTTTCTATCAGAGTTCTGGCCACTTCCCTCTCAATTTTAAGGAATTTTTTTAAAAATTAAATATATTTTATTGAATTTTTACAGAGAGGAAGGAAGAGAGATAGAGAATTAGAAACATCGATCAGCTACCTCCTGCACATCCCCCACTGGGGATGGGCCCACAACCAAAGTATGTGCTCTTGACCGGAATCAAACCCGGGACCTTTCAGTCCGCAGGCTGACACTCTATCCACTGAGCCAAACCAGTTTCGGCAAGGAAAGGAATTCTTTATATTAGAGATACTATCCTTCCCTCCTCTCCCTGATATATATTGTTCATATCTCTCAATTGTCTATTTTCTTTTAGTTTTATTTACGGTGATATTTTTCTGTGTGAAAGATTTTTTTAATATTATGGAGTCAAGTTTATCAGTCTTTACTTTTATTGCTTTCCCCTTGTTTCACAGTTGGAAAGCCTTGGTCTCTGCTAAGATGAAAGAGAAACCACTCGCCTTTCATGCAGTAGGTTCGTGGCTGTGAGCTTTCTCACCTAGAGTTCTGGAGTTGATCCTTACCTATTGTGAGGGGTGAATATCTAATTTTATCTTTTCCCAAATGGTTACCTAGTTGCCCTGGCACCGTTTATTAAAAAGTCCATCTTTGCTCTGGTGATGAAATACTATATTTACCATACACTAAATTTCTAGATGTGCTTGGAACTATTTCTGGGTGATTTGTTCTGTTCCACTTATCTGTCTGTCTGTCTATTCATGATCCAGTCTACACTGCTTTGTTTACAGAGGCCTTCTAGAACATCTTCATGTCTGGAAGTGCTAGATCCTTGCACAGATTTTTTTTTCTTCCCTATGTTTCCTTAGCTATTCATGCCTGTTTCATTTCCTACATGAACATGAGCATCAACTTTCCTAGATTCATAAAGCTTCTTGCTGATATTTTTATTGCCATTTTGACATTTGCAAATTAACGTAAGGAGGACTGAGATCTTTCTGATATTGAATCATGCCATTCAATCCCCACCTTACCGCCTGCTTTCTTGGATGCTCTTGGTATCACTGTATTAACTGGGCTGTTGAGAAGCAAACATTGAAACACAGTCAGGAGTGAAAGAAGTTTATTGGGGGTCATGTGTGTGAAAGTGACTAAGTAGTGATGTGACTATATTGGGTGGAAGGAAATGGGGGTGTTGATTTTATAAGATACATCATAACAGAAAGCCAACAGAAAAATAAAAGGTGGACCAATCAGAACTGAGTGGCATATTGCATAGTATTTAGATATATGGGACAGCCATCGGAACAAAAGGACAAGCAATGAAATGCTGTTGCCTCTGGAGCAAGGCTTGGGGGGCAGGGAAGGGAGTGGGAATTTATTGTCTTTCACTATTACTCTGCCTGATGTTCTTCTATTTGTTTAAATCCCACACAGGTTTTATTTCATGGAACAACAAACCAATTAAAGACCAAAATTTCTAAACTGATTAACGACAGTCATGGATAATCCTTTAACAGATAACCCACTAAGGCCTGAATAACACCACCACTGGAACTAATGTCTAAAAAAGGCAGGGAAAATGCAAACACTGAAAGAGAGGGCACACGAAAGAAAGGGTTAATTCGGAGGCTGGCTTAAATGCCAAGAATGAAATTTATTCTGGGCATCAGAGTGAGGAAGTCAGAGGGGGATTTGTCAGCCCACATCAGCTGGCTTCTTAATTACATCCTTGCCTCCCCAAGACCATGGAGGCGTCCATCACCTTCTGCATGAAGTCATTCCCAGCACAAAAAATCCATTGTTTAGCTCACACCCGAAGACTCTTTCTAGAGTTGTCAGTGGGTGAAACGCCCGTTAAAGGGTAAAAAACACACAGTTGGTTCAAGCAGCTGTTTTGTTTATAATTGTTTGGCTTGTTATTTTTTGAAGCTGATGGGTTATTTTGATGTCACGTAGCTACGGCCTCAGAATCCCCAAACGGCTGGAAGTCAGGCAGGGGCAGCAGAGCTGGGCAGCTGCGGCTGGCGCTGTGGGAATCCGAGGCTCCCACTGGGGTGGGAACAGCGAGGGAGGCTCAGACATTATGCAGAAAGACACTGCAGGCCATGGGGGCCAGGCAATAACCAGCCTCTTTCCTGTAATGTCAATCTCCTTACAATTTGCTCCAGGAAGAGCCAGCTTCTCAGTGGCTGAATGTACCCATCTCTGTATTCCAGAAACGTCTCAAAGACGTGTTCCAAGTGCCAGCATCAATCGCTCTGCAGTGACCTCCTGGAGTCCAGTTTGAAAAGGACTGGCTCACTTCACTTAACACAATGTCCTCCAGCTCCACCCGTGCAGTTGCCAATGCCAGGACTTCTTTTTTTTTTTCTTTTATTTTTACATTAAAATTGTATAAATGCAAAATGTACCACATCATAATTTTATATTCATCTATTTAGTGAAATGATGACTGCAGTCAGCTAATTCGTCATCTCCTCCCAACTACTATTTCTGTGTGTGATGAGAGCATCAGGAATCTGCTTTCTCGGCCAGTTTCCAGTATCCTCTGTATGTAGTAGTAACTATATTCAGCATGCTGGACGCTAGTTCTCTCTACTCACCCCTCACAACTGCCGCCTTGTACCCTTGATGAAGGAGTGTCTTCTTTGTTTAAGGCCAAATCATATTCCTTATAGAAAGCCAAATACTGCTTGATCTCACTGATATGTGGAATCTTAAGTAGTCAAATGCCAGGAGCAGAGAGCAGAATGGTGTTTGGAGGGGTTATGGGTGAGGGAATAATGTTGATCAAGGGTACAAAGTTCAGTTAGGCAGGATAGGTTCATTCTGGAAGTCTAATGTTCAACAATGTGAATATTGTTCACAGTACTGTAATGTATACTTGAAATTTACTAAGAGGGGAGATCTTACATGTACTCATCACAAAAATACAAACATGGCCACTTTGAGAGATGATGGATATGTCACTTAGCTTGGCATTGGTGATTATTTCGCAATGTATTTGTACAATAAAACATGAAGCCACGTATTTTTATTTGTCAGTTATACCTACTATGTAGTCTCCTGAAACATCAAAAGTTGAGATTCTAACCCCAAAGATGATGATATCAGGAGGTGGGGCCTGTAGGAGGCCTCTGAGTTAGTTTCTGTCTAATACCCAGTCTGGCCACATCATTCGTAGGACTGCAGGAGAAAATCCGGAACCCCTCATTCAAAAAGCAGGGGACAAGCTTTTCCTTTTTTCCGAAATTTCTCTAGCTACCTGTCCAGGTGTTTTCATTTGCAACTTCCTGCTGTGAGATGAGGATGCTCAGGAAGTAAGTGCAGATGCTCACAGGTGCACCCGCTGATCCTCACCAGCGGTTACTGAGCCTGGGTGAGAACATATAGGGGAGGCGAGCAGAGGCTCTAAGTCTTCCAGAGCACGCTCCATTGTCCCATTGGATTTCATGCATAAAACACAAATTCAAAGAGAAAATTATTGAGAATGTTAAGATGATGACCACTAAGGATTAAACCACAGGTGGGACCCTTTGAAGGGCACGTCCCTGCTTGTGGCCTCTACAGGAAAGGCAGGCAGGGGAGTAGGGGCGGACGGAGAGGTCAGGTCGGCCCACCCACACTCTCTGCCACCGTGTCACAGGCGAAAGGCATTCTGTCACTCTAGACTGTCACCAGCACAGTGGACTGGTGCTCACTCAGACCTGAACGACCCAAGGCACTTGGGCTACGTCTAAGAACACAGTGGGAGCCATCACTTTCCACTCTCCTGATGTCTTCAGCTTTACTCGTTTCATCTGGAAATAAAACCAAGGGGTGGGTGGAAGGGTAATTTTTTTCATAGAATATTCAATAGAAAATATGAATATGAGCAAGTCTATGTCATATTTGAAAGACTCTTGCACCATCAAAACTGTATTCCTGCCAATCTAGAAAGTATTTTTGAGGAAATAATTATGTATATTAACAAGTCCTTTTGAAATCCCCCAACACAACTTACGCTTTCCTAGGGAGTCCACCCTGGGTCTTTGTTTCTGTGGTTCTTGTGATTTTAGGATTGTAGGATTTTTTTGTTTTTCTTTTTAAATTTCCTACCACTGTATCCCCAGTATGCTGAACAGAGGCCAGCACATAGTAAGTGTGAGTAAATATTCGTTGAGTGCCTGCATGAGTTCATTTAGAATTATTACTCGGGTTTTATAAGGTAACATGTTCTTTATAAGTAAAATCAAACCAGAAGAGCTTATGCTTCACTAGCCAGTTCATTTCAAATTTTTGGAAAGGTTTTCTTTCCCCTGTTGTTTTGTAATAAATGAATGTAATTTTTTTTTGAGTTGTTTAAACACGGAATTTATTAGAAATTCTTGCTTATTTCAGTTCTAGATTGGGCTGGAAAATGACTTTTAACCACGAAAAAGGGGTCAGGTCAGGCTCTTAGACACTTGGTGTGGAAGAACTGGTCTGGATTAAAGCTGGAACTAAAGGTTGGACTTGCAGACTGTGGCCCAATCACTTCTACTCTAGTACCAATGGGCCTTGTTTTGGGGGATGGCTAGAGGTAGCATAGATGAACACTGGCCATATGCCCTTCCTGAAAAAAGAATGAGCTCCTTTGTTAAGCCTTGTGACCCAAGTAATAAACACAAGCAAAAGAATGCCATTATGAGCAGTATGCCCAGTTTTCACAAGCTGAGGGTCCCAAGTCACCCTTACAGGGAATCTCCATTCCTCCAGAATTGTAAGGATACTGCACAAAATGGTAATCTCATCTCACATGCACTCAAAGGAGAACACAGATTTTGGACAATGACTCATAGGCCCAGAGAAAATCTGCTTCTCAGAAGATGTATCACACCCATGTGGTAACTTGTGATCACAAATTCCTTGTGGTCGCTTGTAACCAAAACCTAACTTCCTCCAAGATTCTTCATGTCTTTGTGGCTGGCCACTGAGGTTGTGGCGGTGTCAAGGCCACCCACATCTTCTGTTTTGTCATTTCTCTGGCATGCCAGGTATGGTACCATACCCTGTGGAATTCAATGCTCATTGGTCAACCCTCACTCTTTCCATCACCCAGGATTTCTAACACGAAACAAAGAATTTAGAGGCAGCCAGGAGAGAATTTTCCTGATAAATATCCAATTGTACCAGAATTATGAAAGAAATGTCACCTTCAGTAGCTTCCTGTTGACAGAAGAGAATAGAATGCTAGTAAAATAATGTCCGTCACTAGTATTTAATGTTGGTTTTCTTTTTCAAACCCTACCCACAGTAGTCTAAGGACCCTTCTCCCCATAGTGAGGTAGGTAGTACAATAGACATTCCTCCCATTGTATGGATAAAAAGAGTTGGTACAGATGGAGTCCGAGTCTTTGTCCCAGATGGCTCACTTAGTGAGAGAGAAGGGGATACATGTTCTGTTAGCATCCCCTCCACCATGCAAGGTGACTCGGAAGGGAATGGGGTTTTGGAAAAAGAACACCAAGGGTCAAAAATAGAGCCTTGGTATGGTGGGGTATCAGCCAAGCCACATCACCTCTTTATTTCTCAAAGAGAGAGCAGATGTAGACTTGAGGATCCAGGCCGCATATATAGAAGAATCTAGTCATTCTTATTCTAGTGTGCTATTCATTCACTTACTCACCTCATGAATTCTGACTGTCACACTGGCGTTCTGGTCCCAGGCATGCAGTGTGTAGACCCATGTTGGGTGCTGTGAAGGTGCACCTCCGTCGTGCTCAGTGGCATGAGATAAACTACCTATGGACTTGGTAGGACCTCAACACATGAATGTGTCTACCTTAGCAGACACAAAGTTTTTCAAGTTCTGGTGGCCTGTTTTCAGTTCTTTGTTGTTAGATTTATCCAGCCTTACAACGAGATTTTTATTTCCAACCTGAGTTTTTCCATTTTTAGCTTAATATGTTTTTCACTCCTTCTGAAGGAAAAGCAAAGTGCTATATACCTTAACCAGATGGCCATATTTGGCCATGAAAGCAGAATGGATTGTTGATGGACTCTGTGGCAAATAAAAGGGTTAGTTTAATTTGGAGAGGGAAGCATCTTATAGACAGCTAGAACCCAGGACTGAGGAGGACCTCAGGTGTCCTCTAAGCAGAGTCCCATTGAATAGGTAAACCAGCACTCCTTCGTAGGAGGTTTACTGTGAGTCTTTGGTGAGCACCATTGGAGAGACCAGGTGGCCACTTAGCAGTTGGACTCATTTGTCGATTTCCAAAATTGGAGTCACACGCAGGACAACAACTAATGAAGCTCTTATGAGCCCAGGCAGCAAGGGTTTATGAAAAGGTGGCTGGCTATAGGTGGAGTACAGTAAGTACATGGAGCAATGAGATTCCGAGACTCAAACTAACCTTCATAGAGAGTTCCATTTGTCAGCGAAGAGTAAAGGAGAGACTGTTATTTGTAAAATGTTACTTTGATTTTTCTCAAAGTCTTCTGTCCATTTAAAGTACATTCAAAACAAAGCAAGAGAATGGAGGTAATAGAGTGAAAGTGAAAACAAAACAAAACACTATAGTTCCAGTGAAATTTTAATGTAATTTTTAACTAGTTGGGGATGGGGTGGGCGGGGGAAATCTCATTTCTCAGTTTACAAAAGCAGAAACAGTGATGAACATAAAACTTGATAAATATAAATCTGCTAAGTGAAAACATGTGAATTATGAAAAACATTTAACCAAGAGAAAAATTAAAAGATAGGAAATGTAGAAAAATAGTACCTGAGAAATAAAAAAGCAAACAAACAAATAGCTCGAAGTATCTCTGTAAACCATCAGTGATTTTTCAAGGAGGCAAAAAGTCTTAGTATCAGGCATTTTGTAACCCACGGTTAAAATAATGCTTGGATTTTCCTCCTGCAACCAGAGCATAAATGCAGGTCTCCTGCTATAATCAGATGTAGCAGCCTCCCTCTGGTCTTCCGCGGTCCTGGACCAGAGACCTCAGAGCTGACGAGGCACAGCAACCTACCATCGCCATTACAAGGAACACTTATTAGTCTTTGTGAAAGTTCAAGACAGGGCTCCTGTCTGCAGACACAGAGAAGGGGAGGGAAGAATGAAAGGGAAAGGAAACTTACATTACTTGAGCAGCTACAGTGTGCCACTCACTGTGCTGGTCACTTTACCCATAGTATGTCATTTAATCCTTCCGGTGCCTAGAGAGGTGGTGACCATTACCGGTATCTGGAAGAGGTGGGGTAGGACTTTCAGGGAGATTAATACAATTGGACATGGACATACAGTTAGAAAGGGGCACAACCAGCATTCAAAGCCATGGTAGGGAATGACACTGTATCTATTATGGACACAATTGTGTCCCCCAACATTCATGTGTTGAGGTCCTAACTCCCAGTACCTCCTATTGTGACTGTACTTGGAGGGAGGGTTCAGGGGCTAATTAATTTAAAATGAGGCTGTTCGAGTGGGCCCTTATCCAATCTGACTGGTGTCCTTATAAGAAGAGGAGATTGAACATCATCGCCTGCTTTGGAAAATGAGGGAGGCGAGAGGACATCAACATAACCATAAAATTTAACTTACATGTGTACTTCTTCTCTATCTTTAACATAAAAAATGTCCATTTCTGAGTCTGTGTAACAAAAGGGGCAAGGACTTTTCCCGTCACATTTTAGGGTTTGCATTAATACTTATCTTGAAGGAGAGCTGGTTAACAGACTCAAGACTGTGTCGGGATAGTATAGAAACCACATTTTAAAGATGCTTGATGTGAAAAACTGCATTTACTAACTTCCAACCATAAATTCCAGTGTCATAGGAGACTGACTCTATCACCAACCTGTGTCATGATGGAGTCATGGCCTTTGCCTTCGCTGACGGTCACATTTAGGTCAGACCTCCTCCTTGGGAATATTATTTTGATGAGTGAGAGGGACACCAACTCAACAGCCTGTGAAGCATCCGTCCTCCTCCCCACACACATGCAAGGAGCCAGGTGTGCTTCACCCTGGCCCTGATCTGGCAGACAGTGTGGCCTCCAGCATTTGCCCAGGGGAGGGGACATGTAAGTCACCTGAAGCTTTAAACTGGATGGAGTGTTAACACCCAAAAGTAACCAGAACATTTGAGTTCTGTTCAAAATACCATGAAGGGATGGAAAGGGAATTTAACAATACACAGCTTGAGGTGGTGATGAAAGAAAAAAAAAAATCCTTAGTCCATCTCATGAATTACAGCTATTTACCGAAGCACCTCGCTGGACTTGCCCTGATGCCCGTTATGCCTTATTGGATGTGCAGGGACATTTTTTCCTATTTTCTTTGCTAAAACTCAGAGCCAAATCAACCACCTTTGCCAACTCACTGGAAAATGATGGTATTTTTGGTGTGTGATCACTTACTTTACCTTCCTGTACGTATTTTCCAAATGATCTAATTTCCTCAAATATCTAGTCATCTTTTATATTGTAAGTACTTTGTAAATCACCTCAATTCACTTTCAGGAAGAGGGAATTAATGAAAATTGCATGGAGCCATGACCCAGGTGTCGGGATCTGTGAAGAAAGAGAAGGCCTGAGGCTGCAAGTCTGAGATTGAGGTGTCCATAGGGCTGGTGTTTTCTGAGGCCTCTCTCCTGGGCCTGAAGACAGCTCCCTCCTCAGTCTGTCTTCACACGGTCTTCCCTCTGTGTGTCTGTGTCCTAATCTCCTCTCTTACACGGACGCCAGTCACATTAGATTACGGCCCACTCGAATGACCTCATTTCTAACTTAATTACCTCCTTGAAGTCTATCTCCACATATGGCCACATTCTGAGGAACTGGGAGTTAGGACTTCAATCTATGAGTTTTAGGGGGACACAGTTCAACCTACCACAACATGAGTTCCTGAAAAATGTATATTTTTTGATGCATTGTGTATGTTTTTTTTTTTTAGTGAAATTGAACATCTTTTTATTTTTTATCATCTTATATTTTTTCTCCATTTTATCTCCTATGAAAGGTGTTTCTATTTTATTCCTGTTTGCTCTTGAAGTTTTGACCTATTTTCAAATTGATTTGCTAGAGCTATTTTAAAATATGTATTCTAGGTACTGCTCCATGTGACTGCACTGCCTCCCTCCAGTCTGTTGTTGCGAATGACTCCACCCCTCACCGCCATCTTTATTGAGGTACAAATCCTATATAATAAAAAGCTAATATGCAAATCAACAGAATGGTGGAAAGACTGGTCATTATGATATGCACTGACCATCAGGGGGCAGATGCTCACGCAGGAGCTGCCCCTGGTGGTCAATGTGCTCCTACAGGGGGAGCACTGCTCAGCCAGAAGCCGGGCTCTCCTGCCTCTAGGATGTCCTACTGTTGGCTTAGGCCCACTCCCCAGGGGGACATCCCTGTCAGTCAGACATCCCCTGAGGGGTCCCAGACTGTGAGAGAGTGCAGGCTAGACTGAGGGACACCCCCCCCCAAGTGCATGGATTCCATGCACTGGGCCTCTAGTAACAAATAAAAGTTGTGTCTATTTAAGGTGTCCAACTTGGTGTTTTGATATACGTATATATTATGAAATGATCACCACAGTCAAGTTAATTAATATATCCATCACCTCACATAGTTACTATGTATGTGGTAAGATCATTCAAGGTCTGTTTGCTCAGCACAGATTTCATGAATACAATCATTATTGGTAATTATTGTCATAGACATAGAGGACATGGTATAAAGGTCAAGTGTAAGTGGAGTCTTTTCAAATACAATAGTTATCCCCAAAATGCTAAGACAAAATAAAGACATATTCAGATATTATTCATATCATGTCCTATGTCTTTCATCATAATTTTGAAGTTTCACCATGGAAACATTGTGTTAAGCTAGTTTTAAATACTTAAGAATGTGTTTTTCATATGAATGAGTTATTGCTTTTATGACTTTTTTGTTGTTGTTAGTATTAATGTAGAGAAATGCTGTTGAAGGTTTGTTTGAGGAGCTCATTAGTATTTTAGTTAAGAGATTATTCCATCAGTAAACGATGATAGTTTATCTCTTCCTCTTTAGTTCCTTTATTCTTTATTCATTTTCTTTCCTCTTACTGTTGGCCAGGCCCTCTGACAGCACCAACAGTGTCAGTAATTGTGGGGAGGCATGGGACAGGAGTTAGCTGAAGGTGGCAGCCCCTGCCTTGACTTTTCCAAACAAGTCTGAGCCCTCAGGTGTTTTACTGGAATCTTTATGCTTAGGCTTCAGATGTCCTTGCTTAAAGGACACTGCAGATACATGCGTCTTCTCAAGGATGCTTACCCTGCTGATTGTATGTAATAGTTAAATTTAGTTCAAGCTGTTGTTAAAATAAGAGCCCGAGGAGCAGGCAAATGGGGCTGTTTGGTTTCTCAGGCCAAGCAGCCCCTTAGCCCTCGCTTTCACAAAAACGTGTGTCAGAGTAATCATTCATCCGTCACTTAGGGTTTGCTGGTCAGCCCCATCAAGTAATAATGGGTATTCTTGTCTTGCAACCAATCTTAAGAGGAATGTTTCTAAAATTTCTCCATCAGGAATAGAAGGCTGGCTGCAAGTACTGGATATAAAACTATTAAGTTATGGAAGTTCACTTCTCCCAGCTTGCTGAGAGCCATTTTCTCATTAATAGGTATTGAACATCACTGGACACTTTTTCTGTAGCAGTTGAGATAACCACAGGTCTGTTTCTCCTTTAATCTATTATTGCTCTGTGTTGTGGCCAGATGCTAACTCTGCCACTCTATTGAAAAGCTATATGGCAGCATTCTTTCTCCAATAATGATTTAGACATGCGATTTGGTGAGCTGGTCTAGACTGTGTTTATTGTATTTTTTTCTAAGGTTGGGACAACCTTGTGTGCTCAGAAGAGGGAGGCCTCTTTAAGTCTATAGTCCAACCTGAATGCCCTTGAATTGTCTTAATTATTGTCATGACATTTTAGCCATTATGCTTACTGTTGCTGTGAGAAGAGGAGTGCCAAGAGAAGACGAGAAATAATTAGGAGTGCCGGTGGATAACGTCAGCTCATGCTTTCATTTTGCTGATGCTTCCCAAGTTGTGGTTCCTGGAGTCAATCTGTGTGTGTATTTCTGTACGCCACTTCTCAAAACGTCCTTCGGGTCTCCTTTGGCCATTGTAACGTGGTCATAAACGGAGTTCATCAGCTGTAGGGAAGGGAGAAGCCGGCGATGGTCAGCCACGAGGGCTGGGATGTGGATTCCTCTCCTCACAGCAGCTCAATCCACGGCTGAGATGCTGGTGGGGACACCTGGCTGCCATCAAAACCAACCCAACAAGGAGCTAGCAGTATATTTGTGGCTTCTGACTCCATTTTTTTTACATCTCCCACGAGACTCCGTTAAATCTCAAGCGCAAGGAGAAAGACACCAAACTCTGTTTAGTTTTGAGTAGGCGCCATCTCTTGTTCTCCTTTGTCTGTTGTCAACGCCGAGCGCATCGTTCCCGGGCTGCTGCTATATTTAACTGTGTTCCCGCGTTTAATGCCGCTTCGTCGTGAAGCCCCATAAATACTGAGTTGCACTATTACCTCAACTGCAGGCTGACGGGTCACCCCATTTGTCTCTTGGAAATGCATGTGCTTGTGGCCGTGGGAACAGCCTGCTCCATCCCCAGAGGCCTCCTTCACTTCCGGGGAGGAGTTCTGCGATGGAAGGGCGACTGTCATCACCCCCTTCCCACGTTTGGCAGGAAGCTTTCTCCTGTCACATGGGTCCCTGCTGCAGTTCCTGGGGCTTTTCAAAGAGAACAGAAAGGCTCCGCTATCTTGGTTTCCTTTTTTATTTTTTTATTTTTTCTGGAAACCCACGATTATCTCCTCATGGACTGGCGTTTTGTAAAATTTCCCTTTGAAGAGCGTCCTGAGCTGTGAGCTGCTGGCATTCAGTCTGGAAGCGTCCTCGGCGACTCGCGCTGGCAGGCGCCAGGAAGAGTGGCTGTTTGTTCCACACGCCTGGCGTCTTTGCGGCTGCTTGTCACCCGCAGGTGTGTGGTGGCCTCTGTGCTGGACCAGGTAGCTTCCCTCAGGCCCGGCTGCGGGCCCCTGGGAAGGCTGAGCATGGGACAGGACAGGGCGCTAGCCACACTGGGTCCTCTAGCTCGCTGATGGACGGGACAAGTGCTGTCGCCTTTGAGGCCCTAGACGTCAGGAAATCAGGCTGAGGATCCCCAAATCTCCTTCCAGTTCTCAATTTTTCATCTGCTTCCTTCTCCCCACTGTTGCCTTTATTTACTGGGGATGCACTGAGTGTAGAGGAAGCGTGCTCTCCACTGAGTCCTGCCACAGTCACCTCACGTGTGTCCGTGCAGGACATCAAGGCCTTGGGAAATGGAGTCTCAGCAGTGGGTCCGTCTAAATCCTTCTTCTCTCTGGAGATCTTATGAGACAATCCCACAAACATCCCACAGGAGCGTTTCTCAGGGCGGCGTGGTAACTCTGAGATCCACTCTGCGGTCTGTCCTCCGCGACTCTTTAATCCGTAGGCCAGTTCAGCAGAGGCGGCGGGGCGTGTCCGGGCCTCTGCAGGCTGGGGCAGGGTGTCCTGGAGAATTTTCCACACGCCTCCGCGGTAATGGAAATGGAGGGTAGGCGTTCTAAAGGACACAAAGTGACTCTATTGCTTGGGGTGTCCAGGCCCTCAGAGACCCTGTGAGACTGGGAGAAGGCACGGAGGGCCCCAGGCTCTGCCAGCCAGCAGGCGTGGGCTGGGCTCGGCTTCGGTGACCCCAGAGGGCGGTGGTGAGGGGACGTGGGCATGCGGTAGAGTGTGGCAGGGAAGGCACAGCAGGCCTGGGACAGTTACTGGACTTGCCAAGATGACAGCAAGGACCTCACCTGCCATGGTGCTGTGGTACATGACCGGTCTCCCCCCACCCCCCCGCCTCTCCCGGGTACTGCCCCTGTACTGTTTATTACTTTTAGGAATGAAAGCGATTTTCCTTGCATTCCTGCCCATGTGGCCTGTGATCTGTTCTTTCCACAGTGATTTTCAGCAGCCCCCAAATAAGCACATGTTTACTTTAGCAAATACCAAATACCAGGGACAAGTTTGAGGCCCGGAAATGCAAAGAGAGTCAGGCGGCGGGGGGGGGGGGGGGGGCACATGAGGTACAGGCCTGGTGGCAGAGCACAGGGATGAGGGGAGCAGGGGGCAGGAAAGGAAGGGAAACACTGTTCTCCTGGAGGAGGTGACTGTCAGGATGCATGGAACCTGGAAACCTCCCTGATGGGAGGCCCTGAGCTGCTATCAGGGGATCGCCCACAGTTCCCGGCCACCCAACAGCCTGGACAAAACCCCGACAGCAGGGCCCAAGGGGTGAGCTGGGGCAGAACAGGGCCCAGGGCAGAGAGAGAGCAGCGGCCCTCACCCTCATCAGCCCACCTCTTTCCCTCAGCGGAGCATCCGTGGTTGGGGCTGATGTCAGAGCCCAGCAGCTTGTTAAGGCTGGTGTGGCCACAGACAGCCAGGCATGGGGTGACAGTGTGGACCACAGAGTAGACTGGGCTCAGAAAGTGCCCTCCTCTCACACACCTGTGTGTATGCACATGCATTAGTGTGCGTGCATGAGTGAGTGTGTGTGTGTACCCATTTGGTTTTGTTGCTCTGGAGAGCCCTGACTAACACAATAGCATTGCTGACCTCCCAGGGTGCCCTGAGTTTTGTGGGTACACTCATGGGAAAGAAGAGTATTGTGATAGGGGTAGGTGGATGGACAGCAAGTATTTAGTGGGCACAGAGTCTTCTTTTGCGGTGATGAGAATGTCTTGGAACTAGATAAAGACCATGGTTTCATGACATTGTGAGTGGACAAATGTCACTGAATTGTTCACTTTTAAATGATTAACTTATGTCACATGAATTTTACCCCCACTTAAAGCCAACTAAATGTCTGGGCGGGGGAAGCAAAACAAAACACAGCCATAGTTATAAGAGCCAAAGCCCTAGTCAAGTGTGATTTATGTCAGGAAGAGAAACCGTGTTAGCACCTGTCACTGGTGCAAACGTGTCCTTCCAACCCTCGGTGCCTGTGCCTGTGACCTGGCTGGCTTGGGAGTGGGGTCTTGGCAGACGATAAAGTTAAGCTGAGGCCAGTGGAGTGGATCCTAGTGGTTCATCTATGCTGGTGCCCTCATAAAAGGGGAAATGTGGGCCCAGACAGAGACACACACACAGGGTGGGCAGCAGGAGACAGGAAGAATGCACGTACAAGCAGAGGGGTGCTGTCCATGAGGAGCGGGGAGAGGCCAGCACAGAGTCTCAGGCACAGCCGTCAGAAGGAACCGGCACTGCCCACACCTCGGGGTCAGACTTGCGGCCCTGGGACTGTGAGACCCTACATTTCTGTAGTGAGGCCTCCAGCTCATGGTACTTTGTGAGGGCAGCCCCAGGACACTAGCAGCGCACCAGTGGCCTCTTCCTGCCTGGGTTGGCCTAACACTCCCCATTGGGCTCTCCTTCCAGGAGAATGGAGAACAGTATGATCCTCCACCACCCCAACCCCCACCCACCGCCCCTGGGCTGCATGTAGAGACTTGCTTCTGACCAACAGGACCTGGCAAAAGTGATGGGATGTCATTCTCATGATAGGCTACATAAAATGGTGACTTCCAATCGTTGGCAGAATCTCGGTGGCCTTTTCAGCTTGCACTAGGAGGAAGCGTGCTGTCGTGTCCTACCAACAACCACAATGTCTTGGAAGCCGATCCCTCCCCAATCTACACGAGCTGTCAGACCTCTCTGGCACCTGCTTTCAGTCTGTTAAGAGACACTGAGCAGAAGATACCACAAAGCTGTGCTCAGATTTCTGACTCACATGAACTGGGAGTAACCACTGAGTTTGGAGGTAATTGGTTGTGCAGCCGTAGGTAACTAACAAGAAGCCTTTGTCAGGGGCGAGTCCAGATTCACACTGTCCATAGGGGCTCAGACGGGTGGGCCCCTGGGAAGGCTGGTAGTAGAGATCCTGTCCTTTCTCTCCTTACTTGATGTTGCCCATTTACTCTTTGGTTCATTCAAAAAAATGTTTAATGAGTAGAAGAGATACATGCAACAGAGCCTACAATCAGACGAGTTTTTCTGACTTCATGAACTTGCAGTTGAGTTGGGAAGACAGGTACTAGTCAAATAACCAACTCACACTACAGTGCACTACCAGCACAGGGCACAGACACAACTATGAAGCATAAGAAGGGGTTAAGCAGGCAGAATGTGAGGAGAGAGTATCCCTGGCAGAGAGAGGAGCACGTGCAAAGACCCTGTGGCAGAGAGAGCAGTGTAAGTACATAAGGATGGGAGGTGGCTTCTTCTCTAGAGAGTTGAAGGAGTGTATTTGGACACAACACTGGGCTAAAGGAAGACGCTGTTAGGACCTTTTGTACAAATTTCTGGTTAGGAGAGGCAAACTTAGCTCATGCCTGAGGTAACCCTTCTTCCTGAAACACCATGGAAAAAATAAAAAGCTAAAACCCCCAAAAGATAGCATGAAAGAATCGAGGACAGAGGCGAACCTGTACAAGTGAAGCAGGGGAGCAATCTGACTTACATCCCAGCCCCCAAAGGCCCCGTGGAAGGGTTTATACAGAAACTCAGATACCAGGCTTATTCCCCACTGGACCCCTGCCCCTTCCTGGGGAAGGAGGCCTGGAGAACCTACTCTGGGGACTTCTGATCAGCCAGAGGTGAACACTTACTATTCATCTTAGGGTTCAAACACTTAAGAAAGCTCACAGAAAAAACATGACGGTTTCCCAAAGACAGCCCAGCGATGCTGACAGTGGAGGCTGACCCCTACAGTGACCCCATAGGCGACTGTTCAGTTCGTAGGGCCTGGCTCTTGGATAGGAACCAAATTGCCAAGGATTATAAGACAGTGGGGAAAACAGATGTTTGGCATCTGGGGAACTTCAAACAAAGACAGTGCTGGCACCGACCTCGACTTAACTATTTTGGGGTGGGGTCAGGACAATGTTTTTTGTTCCTTTGTGTCTTTAGTTCTTATTGTTGACAAATTGCTTTTATTGGTAAACCCTCCAAGTGATCCCGTGTTCAGCAGGGGCTGAGAAAAGCTGCTCTGCAGTAGGAGTCGGACCTGAACCTGGGTTTGAGCCCTCACCAGTTAGCAGCCAGGTACATGTCTGTTCATAGGTGCTTGTATATGTAAGTGTACGTACACACACACACACACACACACACACACACACACACACGAGGGCATCAGAATCACTGAGGACTTGCAAACAGACAGATTGCTGAGTTTCACCCAGCGGTTCTGGTCCAGACCAGAGAGATGGGTGGAGGTTTTTAGCTGGACTATCTCCAGGTGTTTGCGAGGGTTTAGTGAATCCAGCACCTGGGAAGAATACATTGGTATTTAATTAAATGCTCTTGTTTGCTTCCCATCTATTATAAACAAGTTAATGAAGTATGCTCTGTGGTGGAAATCTTTTGTCCACTTATCTGTGTGATCTTTAATTTTTTTTCTAACCAATTTTTGTGAGCCCTGTGTGGACTCTGGATGTTTTCTGGGAATGTTTTATCTCACCTTGTCCTCGTTTATATATTTAAGCATTTTTAATTACCAAATCCTTTGAATGACTCTTTTGTGACTTATTTTTTTTATCACAGCAGAGCTCTTAAATTAACCCTGCATTGAAAAATCTAATATTCACTTCCATTTTAAGGACATGGTTTTACTTATTATTTTAACTTTATTTCAATACGGAGTACTTTATTTTCCAAATAAATTGCTGTTAAATGTTTATTTCATTTGTCATATATGACTACTATTCAGAAGAGCACTTGAAAATGTTGCAGGGGATGAAGTTTTTCTGGTTTAAACATAAATACTAATATTAGATATTATATTGGGGTCATAAATGTGAAATAGAAGATTTTTACTTCTTTAAAATTTATGGAGAGTTTATTTATGACCTTGGAAAAATACAATCACTTCACATAAATATGATTTTGCATCTTGAAAGTAACTGACATTGTGTAGCCGTGCAGGTTACAAAGCCCTGTGTACGTCTGTGCTCTCCAGACAGCCATTGGAGGCGGTGGCTGTTGTCTGAATTGGGCAACGGTGAGTTACAATCTCCTTCAGCATTTGCATTGCTGCCTATCATTTTCCTCGCATGTCTAATACATTTCCCTTTGCCTGTTTTGTTGCGGAGCTGTTCAACACAGGAAATGAAAAGGAAATTTATTGAGCAGCTAGTTTCACGTGTTATTATGAGAGTGCACATAGAGAGTATATTTAATTGCACAGGAGCACGGGGAGGTGGCCGCAGAGTTCTGCTGTTAGGGGAAGAAGAAAATGATGCAGAGAGAGACAGGGTGCCTACACTCCTCTGGCCAACAGTCGGTTCCTGGCAAAAACTCAAATTCACAACTGATTTTCCAGGACTTTCGGCTCTGCCCACCACACTGCGCTGAGTACCGGTCTGAGAACATCCTTTCCCGGTTAATTCTATGATGTGTTCGTGTGAAGGGACACGATTTACCCCTTCGTAGTAGATTTCAACTTTGTCCTATGAATGTGAGATGTCAGGTTTATTTATTTAGTTTTGCTTTTACTCTAATCTTATTAGGATATTTCTTTTCATTATTTGGAATCCAGACCATTTCGTTTCCTTGCTCTATTGTGTTCATTTTTATTTTAATACCTGAATGTGCACTAGGGCAGAGTGGAATGGTGTTCCCAGGGGCTACGGAGGTGGGGTGGGGCAGATGTAGGCACAGGGCACCAACTCCCAGGTGGAAGATGGGTAAGTCATGGGGTCTAATGTACAGCACAGTGACTGTAGCTAACTAGGCTCAATTGTATACTTGAAAATTGGTAAGAGAATAGATCTTAAGGTTCTCAATACAAAAAAAAAGTTATGTGGGTGATGTATGTGTTAACTAACCTTATGTTGTAATCATTTTGAAATATATACACGTATCGAGTCATCATGGTGTGTCTCTTAAACTTACACAATTTATATGTCAAATATATCTCAATAAAGCTGGTGAAAAAGATAGTAAAATAAACTAAATAAAATGTGCACTAGAGAATTGTGTAGGTATTTTTACAAAATCTCATTGGAGGGATTTTAGAAAATACTGTAAATCACCGATGATGTCTCTACCCATCTAGAATTCTTCTTAACATTTTTTTTTGTTTCCATATACATATAAGATATACTGTTTCCATTTTGTGATACACAGATGATGTACTGAATATAGTTTTATATCCTTTTCTTCACTTAACTTTACCTCATGAGCAGTTTCTCATGCCACTGAATCATGGATTTTGATGGCTGCATAAAGGGAGGCATGATAATTTTGCAATCATTTCCACTCTTTGTTATTTTAGTTCTTCTTAATTTCTGCCTTTATAAATAAAGCTGAGAGAAATAATTTTGATTTTAAAGCTTTGGCTGTGTCTCTGATTGAGTCCCCTCACAGATTAGACAAAGGTTGTGAATACTCTCAAGGCTCTTGGAGCATGTTACCTTCTTATAAAGGGGCACCAGTCTATCATCCATTCTCCGTGCAAGAGAAAGCACCGTTCCCTCTATTGTCCACCACCCACCAATCCCTACACCTGGTGTCCTGCTGTCGGCTGCCATCGATAAAATGGCTCAGACTTGGTATCAATTGGAGGCCCCTGACCTGGTATCAATTCTCCTCCATAGACCAAGTCACGTCCCCTCTCAAAGCCTGTGACAGGCAGAGCTAACAGTCCTGCTGAAAGGTCATTGCCCTCCCTGGGGGAGGACTGATGGAGGGGCGATTTAAGTTACATCTCGGTGTAGTTAGTCTGACCAAACCCGGTTAACTCCTACCCAGATCAAGTTAACTCCTACCCAGGCCTGGTTGACTCCTACCCAGACCAGGTTAACTCCTACCCAGACCAGCTTAACTCCTACCTGACCTGTTGATTCCTTGAACGGGGGGCTCGTCACCAGGTTATACTCACTCCCAAAGAATGTATCTTTGGGTCCATGACCCAATTTCAACACGTTGAAAATTGCCTTTGTAAAATACAGTTTGTGTTAAAGGATAAACATATAGTTTCTCTCCAATGTTAGGGGGTTGAGAGGCTGCTGTGTACAGTGACAGCAGGAACATTCTAAGACCTGGCAGCGAGGCCACAGAGCCCTCCTTGTGCACCAGCCGTATCAGAGATACCTCACAGGCATCTCTCCTCTCCACAGCCATCCTGTGAGCACCTCCCCTATTGGTTCCCTGCCAGAGAGGCAGGGAAACTGAGGTCCAGAGGAGGAATGCCTGTCCTAGGTCCTATAGCTCTGTCAGGAGGTGTGGGGCTGAGATGGAGCCAGGAAACTGGACTCCAGGACAGTGTTGCCCTCTGTCATATCCAGACGGAGTGACAAAGGGGAAAGTGTCCCGTCCTGGTTCTACATTTCCTGTGACAGTGACTCCATATGTTCTCTGTGTGGTGAGGCACTTGTGTTGGAAGTATGAAACCTCCACAGCCCAGTGCTATGGCAGCTGGGGACAGTTCCGGCGATTTAGCAAGAAGGAAAGAGCTTGTGGAAAGGGATTAGAGTAGTTCCCGGAACTAAGCTGGGAAGTGGGCAGGAGACGGGAGGCCAGGCTGTACCGTCAGCCACCACAGCCACCATCAGCCACCATCAGCCTACAATGCAGGGTGATGTGTGTCACCAACTCCTAGGTCAAAAGATAAAGTGGGCACCTGATGGGTGGAGCCTGGTCACATGACCATGCCCCACCTGCAAGGGATGCTGGGAAATAGAGGCTGTGGCATTTCCTGTTCTGCTTCCTACCAAGATTCAGGAGGTAGGGGTTGGGAGGTTCCTAAAATACAGATATGGGCTTTGGATTCTGGAAAAAAAAAAGACTAATATCTAGTTCCCCAATGAAACTGAAGAACACTATGTCCTTAAAATACATGCACAGTGTGATCTCAAATATTTAGAGGGATATAAAGTCTTTAACTTACTCTCAAATAATCCTGAAATGGGACAGAGGATTGTGAAGGCAAATTGTGTGCATTTCTTTCAACTGTGCATTGAGTGGAATCATGTTGCCTGAAATCAGCTGTGGTGGGAGTATTTACACCACAGAAATTGGCACACACTTTTTCCCCAGGCACCAGGTTTGTTAAACATTTTCCAGCACTTCACTGGAAAGGTTCCTCCTCTCTGCCACTCCAAGCCTTTCAGAGGCCACACAACAGATGTCTAAGTGAGTGAGGTGGGGGGATGAGAAGTGTAAAATGGGGGAGAAAATAACATTGGAATTTTTTGGATGAGGAATCAATTCATTGCTCACTAATGAGAGTTGTGGTTCCCAGCCTGACTTATTTCACATTTAGAGCAGGAAAAAGCAGAACAGTTCTGAACGAGCCATCGGAGGAGAATCTTGGATGAAGCTCTTGTACCCACTCAGCTCCCTGCAAAAGGCTTTCTTTTTTCTCTGGAGACCTCATTGTCCCATGGGAGCTGATTGCACAACGGGGAATATTTTCCTAAATATGCTTTCAGAACATTTTGTCAAATAGCCTCTAGCTGAGCTTTGGATAGACAGTGACTGTTTCTTTGGTGTATTTGTGTGTCCAACAGCCTTGGAGAGAATTCTCACCATCTTTGTAAATGCGCAGATACAATCGAACGATGCAAACAGCCACCAGAAAGCAGCCGTAGGAATTACAAAGTCTACATTTTGTGGTGGTGGCAGCTGACTGGGTACCGGATTTCCCCTCCATTACTATTGAACACATAATTGCTATACAATTAAACTGTAATTATACCGTCAGAGACTAATGCCACACTCACTCTAGCACAGTTATTTACAAATCTGCAAATGTATTTTTTGAAGAATTCTGAAAGTTCTGGTCCCCACAGCATTGCTCAATCCTCTGATAATTGGTGCCTTTCTGGGCATCTCTCCAAGAGCTTCTTAGCTGTCATTTTTTAAGGTCAACTGTACAAATATTAGCTGATCGTCACTCAGGGCTCCTGAAAACATGGTATTAGTTTTCTGGGGTGATTTAATTATTGCTTTGTTTGGAAAATAGGTAATAAATTCTTCATGCTTTGGAGATAGTGCATCTTCTGAGAGCTCTAAACCTTGTCCTCACCCCTTAAGGATGAAGAATTAGCAACTCCTCCTTGAGTAGACCAGCCCTACCTCCCTGCATTTTACTGGCTTGTTGGCTTTGGCTTTTAAAACCGGGTAAGGCATCTTGTCCCTGTCCACACACACATTCAGTCACCAAAGAGATGTGATGGTTCTAAAGATGAAATGCTGGTTTTGTGCCACACAGTGAAACAGGGCTCCACGTGTGTAAGCTTTTCCCTGGGTCCTCATAAGGGGCCCCCTTCAGCACTGGCTTTGACTGAGGACTGTTAATAACACCGTCCGTCCATCTAGTCAACCTTGCTCTCAAAGGAAAGTTTGTAATGGAGGCTCTGTGATTGTGATTCGAACTCTCCAGTGTTCATGGCAAATACCAAATGGGAGGCAGTCTCGCCTCAGGACTCTGTTCCAATCCGCAGAACTGCTCTCTGGTTTCTCAGACAAACCAAATCAAAACAAAACAACATATTTTCCCTTTAAGATTAGACATGGATAGTCCTGAAAACTGAAACTCCGTGAATTTAAGGCAGTAGGACTTTAAATCAGCTTGTGATGGTCACTTTGTAATATATACATACAGGAAATCATGCTGTTGCACACGTTAAACGTATACCATATTACATGTCAATTACATATCAATGAAACAGGAAAAGTAAATAAGTAAATCAATTTAGGAAAAATTTAAAAACTTACTAGCTGGTCAAGAAATGCAAATTTGAAGGTCGATACATATATTTTTTCCTACCAGATTGAAACTTAAGAGATGGACAGTGTCTGGTGAGGTGAGGGCATTGTTACACACCAGATCTGACTATGTGGATTGGGATAAACATTTCCAAGAGCAATTTAAAATTATACATCAAAATTTCAAGTTTCTTATCCTTTGATATGACAATTTAATTTCTTTGAAATTTATGATTAAGGAATGGCAGCATAAATGCATGAAGTATATAGAGAGGTATCTAAAATAAGTTTTTTCCCCCAGAAAGATGATCTTAAGAGGGGGGGAAATCCTTCTTATTATCTCTTCAAATTCCATGAACTATCAAATTCCAAATATGGTTTTATATGAACTCAGGACTGGGAAACTGGTATAAATTTCTTTTCTATTGGGAGAGAGTCAACTTTAGTTAGCAAGGCAAAATGAGAATTATAGCTTAACTCAACGTCACTTTGGAAATACCCCAACTGTGGTTGAGTTTTTAATGTTCACAGTAAATTTTTGAGGATGAAAGAGAGCAAGTCTCGCCAAAAGTAGAAACCCATGTCTGAGTACAAATTAGACCCTGCTCATTTTGTCATGGTGACCCCATCATTTAAGAAATTGTAAACTAATACTTTGGAAGAGTTAACGAGCGCCACGAAGTGGCTAGATGACATTTAGGGAAAAGATACCAGCTGAGTCCCTGAGAACATTAGTAAAATTACTGAGCAAACTGATTTCTGCGCACAACGTGTGGTTTGACCAAATTTGGTGGTTAAAGAGGTTACACCAGAGGCAGGAAAATTGTTCCATAATAAGGAAAAGCTAGCACAGCTCTCTAGTTCTTATTCTCATCCTCCATAAAAATGCTTCGATGGGGAAAGTCATGAATGTGTTGGATGCACAAATGGGCATACTCTAAAACATGTGAAAGTGCAAATCTTAGAATTTCTGGGAGAAATGATCAAAACACAATAAGAATGGAAGAATGACAATAATTAATGCATCAACTCAGAATCTGCCAGATAGAGACAAGAAATAACCATGGAATGTTTACAAAATTGGTTATCCGTAGGCCAAAGGTAAATGTGATTGTAGGTCCCCTATTTAACCAAAATGCACTGAATCTAGAAATAGGCTGCAGATGGATAAAACAGACCAATTGTAAGTGCTGGGACATGGTGAATGCATGCTTTCTTTCTTTTTAATATTTTTATTGATTTCAGAGAGGAAGGGAGAGGGGAAAGAGATAGAAACATCAATGATGACAGAGAAGCATTTATCGGCTGCCTCCTGCACACCTTCTACTAGGGATGGAGCCCACAACCCAGGCACGTGCCCTTGACTGGAATAGAACCAGGGACCCTTCAGTCTGCAGGCCGACACTCTGTCCATTGAACCATACCAGCTAGGGATGAATGCACTCTTTCAAATAGTTTTGAGTCAAAGAGCAAATCAATTACTGTCAAAGTATGTTTACAAATGATTTAGAAATGAATATTAATGATAAAATACAAATCAAACCTACAGTGTGTTGTCACTTCAAATATACAAACTTTAAGAACCTTAACTACTAAAGAAGAAATATTTTAATGAAGAGACTGGTACTATTATGACCCTTTCATAGATGAGAAGACCTAGGCTCAGAGAATTTGGAAACTTGCCCGAGCTTATGCAGCTAGTAAATGGTGCTGTAGGTTGGGCCTCCAGGCAGCAATCTGGATGTTGCCCATGTCCATGACCCAACCTAGCCTCCTTCTGGAAGAGAGTGTACTGTCCCCCATCCTCAGCAGTAAAGGAGTTTTATTTCGTGTTCCAAACAGGTATCGCTTGTGTGATGGTTGCAGTTCATGCATATAAATAAGAATAAGTGTATTCTGTTTCTAAGTAATGCATTTTAAAAATGAATGTAACTAAATTTATATTTTTCAAATGTGTTTTTCTTTTCTATTGGTCATTTCCCCAGTTTTATGGTTCAGGAATGTAAATAGGAAAAGTAAGGAAGACACACACACACACACACTCACACTCACACGTGCTGAGTTTCCCTTCCTTACTTCCTCCTCTTTTAAAAACCTCTAACTGTTCCTTCCTCAAAATATTTATGCTTTAAATAAAATGGCCCATGGCAAAGTTAATTTTCATGGGGATCGCTCCTCTCTGATCTCCAATTATAGGGGGTTGCTATAGTTACAACTGAATTAAGCAAGATACATGAGATAACTTTGCAATGTAGAACTTCTCCCCAAAATGCGCACTCCCTGCCATTGTCTGTTGGGTGCATTGTAAGGCTGTTCAGGCTTTCCTCTCCCAGATCAGCTTCAAGAAAAGCTGACAGTTTTAATAAACATAAGATCCAGATCTGACTGTGTGGATTGGGATAAACATTTCCAAGAGCAATTTAAAATTATACATCAAAATTTCAAGTGTGGGGGTGTCAAAGGGCACATTAGAAGGTTGTTATAGTGGTTCTGCACTTCTGTGCTGTCACTGTGTCTTTTATGAAGACCGTGAATAAAACAGTGACCCTTTAACACAAATCTATGAACCACTCCCTTAATTAGTAGCATTAAACGTTTCTGCTGAGGCTGCAGTAGGAGGATCTTCCCCAGTTGGTACTACTTGGAAGTTCCATGAGAGGTTTGTTTATAGTTTTATTTCCTTCATGGTCCCACATGAGGACAAGACCACAAATAATTTTTAATTCCGCAGAGAAAGCTGTCAGAAGAACAATGACATCAAAGCGTGTGTGGCGCCGGCTCCGGCTCCCATATTTTATAAAAAATAACTCCTCGTTGGCCTCACTCAGCAGAATAGAAAACAATGGGTGTGAGATGTTGAAAAATGAGCATCAAATGTTGAAAGACAAACATCAAAGAGGAGCATTTCTTGAATATTGAAAATGATTAGAATCAAAGATGTGACTTTTTTGTTTTATACTGAGAGCACATTTGTATCATTTAATAAACAGTCAGTCACAGGCTCGTTTGGAATACGTGTATCTTGCATTCCTATCTGAATATGCCTGGGGAACACCTGAGCCCAGCGCCCAGGCCGGCAGTGGAAGCCTCCTGGGGCAGAAACAGGTGCCTTGGCTGTCCCCAGGGCCAGGACGCACATCTGCGTGCACTTTCCTTCAGTGGGAGCTCCCCTTTGTGTTTAAAAAAGAACAGTTCTGGCCAGTTTTGCTCAGTGGGTAGAGCATTGGCCCTTGGTCGGAAGGGTTGCGGGTTCAATTCCCCATCAAAGGCATGTAGCTCAGTTTGCAGGCTTGATCCCGACCCTGACCAGGGCTAGTGAGAGAAGCAACCAATGGATATGTCTCTCTCACATCGATGTTTCTCTGTGTGTCTCTCCACCCCACTTCCATTCTCTCTAAAAAATATGATTGAAATAGGGGTGGAAATACTGTTGAAGACAGCTGGATGTAGGGCATGTTAATATGAATTTGGCTGATACCTCTGAGTAAAACAATATTTCCCACTAGAGTCCCATGTAAGAAGCTACACATTTGAGTGGACTGTGGCATTGCTTTATTCAGGAGGAGGACCCTGCTGACCCACTTCTTCATAAACCAATCTGAAGGGCACTGAATGATGAGCTGAAAAGTTAGGACCAGAACTTCGGACCATTCCTGATGCACACAGACCCATGATGGGTCGTTCTGATGCAGAGGAAATAGCTCTGTTTGAATTATTAGCTTAAGTGGGAAAATAAAAAGTGATAGGGAAATAGTAAGTCGTGGAGAAGGAGAAGTATCTTCAAGATACATACCTCACCCAGCACTCACATGTAGAAAATACCAAGCATTCCTAGTGAAAAGAAAAAGAGAAAACCTGATAAAAAAATGGGCCATCGGCATGACCAAGTATTTCACAAAAGAAGCTATGCACGTGGCCAGTAGGTATGAGAAAAGGTGTCCTTAGTGGTCAGGGAAATACAACCTTAAATCACAAGGAGGCGCCACTCCCTAGCCACCGACAAAGCTCAGGTGAAAGACATCAGATCAGGTGTTGGTGAGCATTTGGAGCTCTGATTCCTCTCATACTCGGCTAATGGGAGTGTAAATGGGCACAAGCACTCTAGAAACTGAACAGACATGTGCTCTGTTATATCCTGATCCCCATGGATTCCACTCGCAGGTACATACCTGGCAGAAGCATGTGATGGTTCATCGGAAGACACCCACCCACTAGAATTTTCATAGGAGTAGTATTCATAATAGTTAAAAACAGCCTCAAAGTCCAACAAGAGAGGAAGACATACGGTGGATTCTCACAAACTGATGGAAATGGACAAATCAAAACTATTCACACCAGCATAAATACGGAATGACAGAAGTCAGGCACCAATGAATGTAAACTGTAGGACTCTATTTATGTGAGATGAGCAGGCAAAGTGAATCTATGATGTTCAAAGTCAGAATGGTGGGAAGACCGGGCTGGTTATTGAAAATGAACATAAGGCCGGGGGAGAGACACTGGACTGGGAATGTTCTATTTCTTGATTTGAGGGATGGAATATTGATCATCTTCGTGTTAATTACATGTGTCTTTATGAGAATTCATTCATCTGTTCACTTATTCACCTTGTGTATCTTTCTGTATGTGTGTTACACGTTCATGAAACTTAAACAAAAAATTGCTAAAATTAAATAAAAATCAAGTGAATAAAGATGGACTTTGGGGGGTTTAGGGTGCTAATTAGTAGTATGCCCTAAAAAATAGGACTAGCTTATTTTAAAACCAACAAAAGATACTTTGTTTGAGAGATAAATGGATATGGAAGAGTTCATTCAGATTTATGGACCCACCTGGGGTTCTTGTCAGCCTTGGACTGATGCAGTTGGAGGAGAGCAAGGTCTGCAGAGCAGGAAGACTCAGAATGCCTGCCACATTGGCAATGGGTCCCCTGTCTGGGGACAAAGGAAGACAGGCGTCCTGCCCTATGCCTGATCTTGGTGTACTTACTGCGGCAGAGGGGAGCTGAACACTCCCTGGGATCCACCACTGTGGCCTGTGCTTGCACTTCTTTCTTATAGCATCATAACCCAGCCCACACTGACCAGTATACCTCCCCTCTGAAAGTGTGAGAAGTGAAGGGTAAACATGGATTCTGCATTTTGTGTTCTCAGCCCACTGGATGGCACCATCAGGCTGATAGTCTACACTCTACAGGGATTTGTGGCTGGACTGTCCGGAAGGAAGAACCCTAATTTTAGCTACTGCTCCTTTGTGTATCCTGCAGGGGTCCAGGACCTGGGTAAGCAGGTTGTTAGTCTTTTCCTCAGGATGATTCTGGAAGGTACAGAATAGACCATTAATCAAATTTGCCACATGACGTATTGTGCCTGAGACTAAAAATATACTTTTCAATAATTCTCTTAAACTGTGTCCCATTCACTGTGCTGTGTAGCTCACCTGAGTCTATGCAATGTGATCTGAAGATTCTCCTAAAATGCGAGGCCAACAGCATGTCCAAGGGCCGCCTGGACATTGGTGTAGCTGCAAGGAAGAAGACAGACAGAGGGAATGTGAAAGAAAGCTCTTCCTGACTTCACTTTTGTCTGGAGTGTTTGCACCATGTGTCTATGACATAACCTACAGATCAACACGCCTCTGAGAAAAATCTCCTATTAGGAAAGTGGTGAATGGAATTATGGGTCCCAAGCCTTTATCCCCTCTTTGAAAGAGGTTCTGCATCCAGACTTTTCCCCAGATGACTTTGCAGCTCACAGTGAGATAGGGAGGATAACCTATATCTCTGGTTGACTTAGAGCTCTGTCTCTTGACTTGCTTGTGCTGGTCAATGGAATGTTAGCAAACGAGATGCTAACTGAAGCCTCCCATGTGCCTGCATGGTTTGGCCTAGCTTCTTGCAATTCTGTCATAAAAGGTTCCTGCCTCGATAGCCACTGTTTTAAGGAGAATGAGGAGATTCATTGAACAGACCTGAGCTAAGCTCACAGCCTGGAGCCAAGCAGGTCCTGAGCGCAGCAGAACCACAGCCCAACACAAACCTATGGACAAGAAATAAATATTGAGGTTCTTGGCTTGTTTGTTAAGCAGCATTATGGTAGCAATGGCTGTCTGATCCAAACAAAGAAAAGAAGTCAAACATCCCTGTTTCCTCTATCAAAGAGTAGCATCTGACATAGCTTATCTCTGTGCAAAATTTTGGAAGTTTAATCATCAGGTCTTTGATTTGTGTTCCTCTGTACACATGTTAAGTCTAGAAGGACTTTTCATTTCCACTTCCTTCTCACCCTGCTCACCTGGTACCGGTGGTGCATCGAGGGTGGGCACTGACAGCGTCTTGGCCACCCTGGCACCTACCTCTGCTTCTTGCTGAGAATTGCTCTGGCCAGTGAAACCTAACTCCTAGAGTTCATTCTCTCTACTTCTCAGCATTTATTCCATTTCACCTGGAGAATCGCCCTCAGCAGATTCCTGAATAGCAGCTGCTGTGGGTAATTTTGAAATTGCCTGCTGGCCAGTGGGACCAAATGCTTCTCCCTTCTGCCTTCCCCAAACCTCGCTATTCTCAGCATGTGACTCCGCAGGCCTTCGGCCCAGAATGGACATGGGCTGGGCCTGTACCCATGGGCTGGGCCTGCACTCACCTCTCTCTGCTCAGTCCCTTTGCATCCTGAAACTCCTCTAACTGCCACCCTAGGTATGGGAGTGTCTGTGTCATCCCATTCCCACCCTCAGATGTTCCAGGTCCAAGTCTCATGTAAGGTTAATTTGACATTCAGATTTATGTGAGTGCCCTTCAACTTTACCTCCACTTTCCTCTCTTATGTGGGTCTTTACAGTTTCATTCGTTTATCAAGAAGAACTCCCATGCCTACCAGATGCAGAATCCTCATGAGACATTTCTGCTTCTCAGAGTGGACACAGAAGGCCACACAACTACTGGATCACTGTGCCCTGACCTTAGATGAAGGTCAGATAAGATGAAGAGGAAAATTTATACCCAAACCTCTCCAAGTATAAATGCAGTGCTGGTGAGAAAATTGGAGAGAGAGTCTTTGGAAACACCTGCCCGCTGCTGCCCACAGAGCCCATGGCTGGCAGCTCTGTTGGCTGGGATCACGAAGACTCTGTCTGCTTCTCCACTCCCTGCTGGGGCCCAGCTGGGTCTGGCTGAGTCAGGTCAAGGTGACTGCCGTGCACGGTCTCGCTGATTACCCACCAGCCCAGCTCCCCACTCTGCACACCGAGCTTCCTCTGTATCATGGCTTAGAGCCGTGCCCTGTCCCAGCCAAGCTTCCCTCTCTCCACCCATGAATTCAGGCCCTCAGGTGCCAGTCCTTTCCAGCCATCTCTCCAATTTATTTCACTCCCAAGTCCCAAAGTAGTTGAAGGTCAAACTAGGTGCAGGTTGACAGGATGCAAACATAATATATCAGCTTTCCTACTGGGAAGCTGAGATGGAGGTATGGTTTGGATCTCAGACCATGGTCCAGCTTCTTACCTCCTTAGCCCCCATCAGCACCTCAGGACAACCACTGGGCAGACACTGGGCCCCCAGGAGGCAACATGGGGCCTGAGCCCACGTGCCAGCCAAGGGAAACAGGGACACAGGGGACGTCTCTGTGACACAGGGAGGAGAACAGGTACCCACACAGGTGCCGTCCCTCCTCATATCGTGCCCTGGAGAGAAGAGCTGGCCAATGAGGTCATCCTGGCATAGAGTAATCTTGCATCCTACACACCTGGTGTGGCTCTGTTCCCAAGAGGCAGCCGTGGTCACCAGGGCATGATGCCAGAGTGTCACTGATCTTCCCAAGTGGCCTGGGTGCCTTTGCTTGGCACACATGGGAGGGAACACAGGTCCATAGTCACAAACTTTAATTTCGATGTGGAGGCTGCATGGCAGGTGCTTGGGTCTCACACTGGAACTCCTCCGAAGGCCACACTCCAGCTGGTAGTGTCCCTCATGGGGCCGTTGGGAAGGGGTTTTGGTTCCATGGGAAAGTGTGAGCTTCTGAGCCAGACTCACCTGCTCTGGTGTCCAATGCCTGGTGGCCCCCAGCAAGTTCCTCATCCTCTTCCAGACTCAGCATCTTCATCTTCAAATGGCCTCTTGCCACCTGCTTTGAGTATGGTCAGGATTAGACATTCAGCCAGTGGTGGAGACGCTTTTATTTCCATGATTCTCATGACTGTTGGGTGGGTTCTGACCCAGGGACACTCTTGGATGAACACATACCAGGGAGATGGTATGTGTGTGCATCATGTGTGTATATGCATGTATGTGTGCGTGTGTGTATTCCTGAGTCTTGTGTTGGCAATGTGTTAGCGATTCTCAATCTATGGATTGCGACCCCTTTGGGGGTTGAATGAGCCTTTCACAGGGGTCACCTAAGACCATGGAAAACACAGATATTTAGATTACGATTCATAACAGTAGCAAAATTAGTTATGAAGTAGCAACGAAAATAATTTTATGGTTGGGGGTCACCACAACATGAGGACAAATATGATCTTTGGGGGGAAGTCAGTTTCCAAAGGAGCAGGAATGACCTTCTACAACTTCACTCATGTCCCCCTCCTCCAAAAAGCTACTATCTGTATTAAAGGGTCACAGCATTAGGAAGGTTGAGAACCACTGTGTTAGGGTATCAAAAATTGTAAGTGACTCGTTTGTTTTAGGAGATTTTTGGAGGAGGGGAACATGAGTGAAGTCGTAGAAGGTCAGTCCTGTTCCTCTGGAAGCTGACTTTCCCCCAAAGACCATCTTTGTCCCAACCAAAGCATGGGCACCCAGTACATTGCTTTCCGGTCTTTGGAACACACGTCTCCACTGATCCGGGAGCTATGCAGAGACACGGAGGTGCCAGTTGGTAGCAGTGGTGGCGGGTCACATGGGTCTGGACCCCATGTCTGTAACCATGGGATTCTTTCATTGTTGCTTCAATAGAGAAGGTGCCCAAGTGGCATCTTGAAAGTGAACAAATCTAGAACAAATTAGGACAGAGTAGCAAATTGTTAATTAAGACGAACAACTTCCACATCAAGAGACTGGGCCTTTGTAGATCAAAGTGCACGGAGCAGCTTTGAAAGGAAAGAACGGGGAGAAGGAACACAGCTGCATTCAATCCTCAGGATTAACTCGGAAAGGAAATGGTGTTGATGAAGCAGCCCGGCCCTCTAGGGGGATGTGTGAGTGTCTGCTGCCTGGTGCTTGCCACCTGGTCCTTCCCAGGGAGGCTGGGCAGGATGGCTGGATGGTCCCAGCCTCCGAAGGGGTTGGACATGAGAGGGAGGCCTGGTGGGGCAGAGATGGGCCACCCAGGGATCAGAGGGAGCTGCCTGGGGCTGCTCATGCACAAAGGGCTCTTCTTTCAAGTTCTTCGCTTCATTTTCCCTGTAAGGGGACTGGAACCAATAACAGTAACATTCTCATGTAGCGGACATGACAATAAGAATACTTGTTTGTTTTGAAAGCAGCTTTTTTGAGACATGATTTGTATGTACATACATTTGACCCTTTTACAACATGGGTTTGAACTGAACAGGTCCCTTATAGGCAGATTCTTTTCAATAAATACTGTAAATGGCATTTTCTCTTCCTTGTAATTTTCTTAATACCATTTTCTCTCCTCTAGCTTACTTCATTGTAAGAATACAGCACACAATACATCAAACATACTAAATATGCATTACCTGGCTGTGTTATCAGCAAGGCTTCCCGTAGGTCATTAGTAGTTAAGTTTTTAGGGATCACTGCCCCTAATCCCAGTGTTGTTCAAGGGTCAAATATATATACACTCATTTGCCAAAGTTTTCCATTTTAATTGTTGCAAGTGCACAGTAAGTACACTCACAATGGTATACAACTATCATCACTATTCCCACCACTTTTCCATTACTTCAAACAGAAACTGTACGCATTAACCAGAACTTTTTTCATTCCCCTCCCCACCAGCTCTAACCTGTCTCTTTGAATTTGCCTATTCATGTATTTCATAGAAATGTAATAAAAAAGTAGGGGTCCTTTGAGAGTGGCAGGATGTTTCTGAGGCTCATCCACGTTGCAGTGTGTATCATCTTTCTATTCCTTTCTGTGGATGAGTGCTATTCCATCGTATGGATAGAGCACATTTTATTTATTGATTTGTCTGTCAAGGAAAGGAATATTTGTCTTATAGATATTATAGAAGAGTCCAATTTTACTCAGTAAAATTGATGAGATAAACTGGGTTATTCTGTTGTCCAAATTTTTCTGTGTTTTGGAGACAGAAGTCAGACTGCTTGCTCACCGTTCTTTGATCATTTAGACACAACACCATTAAACAAGAGAGATAGCTCAGCACACATGTCCTTCACCAGTAAAGAGGGGTGCTGCCAAGAGCCCCAGCATAGGAAGTCCTAGCATGACCATTAAGTGCTGGGTACCTACCTGAACATGGGGCTCCGTTAATGACAGACCACCTGATTGACAGGGTCAGAAACACTACCCAGGGCTGGCGGGTGACCAAGTGATGAGGAGCAAGACAGAATGGCCTGCAAGCAAAGGGGGTTACCTTCCATGTGTTCTCACCCTCATCCAGTCAGTTGAAGGTCCTTAGAGCCATGAAAAGACATGAAGGCAACTTAAATGCATGTTGCTAAGTGAAAGAAGCTGTCTAAAAAGGCCGCTTACATGTCATTCCAGCTATATGACAGAGAAAAGCAAGACCAAGGATACAGGAGGAAGCTCAGTGGTTGTCAGGAGCTGCAGTTGGGGAGATATGAAGGTGAAGTGCAGGAAGTTTTAGGGCAGTGAAACGATTCTGTATGACACTGTAATGGGTGAACACAAGACATTATCCATTTGACAAAACTTATAGAATGGACAACACCAAGAGAGAACCCTAAAACAAGCTATGGACTTCACTTAAAAATAATAATAATGTATTATTGTTGGTCCATTAATGTAACACATATATCTCAATAATGCAAGATGTTGCCTAGCCGGTGTGGCTCAGTGATTGAGTGTTGACCTATGAACCAGGAGGTCATGGTTCAATTCCCAGTCAGGCCATGTGCCTGGTTGCAGCTTGATCCCAATGGGGCTGTGCAGGAGACAGACGATCCAATCCATGATTCTCTTTCATCGTTGCTCTCTCTATCCCTCTCTTTTTTCTCTCTGAAATCAATAAAAATATAAAACAAAATGCAAGATGTTAGTTAGAGAGGGAACTATGTGGAGGGAGAGGTATGTGTGAACTCTACTCTTTTTTATGTTTTTTAAAAAATGTATCTAGCCAAAACCAGTTTGGCTCAGTGGATAGAGCAACAGCCTGTGGACTGAAAGGTCCCAGGTTTGATTCCGGTCAAGTGCATGTATCTTGGTTGCGGGCACATCCCCAGTAGGGGGCATGCAGGAGGTGGCTGGTCGATGTCTCTCTCTCTCATCGATGTTTCTGGCTCTATCCTTCTCCCTTCCTCTCTGTAAAAAATCAATAAAATAAAAAAATGTATCTTTATTGTTGAAAGTATTACATATGTCCCTCTTTTCCCCCTCCATTGATCCCCTCCACCTAACACCTGCCCCCACCCAGGCCTTCACCACACTATTGTCTGTGTCCGTGGGTTATGCATACATGCATATGAGTTCTTTGGTTAATTTTTCCCCACCCACTGAACTCAATTTGGCTCAATTTTTAAATTAACCAAAAACTTTTTTAAAAATAAAGTATATTAATTTTAAAAATGTAAAATAAATCTCAGCAGTGTTCATGGGAAATATAAGAACATGGGTGGACTTTCTATACTTGCTTAGCATTTGTCTTTCAATTTCTTGGCTTGCTTTCCCTTGGAGGGTGGGTGGAAGGACCCAGGGCTGTGTCAGGAGCCTCTGAAGTGATGAGGCATGTCTGTATCCTGCACAGGAGGAACAAAATGGTCTTTCTTCCCACATGGCCTCGCTGGGCTCTCTGCACTGCTCTGCAGGATGCAGTGAATGTGATTATTGGAATGGACGAGGGACGGGATTTACTTATTCCTCTGAGTAATGAGAGTCCTCATTCTCCATCAGTGACGAGGTGAAGGAGAGGGTCTGCTGTCGAACCCTGGTCCCTGATGTCCCCATGTGTCAACATCAGTCAGGAGAGGGGCCCAGGCCCCGTAGTCATTCTGTGTGCCCCACCTCTCTTGTGGAAACATTTTTATCCACATGAAAAAGAAGTCATTGCAAACCTCCACAGAGTCACCATAATGTGGTACCCAGAGAGTTACGAACCCACAAGAGGCTGTTCCTTTGGTGAAGGGGAGAGATGCCACAGCACTTGTGAGCAAGGACGACTTTTCCTGCATCCTTTACTTCTGAGTTCCCAGCATCTGCCTCCCTTGCCCACTGTGTTTCCATTGTGATAAAATACACATAACATAAAACAGACCATCTTACCCATCGCTCAGTGCACAGCTTGGAGGCATTAATACATTCACAGTGGCGAGCCACCATCACCCCATCCATCCACAGAATTCTTTCATCTTGCAAAACTGAGATTCTGTGCCCATGAAACACCCCCTCTACGTTCCGCCTCTATGACTTTGACGACCCTAAGTACCTTGTATAAGTGGATTCACATAGTATTTATTTGTCCTAGTTCATTTAGCATAATGCCCTCCAGGCTCACCCATTCTGGCAGCCCAGAATTTCCTCCCTTTGAACGCTGAGAAATGTTCCCTGGTACGTTTGCACCACATTTTGTTTATTCGCTCATCCACTAATGAACCTTCACATTTCGGCTGCCGTGAATAATGCCCATAAAACACGGGCATTCAAATACCCTTCAAGGTCCTGCTTTCAATTCTTTTGAGTACATACCCAGAGGCAGAATTGCTGGACCAGTGGTAATGCTATTTTTAATTTTCGGAGGAAATTTCATCTTGTTTCCCACAGTTTACGTTACCACCAACATGCACAAGGGTTCCAATTTCTCCACATCCTTACCAACACTTACTTCCTATTTTTTTAATTTGTTTGTTTGTTTTTTTGTTATAGTAGCCATCATGATAGTGTGAGATGGGCATCTCACTGTAGTTTCGATTTGTATTCTCTAAGGATTAGCGACGTTGAGCTCATCTTTCTATGGGCTTATTGGCCATCTGCATGTTGTCCCTCACTTTTACAGTGAGGATCTGGACCCTGCCCCCTCCACCTTCTCATGACTGCTGTGGACAGGCTTAGTCAGGGCTGCCCAGAGTACTTAGGATCTTGATCTTTCTTATTGGAAAACCATCTTCAGTTTCATTCCTCTGCTTACCTATTTGATTTTTTAGTTAGGTAGGAACCAACATGAGGGCAGGCCTTGGGTCCCACCCACTGTTGTTTCTTTAGCACCTCGGACAGCGTCCAGTCCACGCAGCCAATAGCTGTTTTTTAAAAAGGCATCTGCTTAGCACTTAACAGACACACTATCCTGCTGAAATTAAACTCTATTTTAGGAACTCATGCTTACCAATGGGTCCAGAAGCTCCATTTTCTGCTTTTATATTCCACAACACTTCCCAGGTAAGTTTTCTCTCACTTCTCTTGTCTGTGTGTGTGGTTTTTTTTTAATTTTTATTTTAATCTAGGATGTTCTGAATGCACAAGGCTAACTAAGAAGCACCTTTCTTTGAGGTACATTTGAAGAACTTGGGTAATCTTAGACCCTGTGTCCCTACAACATCTTCACTCAAAACCTTCTCCTGCCTCTTCCTCCACTGTGAGCCTCTCTTCTGGTGCCCAGACCAGTGTTTTGAGCAAACCCATGGGAAGACCTCGCTGACACCAATTAGTGAGGTGGTATCTAGCAGCTAAGGGAACCTGAGAAACGTGCCCTTTCTCTCCTTTTCACCAAACATTCTTACCTGTCTGTATTTTTCTTTCCAGAGAATGAATATCTTTTGACCAGCCAGTCCCCCACTGTAATAAACATCCAAGCGCATATGTGTTTAATACTCAGCTCTAGGTTTAGTGCTGCCAAATTCAGCTAAACCCAGATGCTACATTATTGTTCTCCTCATGGTTTTCAAAAATTGCATATAGAGCTACTTTGTGTGCATGTGAAATTTCCCTGAAATGCGAAACACTTAGATACATCTCTTATAGATGAGCTATAAGTTATTTTCATTTTTAAACATCAATAGACCAATATCTATTTTGCAGAGTAATTGTAAAGATGAAAGTAAATCATGAATTTAAAGTGTCTTTCATATTAGTAACTCCTTGATAAATACTTTTTATGCAAATTGAACTTTATTTGATGATTGAAAATAACAGTCCCTGAAATGGAATAACACATGACAGTTTAATGGGGGTTTCCTAGAGCTTTCCCTTATGTAATCTCTGTAGCAACCATGAGAGGTAGTTACTGCACCACCAGGAAAAATGCTACCTGCTCATCATCTGCGGTTAGGGATAGTCCATGACCAGCAGTGTCAACCAGTAAAATGCTAAGCTTTCCAAGCCAGTGTTCTTTCTTCTCCCAGAGATCCTGACGTGTGTGGCCTGAATGAGCCTTTCCAATTTATTTATGGCTAAAGGCATCCAACGCTCTATATCATTCTCTTCCAATTATCCAGTCATATCCTCACAGAACTGGTTTTTTTTGGGGGGTGGGGAGATGAACGGGGTGGGAATTTTGTTTCATTTTTTTTTGTCCTTTTCTTCCTGCCTCTTATTCCTCCTCTTCGATAATAATTTCTGGAAGCTCCTCAGTGTATTGACATCAACTCCTGGGGACATGGAAGATAATTACTGACCTATGGTACAAATTTAGGCAGCTTATCTGAGAGAAAGAAAGAGAGAGGGGAAGAGAGAAAGAGAGAGAGAAAATATCTATTTGATCACGTAACATTCACTCCCAGTTTGGATTCATGGGAGAATATTTTGTGGCATATGAAGAAGATAAATCTTTACATCAAGAATCTGTAAGAGGTACAGAAGTTACCAGAAAATCACAAGATGTTCTGGTCAAACTAGCTACTCTGGAAGGAAAGCCTGGAAGTGGATGAAATTTGCAATCCTGTAGTAAGCATAGTCCAAGCTGGGTGGCAAGGCCTCATCCTCACTGCATCCTCCTGTGGACACTGGAGACCCTGCAGAACTCCTGGGTGACTTCTTTCCTGTGGTGACTTTCACACGGAAATGATCCTTTCTTTGCCAGAACTGACAAGGAAATAATGCAAGTTGACCTCACTGCCTTTGGACAAAGGAGATGATGCAACACGGATTCAACTCAAATAGCCTTGGAACATTCTGGAATCCTTTGACAGAATGGAAACTTCAATTAGCAAAGAGAACTAATGGGAGTTGAGTCCATTACTCACAGATACTTTGAATTTGTGGTTTTCAGCTCATTGGTCTCAAAACCAAATATCAACACCAAATGTCAGGGACCATTTCACAATTTTAGCTTCTGATTTAAGACCAACAGCAGTAAAGTCACTTCTGAACAGGTAAGTATCTACTGATGGCCCCTTGAAAGACAGAGGTGAGAGGTTGCAAAGGTACGAATTTGGCTTTATTTTGTTGTTTGTCTTGTTTTCTGTTTGTTTATTTTTAAGTCAATCAAGCCCTCACAGGTTGCCTACTTTGTGTAAGCTTTTCCCAGCTCCTGCATAATGCCAAAGTGAGTGGGTTTTCCAGGCCCCCTTACCCTCTTCCCAGTGGGCTTCTTTTATCCTGGCTCTCTGGGGGCTCCCATGGAAGCCTCAGCCTCAGAAGGAGGAGCCTTGCCATTGGACTTTTGCTCCTGTCTCAACACCCTTGGCCCAGAGCTCCATGTCCTCATCTCAGCACCCCTCCTCCTAAAGATTGTCCTATCCCTTTCTTCTGCTTGAGGCCTCAAGTTACAGCTTGTCACACTTGTGAAAACTACAGGATCTCCTCTAGGAGCTGATGTCACTTTTTTCTTCTAAGCACTAGTCAAACAAAGCATTAGTCACACTTTTGCAAAGTAGCTTGCAAGTCTTTGGGGTGGGGAGGCACAGCTTGGGTCCAGAGAGTATGGATACTTTACTCATAATATTTTTTGGGGAGTGGGGGTGGACAGCTTGCAGAAAACAATCCCTAAAATTGGATCTGGGTCCTTTCTCCCATTTCATCCATACATACATATATACTGAAGAACTTGAATTACACCAGAACTGGGGTGACTTGTCACTCTAACTACCATGTGACTCCATTGAGTTATAAACCAGACTCTAAAACCTTTACAAACCAGATATTCTCCCATATCTGCTCACTCAGGGATACTACATCTTGGGATTCATTTTTACAAAAAAGTAGACATGTCCAGAATTCCAGGACCCATCATTGATTTGGGGGATATTCAACCAACCTTGCATTCCTGAGAAACAACCCATTTGGTCATGGTGAATAATCCTTTTTACATGTTGTTGAATTTAGTTTGCTAGTTTTTTGTTGAAAACTTTTGCATTTATGTTCATAGGAATATTGTGATGTTTTCTTGTAATGTTTCCATCTGGTTTTGGTATCATGGTAATACTGCTTTTATAGATTGAATTTGGATCTGTTTTGACTCTTGCTCAGCACAGCTCATTTCAAATTTAGAAGCTAGAGTAATGCTTCAAATGTAAATTAAGTCACATCATGTCCTGACTTGCATCTCCAATGGGCTACCCATGGCACGCGCCACCTAGACCACTTACCAGGGCTTCCAATGACTAGACCTCCTGTGTTTTTACCCTGATCTCCTACCACCTTTTCCCATGCTCTCTTCATTGCAGCCACACTAACCTCTGGAAGTTCTTCTAGCCTACCATGTTATTTTCCTCCTCATGGCCATTTTCCTTCCTATTTCCTTCCTATTTATACCAGGGAGGCCACAGATGGCTCCTGTCCATCATGCAGGTCTCTGGACAAACATCACTTTCAAGGGATTTCTCTTAAGATCTCACCTAGAAAAAAAAGATCTCACCTAGCATGGCCTCTGTTCTGTGAGCACATTCAGTCTCATTACTCTGCTTATTTTTTTAAAAGCACTTGTGATTTGAAATCACATTATTTGCTCATTTTTTTTATGGCTTATCTCTTCTGCTGTCATGTAAATTCCATGAAGGTGAGAATTTTGTCTTACTTCCTGTTGGAGCATCAATACTTAGACACTGTTGGACACATGTGCCCGACCCTGCCCCCTGTGTTCATGCCCAGGCTCCAGCCCAGGGTGGAGGGACAGCAGAAAAAATACCTCTCCCACAGAGACAACGTGGTGCCCACCCAGGCAGAGACTGGTGTGGTCTTGGTCTGGGGAGGGTGTGGAGCAGGGCCTGGGGCATGAGGGGCAGTAAGCTGGGGGCTAAGAACCCCTTCCGGGAAGATGAGGAAATCGTGGGACTACTCTCCATTACCCCATCAGACTTCACTTACAAAACACTAATTCAGAGGGAAAATGATGAAAAAGTTTAAGACAGCAATCCTGAAGTATTAATCCCAGACACAAGACCCTTCTGTGTCAGGCCCTGTGTGACTGTGCTGGTCACATTCATGAAGCTGGCTTGCATGGGGGAGCCTAGGAACCTCTTGAAGGCACTTGCTAAATGTTCAGATTTTTCTGACTATCAGATCTAACCAGATTCTCCATAGCAGGAGCCTGGATGTGTGATTTAAGTGTCACGATTCTCATGACAGGGTGCATTTGGGGAGCATGGCACACATGCCCGATCCCTGCTGATGGCATAGCATGAAACACCACCTTGCCTATGGGGGAGGGACCTTGGTCTCCACAGTCTGGTCAGGCAAACAACAGGCACGTGACCCGAGGACAGGTGACCTGTAATCAGCCCAGCACCTCCGATACAGCTTTACTACACATAAAGGGCCAAGCAGGGAAGACGGCTGTCCCCCAATCCTATCTGTCTTTCTCCAGAAGTGCCCACTGGATAGAGAGCTTCTCACAAAGGGAGATAGGCTGAGTCATGTTAATGCAATAGGGCTGGGCTGAGTACATGTTCCCTTGAGAGACACCACTCCAGAACTCTCGGTCGGTCAGCAGTTCAGCTGTGGGACTCTTAGAGCCTATCAATTCAGTTTCTTGGCGTGATGGCCCTATGCTGAAGACCCTTGCCATTCTAGTTTCCAAGGGTCTCCTAACCTCTTCTGATGTTCTTGCAACCAGAAGGGGACCATTCCCATCTGACAGATGATAAAATTGAGGTTCCCATTAGTTAACTAATGAACCTAATGTCATAAAGATGTGCTGATGGTAAAGGCGGGAAGACCTAAACTGTCGATCATTGGTGAGGAGTGAAAAGGAGAGAGAGTGCAGTAGGCAAGGGGTCACTGAGCTTCCTTGGGAGAAGGTATTCCTAGCCTGTGCCAGGGGTGGATCAATGCCCCACTTCCACCCCCACAGGGTGTGCAGCATGCTTCATGGCTGCTCCCTGAGCTCCCTCCTGGCTGCAGTCCCTGCCTCTGCCCTGTGGGGTGCTGCAGGGGCCTTATAAGTAGCCAGAGGCAATGAATGACAGCAGTAACTTCCTGCTAAACTGCTGAGAAGGAGTTTGCTTGTTCCTCTCCAGTGATCAAAAGAGGAAGAAGGCAGCCCCCCTCCTGGCTGAGCCTGTGGGTGGGAGCCCAGGCACTGGCATCCCACACAGGGAGGGAGCTGCCATTTCACAAGGGCCAAGTTTTGACGCCCCCTTACTCCCCACAGCTCAAACTTAGGTGGACTCTGTCATTCATGCATATGGATGTCCAGAATCTTTTCAGAATTATTCACTCCCTGAAACACCGCCTTTCCTCCACTCCGCTGTAGTTTGGCAAGAAATGCTTGGATCAACTTTTAATAACACATTTAGCAGTAGTGGGATTGCTGACGGGAGCCCTGAGGGTCGGGTTCTGTCAATGCTTGAGTGACCTCAGAGGTGCAAGATGTTTGCTTGTGGTAACTAATGGCCACCGGGCACTTGCTCCTAATTCTCCTCCTCAGATTAAACCTGTTTTAGAAACAGATTTTGTAGACTATTGCTGAAATTTGCTTTTGTTCCAAAATACTGAAAATATTCAGTCTACAAGTGATAACCTTTAAAAGATCCAATGCCCTTGGGAAGATAAAGTTGCTGAGTAAGGCCCCGAGGCCTTGAGAATTTGCCTTTAGAGGCCTGTGGGGATTGAGTGACAGCATTTTTCTTGCCACAAGTCTCAGATTTCTAGGAAAAAGGTAAAAGGATATGACTAAGACAGAGGACTGCTGATCACTTTTTAATTTGCAAGAATGAGCATTGAACTACCATTTCCGTAGGCTAAATTGAGTTTCCCACTGGACTGCAAGAAGTAGCTTAGCTTGGCCTCACTCACCAGGGTGGAAGATCTATGGTGCTCATACCTTGAATCTAACAACTCAAGGACTTCTTTCTAAAACACAAGGACCAGGCTGGTGGATGGTGCCAAGGCAGTCCTGAGTCTTCATTTAAGTGCTAAGCACAAGCTTCTGAATGAAGACAGAGGGTCTATGAGCAGCAAAATCTCTGTGCTTTGATGAACATGCATATATGGGAACAGAGCTGTTCTTTCCACATTTTCCACCCAGTGCCCTCTGGACTGTGGTAACAAGGGCAGCATAAGGTGGTTGCCCAGTAAAGAGGTTCAGTAACCTGGAAGGTAGGACACACTGGCATTTTACATTGCCCTATAACCATTGTCAACACCACCACCATCATCACCACCATCATCATCATCACCACCATCATCAACACCACCACCATCATCACCATCACCACAACCATCATCACCACCATCACGACACCACCACCACCACTATTACCCTCACCACCCTCATCACCACCACCATTTATCAATACCACCATCACCATCACCATGTTCATCTTCACCATCATTGTTATCATCATAGTCACCATCATTGTCACCTTTGTAGTCATCCTTATCATTCTCACTGGCATTCCTTACATTCATGCCAAGGTAGAGAGCATTGCCCTATATCAAAACCTAATTTCATCCATATAACAACTCAGTGGGTGAATACAGCAGGAGAGAAGTTAAGTTCAGAGAGGTGAACACCTTTGGCTTATTCATTCTCAACTACAAAGAGCTTTTCCCAGAGTGTGACTCCTGAGCTAAAATTATCTGGTAGACATGGGAAAAGAGTGTGTATGTGTGCCTGTTGCCTGTGGTGTGTGGCATGTGTGTGTAGTATGTGTATGTAATGTGTATGAGTAGTGTGCGTGTTGTGTATGTTATGAGAGTATGAGTGTGTTGTGTGTGGTGAGTGTGTGTAGTTTCTGTATGACTAGTATGTGTTATGAGAGTATGAGTGTGTTGTGTGTGGTGAATGTGTGTAGTTTCTGTATGACTGGTACGTGTGAGTGTGCTGTTTGTAAGAGGGTACTGTGTGTGTGTGTGTGTGTGTGTGTGTGTGGTGTGTATGCACATGTGTGAAAAAGAGGAATGCATCCAAACTTAGGGCAGAGGTGACTGTGAGTGATGCCTGGAGTTCCCAACATCTGCCACTCTTGCCAGTGCTGTTTGCTCCCAAGTGCGGTCCGATCCTATGTGTCCTCCTCAAGCCACGGACCCCTGCTTCCCCACAGGGCAGAGTCCTCCCTCCTTCTTTAAAGCTCTGTGGCTCCAACCACCTGAGCTGCCTCCCTCCTGGCAGGCTGTCTTTCTGCAGAAACTGCCCTGCACACCCGCCCTGTGCGGGTCCCTCTGTGAGGTAGCAGCAGTTCCTCTGAGCCTCGCTGCACCATGCTGGCACCTATAGCTGGGTACCACCTCCTCAAGCCGAGGGCAAGGCTTTGGCTGTGGGTCCCTCCACCCCCCCTCCAGGCCTAAGGTCTGGACTGTAGGAGCTGACAGGTGGGCAGGGTAGCCTTTGTAGGGGGCTAGGGCCTTCTAGAAATCCTCCCACTAATCCTCACTGGCAACAGTCCTGGTTGAGGACAGTATCCTGGATGTCAAACATCCCGAGGTGGCCCCTTCCCTGTACCAATGTGAAGGGGGCACAGGAACAACAAACAGAGCTGTGTCCTTTGTGAAAATTAATACTCAGAAACCTCATTGAAAATGCAGCCTTGAGGAGAGGAAACCCATGTCATGCATACCACTCCTCCACCAAGAGATTGCTCCTGGCCCAGTAACAGCTCAACCAATGAGAAGTCACTTTACTTTGAATTTCCAGTTTCTTCCAATGGACGCTTTGTTTACAAGAGCTCCTCCCATGTCCATAAAAGACCATCCTCTCCTTTGTTTCTTAAGATTTGTTGGTTGCTGTTAAATCACTCATGCAGAATTGCAATTCTTTGTTGTTCCTGAATAAACTCATTTTGCTGGAGGAACATCTGGCCATCTATTAGATAAAAAGCAACAACAGTCTGCTGGGGCTGTCCTGACAGAGTATCACCAGTGGAGCAGCAAACTAAGGTATTATTTCACAGTCTGGAGGCTGGAAGGACAAGATCAAGGTGTTCCCAGGGTGGGTTTCTTCTGAGGCCGTGAGGAAGGCTATGCTCCCGGTGTCTCTCCTTGGCTTGCAGATGGCCAGCTACTCACTGTCTCTCTTCACACCATCCTCCCTCTATGCATGTCTGTCTCTGGGTCCAAATGTCTATTTTTTAGAAGGACATCACTCATATTGGACTGGAAGCCCACTCACTCCAATGTGACTTCATCCCAACTAACTGCCTCTGCAGTGATCCTATCTCCAATTTAGGTCACATTCTGAGGTCCTGAATTTTGGGGAACACAATTCAGTCCAGAACAGAACAGTAATTGTACCTTATAACAAGCTGGGGCCCTGCCACAGCTGCTATCACATGTTTGAGGGGACACATATCACACCGCTCTGGCCACACAGCATTGAGCATCCTAGGAGCCCAGGTAGCTACCAGGAGAGAGCTCTGTACCTGTGGCACCTGGAGGCCAGCACAGAGCCGTGAGACCAACACCTGCTATGTCCTCCAAAGTGGCTCCGATGGGCCCCAAGCCACAGCAGGGACCTTGGTGCCAGGAGGAGCAGGCAGCACAGGGTGGCAGCAGCTGCACCTGCCACATCCCTCATTCTGGAATTGAACTTGTTTTGCATCTATGTGGGGCACTCAGAGATGCCTGGTAGAAGGCAAGATTTTTGCATGAGCAGAAAGGAGCTCCAAACTAGGCTGTTTACAGCACACTCTTCCCTCTCTTACTAATTTGCAAGATGACAAAGGAGTGGATTCTATCTTATTTTGACTTTGTAACCTTAGAAACTAGCACAGTGCTGATGCTTAATATATTTGTGGAGAATAAATGGGTGACTGAGACAGGCAGGCATTTTGGACATCTTGAAGGAAAATCAATCCATCAATGGAGCCTTCTTTTAGACACTGTCTACCCAGAGCCATGCTGGGTGCTGTGAGGAAAGTCCAGAAATGACATGGCCCATTAAGTCAGCATTGACTCGGTGAACAATTATCGGGTGCCCTTTTGGTGCCAAGGGCTCTGTTAATGCTGGGGTCATTAAGATGGACTGGTCCAGATCAGCAATGCTGAAAAACAAATAAAACTCGAGTAAGCAAGTCCACACTCATGCTGAACCCGGTGGAACTGCTGGCTGAGTTTGGCAAAGGAGAAAACAGGCCGTGAAAGAATGGCCAGGGCGTCGGGAAAAGGAGGGCCCTGTGGTTTGCATTGCCCAAGGAGGGTGCAGGGAAATCATATGGAAGATATATAAGGTGAGGGGTGGGCAGATGTCAAAGAGCAAGGCCATATTTTCATTTTCCTGGTAACAGTGTTAGGAAACCATGAGAAATGAGATGAGTATATGGGGTCTTGTCTGTAGCTCAAAGGTTGACCAAATGGTAAATACGTGAGGCTTTGTGGCCACCTGTGGTCTCTGTTGCAACTGCCTGCCTCTGCTGTTGAGTGCAGACAGCCGTAGAAATACCTAAAGGAGGGAATGGAATATAGTTCCAATAAAATGGTATTTATAGTTGTTGAAACTTGATTTTCATATGACTCTCATATGTCATGAAATACTATATATTTCTTTGACTTTCCCCCTCAATTCTTTTAGTCTGCTTGGGCTGCTATCACAGAATACCAGAGATGGGTAGCTCACAAATAACAAGCATTGATTTCTCACAGCTCTGGAGGCTGGGAAGTTCAACATCAAGGCTCCCACAGATCCCGCTCTGACGAGATCTAATTCCTGGCTCATAGATGGCTCTCGTCTCCTGTCACCCTACAATGCTCTCTGGGGTCTCTTTATCTTTTCTCCCATGAGTTGATATAAGTATATATTTTGAAATGATTACCATAATAAGTGCAGTTAACATCCATCATCTCACATAGTTGCATTTTTCCCCGTGTGATGCTAACTTTTAAGATCTACTCTCTTAGAAATTTTCAAATATGCAATACAGTGTTATTAACTATAGTCACCATGCTGTACATGACATCCCCAGAATTTATCCTATATAGTAAAAGGATAATATGCAAATAGACCGAATGACAGAACTGAACAACTAATCAAAGTGTAATATGCTAATGCTATGCTAAGGCTCTCAATTACTTGCTATGACGAGCACTTCCCACCAGGGGGCAGATGCTTCAATTGGTAGGTTAGCTTGCTGCTGAGATCCAGCCGATCAGAACTGAGCAAATTGGACCAGACATGCCTTGAAGCCCTCCTGTGGTCCCTGCCTGGCTCGATCCTGCACTGGTGGGGTCCCTCTGCCTGACCTGCGCCCTCCTGCAACCTGGGACACCTCAGGGGATGTTGGAGAGCTGAATTCAGCCTGATCCTACAGGCCACTCCCCTTGGGAGGGTGCTAGACTTAGGACTCATGGCTGGTGAGTGCTGCTGTGGCAGAGTGAGCCTCTCCCTAATGGGACTGATTGGGTGTTAGCCCAGGGCAGGCACAGTGGGGCTGGGTTGAGCAGAATAGCAGGTAAGAGCTGCAGGCAGTGTTGGGCTGTGGGTTTTGGCCTGATCCCTGCAGGCCACCCAGAGGGACCCCACCCATGCATGAATTTGTGCACCAGGCCTCTAGTTTGTCTATAATTGAAAGTTTTTACCTTTTGACTGCTTTCACACATTTTGCCCACCTCTGGTGACTACTATTCTAGTCTTTGTTTCTATGAATTCAAGTCCACCTCCCCCCCCACTTTTGTTAGAGTCACATAAGAGTGAGATCACACAGTATTTGTCTTTCTCTGTCTGATTTATATCACTTAGTATAAGGTCCTCAAAGTCCATGTATGCTGTCACAAGAGGCAGAATTTCCTTATTTTTTACTAGAGGCCTGGTGACTGAAAATTCATGCACTAGTCATGCACTTGGGGGGATCCCTCAGCTTGGCCTGTGCCCTCTCGAAGTCCGGGAGCCCTTGGGGGATATCCACCTGCCAGTTTAGGGCAGGGAGCAGGCCTAAGCCATTAGTCAGACATCCTTAGTGCTGCTGCAGAGGCTGGAGAGGCTCCCACCACCACTGCTGCACTTGCCAGCCATGAACCGGCTTCTGGCTGAGCAGTGCTCCCATTGTGGAAGCCCACTGATCACCAGCGGGCAGCTCCTGCATTGAGCATCTGCCCCCTGGTGGTCAGTGAACATCATAGCAACCAGTTGTTCCTGGTTATTCTGCCATTAGGGTCAGTTTGCATATTACCCTTTTATTATATAGAATGGGTGAATAATATTTCCTTCCTTTGGGGTCTTATAAAGACACTAATCCCAGTTATGAGGACTCCACCCTTGTGACTTAATCACCCCCCACAAAGACCCCCACCTTCTAATACCATCACATTGGGAGTTAGGTGTCAATATTTGAATTTTGAGGGGGATCCAAATATTCAGTCAACAGCACTCATCATTTAAAACTGTAAAGACCATTGTTAGCTTGAGGACCATGTAGAAACAGGTAGTCACCAGATTTAGCCTGTGGGCCAGTCTGCTGACCCCTGGTGTCCTGTGGTATTGCTCAGACTTTAAAGCTTAGGTGCAGATTCTAGCTAGTGGATCTCAGGTGGGACCTGAGACTTTTGGTTTCTCACAAGCTCTTGGGTGCAGCCAATACACCGGGTCCTCAGGCCTCACTTTGGGAATCACTGGTACAGAATCTCAAAATCACTTAGCAGGGGTCAAGGGCAGCGTGCATCCGCTGAAAGGGTCAGTGAAGGGGCCATGAGCCTGCAGAGAAGAGAAAGGCTGCTTGAAGGTGGTTTCATGTCCTGCCCCCTGCTATGTTGGGGAGGGGTGGCCCTTCCCAGGCCTTGAGTCAAGGTGGGACATTCTACAACGGGCCTTGAGAACCACATCTATTACATTTCCAGGCAATCAATGCCAAATGCATTGACATTTACAATACCCAGAATGTGGCATCTTTTCCTGATTTGCAAGTGTTGCTTGAACATGAACAGCATTTGGCTATGTGCTATTTTGATTTATAATAAAAGGTATATATTTGGTTTTCATCCATTTCTGGCACAGAGCTCCTAAGTCCTTGGCATTTCCTAAGTGATGAGAGAATAAAGGTGTCTTTTGTTATGTTAAGGAGGTGAATGTCCGAAGTACCTAAGGATGGGGCCTGATTGCCAGGATAACCCACCATGTGATTACAGGGTTGGTGCATTCAGTGCCACCCGTGGCCTGCCAGGAGGGAAGAGGGGCTGGAGCATGAGTTAGTCACAGTGGCCAATGGTTTAGTCAGTCATGTCTATATAATGAAGCCCCCATAAAACGAAGAAGAAGAGGTTTGGAGAACTTCTGGGCTGGTGAACATGTGGAGCTGTGAAGAGAGTGGCTGGCTCAGAGGACAGGGAAGCTCCATACCCTTTGCCCATATGTTGCCCTGTGCTTCTTCCATCTGGCTATTGCCGAGTTATGTCCTTTTATAATACACCAGTGATCTTGTGAGTAAATGCTCCTCTGAGTTCTGTGAGCCGTTCTAACAAATTAATAGAACTGAAGGAGGGAGCTGGGGGAGCCTCTGATTTATAGCCACCGATGGGGGTCAGAACACGCCTCACCAGACCATGCCACGTGGCATGTGGATTGTTTTGAGCTGAAGGCAATCAATACCCTGCAGGCTCATGAGAAATGTGTACCTCTCCCCTAAAGAATTTAAATTGGGGCCTTGCCCGTAATAAGAATTGTCAACAGAAATAACGTTTTATGACCTAGTTATAGCGAGAGCAAACATCTCATTACTGAACATCTGTTCTTCTTGTCCTTCGAATGACCTTCATCTTCTCTGAAGTTCCAGGTGCCTTACCTCATCCTATGTTCTTTTCCCTTTCTGTTTTGAACCTTTCGTGTATGTAGGAGATATATATATATATATATATATATCTCCATATATCACTGGATTTTGTTCTTTTCTCTTGTTAGTCTGTCTCCTGACAATTTAATTGTTAGGCCAGCTGAAAGAACTCATTAGAACGGAGGAAAATTTCTTTCTTCTCACACTTGTTTATCAGAAGCAGGTGACAATCTGGGCTCTGCACTGGCTTCTGAGTGAGGCAGGGTTAGGGGTGGGGAAGCAGTGGGGGGCAGTCTGTGGGACTGAGCCCTCAACCTCTGGAATCTAATGATACTTCCAGCAGCACGGTGTCAGAATTGAGTCGAACTGAGTTGACTTCTCAGACACCGGCTGGAGTCCTACAAGTGTTTGTTAGTGTGGAGAAGCTTCCTCCACCCACACACATTGAAATTCGGACCAGGAACTCATAAAGATAAATATCAGATGAGGCCTCCCCTCTTCATCGCAAATGCAGGTGAAAATCTGCCAAATGTCATCGGGGACTGATGTCCCCATTCTTCGTGGCTTAAGTGGGAGCGGCGAGCAGCACCAACCAGCAGCTCTGGGGGAGGGAAGGTTCTGTGAGACCTGGGGAGGTGTCAAGCCCACAGGTGAGAGCCAGTGCTCCTTGCCACCCTTCCCAAGGGCCCCTGAACTGTGTCAGCTGGCAAGCCGGGGCCAGCCGGGGGGCCTCTCTCGTGAGCGCATCCTGTGTTCTCATAGTGTATGCGTGTCTGAAGTAAAGCCTAAAGCATGTTGTCTTAACAACAGCCAATATGTATAATTTGGTTCAATATGTTTAATAGACACTTAATTAAAGCATGAGATAAAGCAAGTACTTGCAATATCTCAGAAACCAGCGTGTTGTCATGGGCAAAACATGCCCAAATAAAGCTTTTGTATTTTGAAAATAATACAAATAACAAATGTTTGAAGAATAAAAATACAGCCAAGCAAAACAAAGGTCCAGCGTTCCCCCCTTCCCCCTCCCACCCAGGTTCAGGCAGCTGGTCCAGAAGGCTGGTCCCCAGAGGCTGGTAGTGTTTGTTGCCAACCTCTCTTGCCTCTCGCGGACTGCCACTGCCTACCGCTCCTGCAAGGCCTTGATGTGACCAAGACATGGCACCTGGCTTGGCAGGACAGTCCAGACCTTGATTTTCTGTGCACCTTGGTCTTCGGAATATTGTCCTCTTGTCTTTTTGTAATTTGTCCTGATCTCCCAGAGGCTCAGTTTCTTCTGGCAACCCCCCTAGAGTATCCTGCAGGAGACACCAGCCTTTCTTGGTACTCCTGTCACCCTCCACATCAGAGTCTGGGGATCTGGTCTACTTCTGTGGCCTGGACCACCCGATGCACAACAGCTCCCTAGGTAGGACCTGGTGAGGCAAAAATGCTGGGTTTTGGTGGTTCTGGGTGGACCAATCTAGAAACCTTCATTCTCTCCCTTGCAAACATTCTAGCAATTAGATGTACATTTGGATAAGACACTATTCTTTAAACTACTGTCATCCTCTGCAGAGTATCCCTCTGGGGTATAGTGAGCTCATTTATTTCAATACCCGAAGGACATTGAGGCTCTCATGAGTGCAGGAAGGAAGCTTAGCATAGAGTGGACGTTCTGAAAAGCCAGTTCAAGGACTCTGGCCCCTAGGACGGTGGGAGAAAGGGACAGGGAGTGGAGGTGGGGAGGAGCAGAGTCACCTGTTACTAGTACAGCTTTGCTTAGGACTGTGGTGCCTGAAGGACAGTGAACTCAGTCTGTACCTTCCCGGCTCCCATCTCCCCTCCTGTTTCCACTTCTTGAGATAGAATCCCTCTCCTTCCTGCAAAGGTGTGGAGAGAAAGTAGAAAGCAAGACAAGAGAAGAAACTGGAGACCAGGAGACAAATAGCCCTGGTCTTAGCTCAGTATCTGTGGCTTCCCTGTGGGTGGAGAACCCAATGGAGGGCATAGGCTTGGTCTCCCAGGCACCTCTATTTCTGTAGATGTGTTAAATTTGCCAATAAAGTGCATCTTTATCACAATAATGAACATCTGGAGAGAAAACTGACCTTCTGGTTACGTCTTTGGAATGCGTTCTGGAGTGTTTTTGGAATTCAGACTTAGAATCAACAGTTCTAATGGGTGCTCACACTGCTAGAGGCTCTCTGCCTGTCTGTCTGCCTGCCCTCCCCTCACTACCTGCCCCTCTCTCCCAGTCCCTCTCCCTCTGCTGCTGCTTCACTCCCTCCCGGGCTGGGTTCCCGACAGCATCTTCTGTTGGGAGCACTGACTGGATATCACTCAGAAGCCACACAGTCCATAAAGAAGGAAGTTCTTTCACAGCTCCCTGTTGCCAAGGCAACCACTTGCTTAGGATCCAAAACATTAATATCTCCCTGCCTCAAATCTGTTTTCTGGTCAGACTTTTTCCTGCAGTGACATCTAGTGACCACAGGGGGGAAAATGATTGATGCCGGGCCTGAAGGGTAATTTTAGAGGAGGGAAGTCCAGGTGACCTCCCCCTTTGACACCTCATCCAGCCTCAGGCCCACCACCAGTGCCCTTCCAGGATCCCTCTCCTCCCTGGCTCCCCTCTCTGGGATTCTGCCACCCAGAGTCCTCTGGGTGCCTGTCTTAGACATCTCTATACATGTGCAATACCTGCCCTAGTCCAGAGCTTCTCATCACAGTAGCATTTTAAAATGCTTCTGCACTCTGGGCTTGAATATGGGAACCTCTGCATGGTCCATGCAGATATGTTCACTATGTGACTCATTCTAGACCTGAGGTTGCCCTTTCTCTGACATCTAACAGGAACCTGGACTTCCTCTTCCATCTGTCAATCACTAACACTAGAGTGGATATAGACAGACCTGATCATCAAGCTAAGGATACTGGGACAAATGGTCACATGATGCGTAACAACTGATAGTGATGAAACCCTTTGTTAATCAACCCTCCAGTGACCTTGAGCAAGGACACATGGGGACACCATACAGATAGAATCTTCCCCATAGGTTAGATGCCTCCTACCTCAGGAGACACAGCTTGATCATCTCTTGTGGGCCCCAGAAAGTGCAGAAGGTGAGATCAGAATGAATTTGGGACCTGGAAGGTCCTTCTGCTTCTGGAGAGATCATGGTCCCCATTTCCTCTGGATCAGCTGGTTTCTGTAGATGTCCACCACATGCGGGAGTCCAACAGTGGTCATAATCCTTCAGCCCTCCTGGTATTCTCCTCTTCGCAGGATGACTTTGCAGTTCCTCCCATCAAGAGGTGGAGTCACCAGTTTTCTACTGTGTTGAGGACTGTGCTCTGGGTAATCAAGACTGAACATGTAAAGAGTTGGGGGAAAGATTAATCTACTCATAGGGGATATCAGTGAGAAGGACAGGGGTGGGAACCAGCTCAGCAAAAAGTGTGGTTGCTGGGGACAAGAATGCCATTGAAATGTATTAAGGGATTTTAAATGGGGCGGTGATCCAACCTAGATTTGTAAAATATCCCTCTGGCTACTTATATAGCGTGGACTAGAAAGAAGAGTTAGGAGGGGAAGTAGATGGCACTCAGAAGGTGTGTCTGTAGCCCGGGAGAGACAGGTGGCACCTTGGACCTGATTGGTGTCAGCAGAAATAGGGAGAACAGAGACTTTCTAGATCTGTTCTTGTGGAGAGGGGGCCTATGGGGACACAGTTATGAACTGGAGGTAGACCCTTCAGGGAGGAAGTGTTGTGTGGTGTGGGGGTTAGAAGAGGATATGGAGAGCTGGAGAAGTCGGCGTTGAGTGAACTAGTGGGTGGTGCTGTCATTTGGGAGCTGGGGAAGAGTTGGGGAGGAGGTAAAAGGTAGGAAAAGAGAGGGTTGATCTTTTGCCATAAAAAGCTGAGGTGCCTATGAAACAAAATGGAAATAGAAACAGCCAAATGGCAATATCTAATAGCCCATTGGCTGTGAGATCTTGGAGCTCAGAGGAAAGGAACGAACCAAGATGTAAATTTGTGAGTCATTAACATCTAAGTGGCATTGCAAGCCATGTACAAATTATCAAATGAACTTATTCACGTGGCTTGAATTTGTACTTTTTTAAATATTGTGACCCAGGCTGTACCAGCCAGGCCCCAGCAGGAGGCGGCGGTGTGCTCACATTAAGAGGAAGGTTTAATGAATGTGCTAGGCTGAATAGTGGCTCCAGAGATACCTGTAAATGGCACCTTATATGGCAAAGACTTTGCAGATTTGATGAAGGGTTTTGAGACGGGAGATTATCCCGGTGGGTCCTAAATGTAATCACAAGTGTCCGCATGAGAGAGGGGAGGGAGATTTTGCTACAGACAGAAGAGAAGGCAACATGGTCCTTCAGAGCAGAGACTGGGGCCCTGCAGCATGAGCCCAGGAAGGCCAGCAGCTTCCAGAGGAGACAAAGGTCAGATCTCCCCTCAAGTAGAAGAGCCCAGCCTACCCCTTGATTGCAGCCCAGTAATACCGACTTCGGGTTTCTGACCTCCGGAAATGTGAAAAAATAAATTATTCTAAGTGACTAAGTGTGGCAATTTGTTACTGCAGCAATAAGAAACTAATACAGTGGAAGAACCTTTTACAGAAGATTGGTCCCAGGGCAGTGCCCTGGGGCCAGTGACTGCATCCCTATAGCTATACAGAGCAGCTACAGAACTTGGAAGAAGAGGGACAAACAAAGAGAAGAGGGGCAAGCACAGCCAGCCGGAGGTGACCTGCAGTGAGAGTTGGGGGGAGCGGGGAGGGTGTAAATACCCTAACCTCTCAGATATCCTGCTGGTGTGCCCCAATGGCCAGGCCTGTGAGCCAGAGCACCAGTTGGGGCCCAGAGTAGAAGGAGACGGCTGGAGTCGGGGAGGGGAGGCTGAAATGGACAGAATGACGTGATCTCTCTCCAGCCTGGGCAGGAGAAAGATGCAGATGAGGACACACACGCAAACACACCCATATCTGCACACACATGCATGCAGGTACCCACACATGCATGCACATGCTCCTTCCTCTGGCTAGAGGAAGTCCTCAGAAACAAATGGCCTGCACACACCTTGGCATTGCATTTGCTTGCTGGGCAACCTCAGAGCCTGCCCTTCCTGCTTCAACGGAGGAGGGGCACAGGCCTGGCCCACCTAGTAGCTTCCTGGGGAGTAGTCCCAGGTTCTTTCTCCCAGAATCCCAAGCCCTCCATCGGCAGTGAGCTTAGTCTGGAAGATGTCCCAGTGGGGACCTAGGGTGGCGGAAACAGGAGCTGCCATGTGGAGGCAGGTGTGTCTGCCTGTCTGTGCCCCGAGAAGGGCTTTCTGGGGAGACCTGCCCTAGAGACAAGCCCGAGCGCTGAGCCTAGGTCTATTTCTAGCTGCCGATGGAAACACATCAGACTGGCCAGAAGCAATCTTCTGGAATGAAGTGGATGGAGTTTTGAGATCAGCAGGCATCCAGCTTCAAATCCTGGCATTTAAAGAACATGGGGAGCAGAAACTGGAGGAGAATCCAAGTGGAGGCCCTGAGGGTGCCCTGGGAGAGAGGGGTGTATGGCCTGCAAGGTGGTTTCCAAACGGCATCAGGAAGGGCAACCTGAAGTGCCGAGATTGAAAAGAGCAGGAGCTGGAGCCATTTGGCGATTCCTATCAGATCTAAAAATGTAGCTGCTCTTTGACCCAGCAGCTCCTCCTACCCATACAGCCACCCGGGTATTTACAAAGGCGAGAGACCTCAATACAACCCCAGTAGCCCGCAGGAAGGACCCAGGGCAGTCACACACAGAGAATCAATCTGCAACTGTGGGAAGAACATTGAAGAACTGTGTGGCTAGACTCGGGGAGATGAGGACAATGTGATTTTAACAGGCCAGAGAGAAGGATGGTGAGAAAGCAGGCTGTCTGACGGAAGATGTCTGGGATGAAGAGCACCAGCCTGGAGACAGGGGCGACCTCTGGGGAGACAGGGAGACAGACTTTCACAGCTATTCTATAGCTTTGTATTGTACATGTACTGTCTTAATCTAAAAAAATCAAAGAGCAGGAAGTGATGGCCGGTATGCATCCCGCACTCAGCAGGTCTCGTGCCTGGGGGAGGTGAGGGTGGGACCCAGTGCCCCCATTTGTAGTTGCAGAGTCCCAGATTCTGGGCCGTAACCACCCAGGCCAGGCCAAGCCAAAGATAAACACATCTCACCTCCAGCTGACCCTTCTTGCTCTCTCAAAACCTGCTTTCCCCCGACCCTGGAAGTTTAAAAAGAGCTAATTTTAAAAAGGGGTGCTGGTACCACTTACTTGTTCAATGGTCAAATCCTGCAGAGGTGGCTGGGGGCGTCTGGCATCCCTGCTTGGCCACAGCGGACACTCAGCTCCACAGGGTCCGGGTCCCGCTGCTCCTGTGCATGGGCAGACTGTCTAGAGGAGACCCTATTGGAACCCAGTCTCCCTGGTTGGCCTCAGCAATGTCAGTGCACCCCCAGGATGCCCAAGCTTAGGAGCAGTGGGGACCAGGACCCTGTATTTTGTCCTGAAGAGTCCCCTCCCAGGGTCCCAGCTGTGTTAGTTTCTTGTTGCTACTACAACAGATCCCCACAAACGCAGAGGCTTAAAACAGCACAGATTTCTGATCCCAAAGCTTCCATCGGTCAGCTGTGCAGCAGGTCCAGCTGCTGTGCTGCAGGTGTGTGCCTTCTGGGGGCGTGGGGAAGAGTCTGTGTCTGTCCTGCTCCTTGAGTTGGGGGGCTGAGACCTTGTTGGCTGCAAACAGCCATTCTCAGCCTCCAGAGGCTGCCACACAGCGTGGTTCTGGCCCCCTTCCTCCATCTTCAAAGCCAGGGACAGCAGGTTCAATCCCTCTCACCCACCCATCTCACCTGCCTCTCATTTCACCTGTGGGTCTGTCTGACCCACCCCCACCTCCCTCTTCCATTTCGTAGGGTCCCGTGGTTGCACCGGGCCCACCTGGATGACCAGGATCTTCTCCTAGTCTAATCTTAGTCACAGCTGCTCAGGCCCTTTGCCATGTAAGGTAACATTCACGGGGATTAGGGCATGGACATCTGCCAGGCCATTTTTCTGCCATCTAGGTGTCCCTCTGGGTATGATGGGCGACTGCTAGTCCAGGGGACGGAAGGCTAGGAAGTGAGGAAGCTGTGGTGAGGGAACTCTGTGCCTGTGTCACGGGGACTCCAGGTGCTAAGAAGTGACATCCAATTTTCTACCGTTCAGGTCTCGGGGGCTTCAGACCAAAACAGTGGCCCTGGCACTGGAAGGGGAGGCTGGAAACCTGAGGATGAGAGAACACCACTGCCTCCCGGTCCTGCCTGCTCCGAGACTGGGGATCGTTAGCAATGCAATTTCCTAACTTAGCAATTATGCACAAATTTAATTATAAGTGAAAAGAGGTCAGCAAGAGCATTCCAGCCTGCAGTGTCATTTATCCAGTGGAGCTCGGTTAATCACACGGAGGACCAAATGAGCAAGCATAGGCAGAAAAACAGTAGAGTTGTTGTTCTCCATAACCGGGGAGGGAAACGGGTGAATCCACAACTGGTTTATGCAATCACAACGTACTTGAAGAGGTGGAATGCCCAGAGCAATAACAAACAACTCAAGTTCCAGGAAATGAACGTGCAGCTAACACTGAAAAGGTGAAAATCCTGGCAATTAAAAGAATGCCAATCAAAGGAACAGCATGTCCCTCCTGCTCCTCCGCCCCCTTGGCACGCAGCAGGCTTCACCTTCCATCGCTGACTTCCGTGTGTTTCCGCTCTCATCGACACCCTTTCAATCTGTGTTCGCCTGCTTCTGGTCAAAACAACTAGCCAACCGCCCGGGTCCTGAGGGCTGATGGCTTGCTCCTGCTTCTCTCGCTGCAAGGGGGAGCGAGGCCCTGAATGTCACAAAGCCGTTCTAGCCCAAGCTTTCCATCTGTATCTGTGACAGGATCATGAGCAACATGTTCACGCGAAAGGAATGCAAAGATGAGCTTCAGGGAACTCACGAAGACGCTGACACCTTTCTCATGCTATATCCTTCCAGTCACACTTACCCACCCTGGGGAGCACACCATCCTAGGTCAGGCACATCCCCCTTCAGTGTGGTGCTCAGCCACCGTACTGGCTGCTTGACAGCCACCCCCCTTCCTTCTGACCTTAGCACATCGACTTGCACTTGGTAAAGTCCCACTCCCACCTGAGTCCCTAAGGTGTGGGTGGGTAGTTCCAGAGCTGGGCCTGGCCAGTGGGTACATTCCATTCCTCTAGCCACTTGCCCAGCCACAGGAGTGAAAGAGAAGCCCTCCTACTGGCCAGTAGTTACTTTGCAGCCACAGACAAGCCACCCTTAAAACATGCACCCAAGCCTTGCGCCCAAGGAAAATACTCGACTGGAGAACTGAAACCATGAATTTCATATTTATGAAGGAGATTGCTACAGCTATCCAGACTAATGAATTGAGATGTTTGTCGATAAATAAAAACCCATATACATGGGTCCTAAGACGCTGGAGGAAAATCAAGCAGAGCCCAGCATGGACAGGAGACATGGTTGATCCAAGAAAGAGAAAGAGGTCTTTTGAAATCCTAATTAATATGCTTAGAGAGTCTTGAGGGTCAATACTATATTCATTCAACAAGAACAGGCTGATCAATCAGAGGATACAAACAGTTCTTGGAAGTTAAGAACAATAAAACAAAAACAATATATCTGAACAAGAATCTCTGTGGAAGACTTGGGTGGTGACACGGATGTTGCTGAGAAACAAGTCCAAGCTTTAGAAGACAGAACATGCTAGTAAAGCAAAGTGACAAAGAGAACAATGTTCTGGAAGAAATTCACAAGCCTGTCAGGGGCAGTCACTGGGGGAGGGAGACTTTCATAGTTGACTTTAGACACTCCCTGCTGTTTGGATGGGCACAATGAGCCCGAGGAATGTTGTAATTTTAGACAAGCAGGAAACATACATGTGAACCCTCGGAGCCCATTTATTAAAACTGCCTGTGTGTCTGGGCACAGGACCATCTTCAAAGGCTATTCTCCAGTATGCTAACAGCTCCTTTCTAAGAGGGTGGGATTTAATAGTTTGCATCTGCTTCCATCCGTGGGTATTATTCATGAAGCAAGCTCTAAGTTTCCAGGGCAGACAATCCAGCTCGCAGGGGACTGGCCACGTCACATTGGCAACTGGGCTATTGCTCACTTTTGCAGGGGGCGAGGCTGCGAAGGCTTAGTGCTGGCTTTGGGGATGGGAGTTGATTGCGCCAAAGGATCTGGAGAAGGTGCTCCAGGGGGATGTCTCAGGGCCTTGCCAGCGAGAGAAGGCATTACAGGCCCTGCTTCATCACAACCACAGCTGATGTGGTTTGGATTTTTTTATGAGTTTACGTCCCCTGTAGTCTCTTGGCCCTCAGTGACTCAGTTTCTAAGGAGTTACCAGCTCTATCAGTGCTGCATAACAAGCCACCCAAACTTAGCGGCTTCCACAAGTTCGGGGCTTGAGTGTGCGGAGGATGGCTCAGCTAAGAAGACTCAGCTCTGTTCCACTCGGACTCTCGTCCTCCAGCCTGTGAACCTGGGCTCTTTCTCATGTGGGAAACGAGGCCCAGGTGAGAGAGTGGAAGTGCACAGAGCATCTTGAAGTCCACGTTCAAAGGCCAGTTTGGATTCAGGGAACGTGGAAACATACTCCATCTCTTGAATGAAAGAGGGTGAGGGCCCATAGCCAAAGGCAATATAGGTGTGGAAAGGAGTGAAAAACAGGGGCCGTGTTTGCAATCAGTCTACGTGACCTTGCCGGTGCACCCCAAACCTCAGCAAGGGCACGTAGTGACAGCGATTCACAGTCACACGTGGGCCAGGCATTTTGCCGTCGAGGTAGCTTTTGATGGCAGAGTTAAATCGCAATGGGTGTCCAAGAGTCCCTCTCTGTCTAGTACTCCTCCCTTTTTCTATGCCATCTGAGTGGTCAACAATGAGCATGTGGAATTTTGTAATTTTCGAAAAGCAAGACCCCAGGGAGCCTCTCTCACAGGCCTCAGAGATTCAGTTCCCACACCTGTCCTGGAGCACAGCTCCTCCCAGGAGTAGGCTCATCCTGCCATTCAGCCTGTCCATGTGGCATTGCGACTTCCCACCCGTCCCCTTGCTCATGCTGACCACCTGTCCCCTCCCCAAGATCACTTTATTGTTTTATTGCCCTACATGACTTTTGCACCAAAGGTGAAGAGAGGAAGGAACAATGGAGTGAAGGAAAGAGGGAACATTCCACCAGACCATGAAAAAAATTGGTTTTATTTGGGGGAAAAGAAAGCAGGTAACAGATGGGGGAGGCTCTTTGCACATGCTGCCTGGCTTCCACAGAGCCATCCCAGCAAATATCCCCCAATCCCACAAATCGCCCATCTCGGCAAATTCCCCGGTGCTAAAACACAGCCTGCTTCTCAGTGCTCAGCACCCAGGAACCTCTTCTCTCTGGAGAAGAAAAGGCAAAGGCAGCTTCTTCTGCAGCCTCCGTGTCAGGAAACAATGGTGGCCTCGGTCCCATTGGTCCTTTCCCGGGCCAAGCGGTGACATCACGGAGCCATCTGACTTTTTCCCTACATAAAAGAAGATTAATGGCCATGACCACAAGAGGGACTATTGTTTTGCCAGCTTTGTTCACATCGGTGGTTAAAATACGTTCTTTCACAAAATGCAACATTGCCCCCGAGGTAACAAAACCCCCTTCTTCTGTGGCGTGGCTTCCCTCCTCTGCAAAGGACCACACACACGGAACGGAGCCGCGCCCACCATCAATGCCCCCGATTGTCCTGGGTCCCGACTCCTCGCCATTAGCCCGGCAGCCAGGAAATCAGAACCTCACATAGAAAAGCCAAGGTGAAACACACCCATTTGGGTCATGGTCAGAAAAAATCCTATTTGTCCCTTCCAAGGGTCTTTAAGATGCTGGAACCTGAAACTTAGAGTGTCAAGCCTGCGTTTTATCAGTTGGGCTCCTGGCCCTTTTTAGAGCGTGATGAACGAAGAGAAGCCACGTAGAGCTTATTTCTGAGGCTGTGATGTTATCGGTTTATTATGTTACCTGCTGTGGAGTCTGGGGGGGTGTTCCCAGAGACGGCAGAGTCCCCTCTCCATTCTATGGGGTCCTGGGGGCTTGCAGCTGTTTGCAGAATGTGCAGAGTTCTGGAGGACAGTGGGTCCCCGTGGCTGGCTTCCCCCCAGAGCAGCCAGCTGCTCCAGTGCAAATAATAACTTCTTCAGGCTATTGGACTTTCTGGTCCTTGCGGGGCTCCAAATAGTAGTCCTGCAAATGAATACCAGATGGGATGGTTCCCCTGGGTTTGGCGAGGACCTCCTGTGTGTGGAAACTGAGACAGAACACCCATGGCTTTTACAAACACCTGTTGCTCAAGTCAGTGAAGAAGTTCCTATTCTGAAACTCGATGTTTAGACCCATACCAGGGCCAGCTGGTGGGACTTCCTGGGGTGATGGACATTCTCTATCTGCTCCATCCCACGTGGCAGCCACCAGTCACCTGCAGTGGCTGAGCACTGAGCACCGGAGTGTGGCTACTGCATTGGAGGACCTGACTTGTACGTTGTGTTTAACCTTAGTGGGTTTAAATGTGAAGAGCCACATGGGTCATCAATGACTTTTATAATCATGTGGTTCCTTATAAAGCTTAACAGACAGTTGCCATACGGCCCAACCAAACATCTGCGCCTATGTAGCTATCCAAGGTGAACATAGAGAACTGCATTTAAGTGTTTGCAGCAGCTTTACGCATTATGGCCAGAAACTGGAAGCAGCTCAAAGGTCCATCAACTGATGAGTGGGAGAAACAAGCTGTGGGACACCCAGACAGTGGGATGCCACCCAGAGATAAGAAAGAGCAAATCCCCCCAACCCATGCCCTGCTGAGTGGAAGAAGCCAGGCTGCGTGAGTGTGTGATTTCCTGAATCTAGAAATGAAAAACGATGGAGACAGAAAGCAGGCCAGCAAGTTGCCTGAGGGTGGAGGACAGGACAGGAGGAGAGGGAGATGCCAAGGGGCACGCGAGGCCTTTCCAGAGATGGAATATTCTAGATCTCACCATCTACAAAACTCATGGAACTGTACACTGAAACAGGTGGGCTGTGTCTTATGTAAGTTATATGCTCATAAGCTGGTTATCCAAAACTCTATGTAGCTTTTAAAATGAAAAGTATAAAACTGATTGCTGACGGGTTGCTTGCTTCTCTATTTATGTCCCTAACAGATTGCAGAAAGTACTACCAGCAAGCTGGCGGTGGCTCTGATGAGCCCGCTGGTGACCAGAAGGCCTCCCGGCTCTCCTAAGTCCATGTGGGAGAATGCAAACAATTTCCCAAGAAGCAACTTCCATGCTTGGAGATAGTTCTGTGAATGAGACAATGAAATCTAGCCAATGCTAGGCCCAATGTCAGGGCTGCCTTTGTGCCCTCTGAACTGGAACACTTCATGCTCAGGGTAGACCCTTCATGCTCAGGGTAGACCCTTCATGCTCAGGGTAGACCCAACACCAGGACCCAGACAAGCTCCCACTCCACCATCATCCCAGGGGCTGGCCTCGGGACAGACTGTCGGGCTCTGCCTGGGATGCTCCCAGCACCCAGCCTTCTGAAGTCAGATTTCTTTAACAGGAAGAGCTTCCCTCTGAGGGTCAGGGTTGAGCCCACCAGTGACCGGAGGAGGCGTGCTCTTAGCTGAGGTCCCAGTGACTGCATTGGGTGCTCCTGCTGAGCATGTCCAGAAAGCAGCACTCCCCGGAGCCACGCTGCAAGCCCCCCCTTTCCCACCCCCCCGCTCAGCCCAGCAGGTAATTATGAGCAATAGGGGCTTCCTGCCCTGGCCCAGCAGCTAGAATCCAAGTGGAATGAGAACTGCCCCTTCCGAATGAGCTGTCCAAGGTGAGGCTCACAGGAAAGGTCTGGAATCGTCATGTCTCCAGGAGAAAGCCCGTCTCCCACCTGTAACCCCCTATCAGTGGGCTTCAGTGGAACAGATCGCCTTCACTTGAGGGAGCTGAACCCTTGGGGAGGTTCAGTCCAAGTGAGGAGGTGAGCAGGTGAGCAGGTGAGCAGGTGAGAAGGCAAGGGACCACGGACCACTGATGTAAGGGTGTTTGTTTATCCCTCTGGACGAGGCTCCAGGGCATCAGTGGAAGGCTGGGCAGCCCTGGGAGGAGCCCCGAGGAGGGGAGGGGGCGGACACTGGGGACAGTGGGGAGGAAAAAGGGACGGCCAAGGGGGGACTACCTGGTGGTTGGCTGGCCCAGGTGTGGAGGTCTGAGCATATGCTGGAGGAGCCTGGGTCTCAGCACCTTCTAAAATCCGGGCCCCCACAGGTGTCCTTCGGTTTGTCAGACACCACAACCAGGACACAGAATGGGCTCATCCTTCAGCTCAAAATGCACCAGATCTCCAGCCAGCAGAGCTGGGGCCACAGTGGTTATCCGAAGGGGCCTGGTGAAATCTGTTTGTCTCTCTAATGGACTGTTATTTTGGGTTTGATTTTATTCACCCTTCTTCAAGTTTGTTAACTGGCACAAGTCATTTTTAAAGACCTATTCACAGCCTAAATCGAAATAACAAATAAATTCATCACCACCTCTTAGTTCAATAAGTAAGTACAGCCAAGTGATAAATTACCTAATAACTAGTTACATATTGCATTTCTTTGGGGCTTCCGCTAAACATAAACTGGGCCAAATTGTTCTCCTTTAGGAGACAGAGAGATCAACGGGCCAGAGCTAATTTTTTAAATTGATTTTCAAAAATGGCAAGAGAGCCTTGTCATAGACAGAGTAACACCCTCACTCCACTCCACCCCACCCCAGATGTCTTCATCCTAATCCTGAGGCTCTTCTGGCAGGGAGATGTTCCTTGGGTTATTGGTCTGTTTATTTCTCTGTTTCCCACGTGAGGGCAATTTATTCCAGTTTATGTCTAGCTTTAGTCCCAAAGAAATGTAATATGCAACTGATGATTATTAGCTAATTTTTCACTTGGGATTTCAGGGAGGCCAGAATAGGGACGGGCTTTTTTGGCTGAATAAGATGCCTGGCCTGGGGTTTGCCAGGAGCGGAGGCGGAGCAGGCAGATGTGTGAGAATTTCCGCAGCTCTGCACAAAACTCACACCCCTGCATCCTCTGGCCTCTGCGGAGAACCTGCTCACAGGTCACTCCTCGTGCCCGCTCTCCTGGAATGTCAGGAGTCCAGGGGTGCTAACATCCATGGCAGGCACAGGGCCCGTGGCATGAGCCTACAAAGGTCCAGAAGAGTGTTTCCAACCAGTACATACTGGGAATAAGTCGCCTTCCTTCTCAGGTTCCAGACCCTGCAGGTGGGGGTCATGTTTGTTGATTTCTACCAACTGGGAAGTACCTTCCCCAGGTGTGTGTGTGTGGTGTGTGTGTGTGTGTGTGTGTGTGTGTGTGTGTGTTATATGTGTGTGGTGTGTGTGTGTGTGTGAGTGTGGTGGGCTCTGTAGGGAGCAGACAGTAAGGGAAGGGTTAGTGTTAGGTCATCTGAAGTGTGTGGAAAAGAATAATGAAATCAGCTAAATATGCACCTGCCCTTCACCACCACCCCCCGCTCTCCCCATGCCATCAAATCTACTTAATGTCAGGGACAAAAGCCCTCTTATGTGAACAGGGATCTTTTGGGGTCTAAATTGCAGGCAATTGATTGCTACAGTCACTGTTTCGATAGTAAAAGTGCAAGCTTCCAACGAGCACACTGATTCTTACTCAGGCCTTAACAAACTCTGTCTCCTCCACTTACTCTCTCACAGGATGCTGTTCAGGTCCCCAGCTCTGGGGCTGCATGGGCCTCCGTCAGGAGGATTCCTGGAACACGGCGGCATGGAGTGGTATTTTGGAGGGACTACGTCCCCTCCCTTGAGTCAGGGCCGGTCTGAGTGACAGGTTGGACAAGAGATGCCATGGACAACACAAGCTGGGATCTGGAGGTCAGGGCTGGGAGACCTGTAGCTTCTGCCCAGAGCTCTTGTGAGGCTCACCCTGGTCAGGGTCCCCTCAGCACCTCGCCTCCAGGCAGAGAGGGGCCTGTGGCACCTGGACAGCACCCCAGCCAAGCTCCCAGGACACAGCCACAGGGGGGCGCCACCTGATGGCCAGAGCGCTGCACCTTCGGGTGGCTAAAGGAGAGCCGCCCAGCTGAACTCTGTCAACCACAGAACCATGAGGCGTGATAATACACCCTGCCAACCACTGAACTTTGAGAAGGTTTGCTACGGGGAACAGACAATGGGGCGGTGACCTTGGGTACTCCTCTCAACACCTCAGGCCCTGTTTCTGCCTCTGTTGAAAAGAGAAAGCAATAATCCTCCAGGCTGGCCCATAGGTAAGACTTGTGAAGATCAAAGAAAAAGGCCTGTGAAGTGCTGTAAGTTATTACGGTCTTTGTCTAAATGAAGTTTGGAGAGATAAAATACCTTTCAAAAGATGTCTTCATTTGCATAAAATGATGAAAGAATTTAAATTTGCAAGACCAAAGACACCGTCATGAAATAAGCATGAAGAGTATGTTTAAACACGGGACTGGTGGGATGGAATGATTGGCTTTGGGGTGAAAAGTCTGGAAATACACAGACTAGGTTTTTCTTTCTAGTTCTTTCACTGTGGATTCAGGAAAAGATTACAGTTGTTATAACCTATTTCTTACCACCAGGGGGCGGTGTGGTATTGCAAATAAAGGAAAATAGTTTAAAGAGTAGAATAGTAGCTATGATTCAAAATGCGCTTTTTGCTGGTTTTGCTAAGAATGTAGGGAAGAAATAAGTCTGAGACTAAGTGAACGGGCCTTTCACGCTTAATTCTCATACCACAGTATGAGGATTAAATTCCTATGGAGAGATTCAGTAAAATTTGTTCTGCTTCTTTTGGGAAAAAAAAAAAAAAGCCATACTATAACTTTGGGGGGAATGTATTGATATAAACTTCACCTTTGTGTTACCTCTTCTAATACAGATGAATTTCCGACTGACCTCAGTTACAACTTTAATCAAGGCTAACTGGCTGGATATAAGAGTGGGACAATAGTAATTGAGGGTTTTATAAATAAATGCAAGTGGTTTGTAATTTGCCAAGCACGATTCATTCGTAAATGAGGGTTGCTGCCCAAATGCACCGGCAATTGAAGGCTGAAATAGTCACAGGAGATGACAGGAAGGAGAGGGAAGAGGCCAAGTGTTTGGAACAGACTCAGGGAGGCTCCGGAGCCTGAGCTGACCACCAAGGAGGACAGAGACCAGGGCATCTGAAAACCAGGGGCCTTGAGGGCCGCTGGGGAGCAGGGAACTGAGGACGCATGCCCCAGGCAGGGCCACCGCCCAGAGGGGGAGAGCTTCACTGTCAGGAGCAGAAGTGAAGCCGGGTCTGGAGTGCCAGGCCCAGAGACCCAGGCTTAGTCAACACTTTGTCATGCTCACATGTGGTCAAGTCAAAGGAACCACTCACATAAAGCAAGTCCCCACAACAGACACACATGATGACCACTCAGCTGGCTCTCTCTGCGTTGTGAGACCTGAGTGCACCTCAGCCCCATGGCCCTCTCACCACCGCACTGTACACAGTACCTCTGAGGCCACCCACCGTGTGTCCCAGAGACTGCAGGACACACGCCACAGCCGTCATTGAAGGGTCCTTCCTGCCTTTTGCTCTCCTCTCTAGATCTCCAGATATCTCCACTACCCACCCCAGTTGCCTTTCCTGCTTCTCCTTACATCTCTGCCTTCCAGCTCCTTGTTGTATGAGTTCCTGTAGCCATCATGCTTCTTCCCTCTGGAGCCCTGAAGAGGTTCTCCACAATCAGTGAGGACTTGGCTGTGCTCAGGGAAAGAGTGTTGCCCGCCGTGTAGCCAGCACGGTCTCTATGTCTCCTGGTCCTGCAGACTGCACGACACTGTGGTGAGGCATCATCCCTCATCTGTGCTGCGCTCCCCTTCAGCCTCTGGGAAGAGAGCAGCACGGAGCAGGTGCAGCTGCCGGCTTCCTCCACATCCTGCCCCCGACGCCTGCTGCCTAAAGACACTGCTCCTCTCTTGGTTTGTCAGCACAGACGCCACCCCTTCGATGGTTTGGGTGACATTCCAACAGGAGGTAATGGCCACATTAAAACGACAGCCGGGTGATGGCCCACAGCAATCCAGTGGCAACGAGGGACACGTCATTTTTAGAAAGACAAACAGGCATTTGGTAGGCAGGTCAAGTGCCCTGCCCGGTGACAGGAGCATGAGGATGACGGGAAGTCCATGCGGCTCGCCGGCTTTGCAGTGACAGCACCCAGTGGGGGAGGACACATTCCACTGGAGTGAGATTTCATGCATCTCTTCTGTCCCATTATTCTTACTTTACACAATTTAATACACAGAACAGCGATTTTCAGCCTTTTTAATCTCCTGGCACATAAACTAATTACTCAAATTATACTCTTTGCCGAGCTGATAAAAAATTAGCTATGATTTTGATTCATTCACACTGGATGGCTATTGTGTTGGCGGTTGTCACTTTTTATTTGACAATCTAAGGGAAAAGAGGTCAGTGGCCCTGACTAGATAGTCAGGCACTGCATGTTTTAAAAATTCCTGCAGCACACCGGGGGAAACTCGCTGACCTGGAAGCACACTGTGTGGGATGGGCTTTTCCTTTGCAGCATAAACAAGGTGGTAAAAGCAAGTGAGGGGGTGCTGGGCAAAGTCTAAGGTAACTTGGAACCAGACCCCAAAGAGGATCCAAAATGGGGGTGGGGTTGGATGGGAGGCATGGGTTCTGCCCAGGTAGCGAGGGAGCCAGAGATGGGCCAGCAGCTAGACTGAGTGCCCAAGGAGCAGCCTGGCCTCCTGCCACCATCTCCCGCCTGCAGTGGGGCCAGCAGGTGGCACAAGAGGGGGTCGGGCCCATTCCTGCTCCCAGCCCAAGAGGGACCCCTGACTGACATCCAGTGGGACATCTGTGTTGAACATCACCCAGGGCCACTACCATCCGAACAGGGGGGCTGAGGGAATGACCTGAGCATGCTCGAGAACAATGGGTCGGGCAAGGCCTCTTCCCTCAGGGCCAGTTCACAGTCCTGAGCGGCCATTCCGCCATCCTGAGCCCCAACAGGGAATGCTCTGCTCTGATGTCACCTGCATCAGCAGAGCCACTTGGCGTGCAACATTGGAACCTTTAGGAGAAGTGCCTTCCGGTGAGCAGTGGAGGGCAATTAGGGTCAAGCTGGGGACGGGAGGCATGCTAGGACACGCTGGTGTGAAGGGAGAGAGAGGGGCTGAGACCCGGAGATCATTCTTTGGAGGAAGTGGCTCACACAATTGTGAGGGCTGGCAAGTCGGAGACTCCCAGGGCAGGCCTGCAGGTGGAGCTCTGGCAAGAACAAGGGGCTGCCACTCGAGACTGGTGGCCGTCTGGAGGCAGCCTTCCTTCCTGCCTGGGGAGGGCAGTCTTCACTCTTACTGCCTCCGACGGACTGGGTGAGGCCCACCCACACTGTGGAGGGGGGTCCGTTTTACTCAGAGCTGACCGACTTCCATGTTCATTCGTCTGAAAAACACCTCACAGCAACCTCTAGGCTGGGGCTTGACGAACACTGGGCACCAGAGTCCAGCCACGTTGACATAAAATTAAGCATTACGCTATGCAACCCGCTTCTAAATTTTAAATGGAGTAGTCACACAATCTCTGGATTTTCACCGAATTGGGAGGACGTGAGTAAAGAATTCTGGAAAGTACCAGAAGGGTTGGAGCCCTTTAAGATGGGCTTGCTCCGGGCGGCGGCCTGCTGCGGCAGTCCTCAGATTTCCATTTCCAGAGAGCGTAAATAATCCATTTGCATCTTATCCCAAACACCAGAAGGACGCGGCCACCCCCGGGAATGGAAGGCCAGGCTCGGTTTTATTACAATCACAAATCCATGCTGGCAGCCGAGGCCGAAATGCCTCCATGGAGAAGCTGGGGATGCTCTGCTGGGAGCAGGGCTGCCTGCAATGGCCATAAGGAGCTTTTCCTCCTCTGAGCTCTTGTGTCCAAGAAACACGTGACCTGCAAGGCCTGGTTTGGCAATTCCTTCTGTCTCACTCCTGTGGCTAGAGTAACTCCCCAGACACGAGGACCTCATGTCACAAGCAGTCCATGGGCTGATGCCTCCTTCTCCACTTACAGCTGCAGAGACCACAGTGCAGGAAGGAAACTTTAGGAAAAGCCTAACATCCTACCACCGCACACCTGTTAGAACCATGGAAATCCAGAACACCGACACCACCAAATGCTGGTGAGGGCCTGGAGTAGCAGGAACTGTCCCCTGCTGCGGTGGGGACACACAATCGCACGTCCTCTTTGGAAGACAGTTTGGTGGTTTTCTACCAAACGGAGCACACTTTTATCATATAACTCAGCCATCACGCTTCTTCTTTTTTTAAAAAAAAATATATTTTATTAATTTTTTACAGAGAGGAAGGGAGAGGGATAGAAAGTCAGAAACATCGATGAGAGAGAGACATCAATCAGCCGCCTCCTGCACGCCCCATAATGGAGATGTGCCCGCAAGCAAGGTACATGCCCCAAACCGGAATCGAACCTGGGACCTTTCAGTCTGCAAGCCGACACTCTATCCACTGAGCCAAACTGGTCTCAGCAGCCATCACGCTTCTTGGTATCTACTCAAAGGAGTGACACACATATGCATGCACATGAGTGTCTGTAGCAGCTCTATTCCTTTTATATATATACTAGAGGCCTAGTGCATGAAATTCATGCATGGGGGAGGTGTCCCTCAACCCAGCCTGCACCCTTTCCAATCTGGGACCCTTCAAGGGATGTCTGACTGCCCGTTTAGGATTGGGCCAGTAGGATTGGGCCTAAACAAGCAGTCGGACATCCCTCTCACAATCCAGGACTGCTGGCTCCCAACTGATCACCTTCCTGCTTTCCTGATCACCCCCTAACCACTTTCCTTCTAGTCTTATTGATGCCTAACTGCTCCCCTGCCGGCCTGTTTGCCCATAACTGCCCTCCCTTGCAGGCCTGCTCACCCCTACCCGCTCTCCCGTGCAGATATGGTCAACCCTAATTGCCCTCCCCTGCAAGCCTGGTCCCCCCAACTGCCATCTCCTGCAGGCCTGGTCACCCCCAACTTCCCTCATTTGCTAGCCTGGTCACCCCTAACTGCCCTCCCCTGCAGGCTTGATCACCCCCAACTGCCCTCCCTTGCAGGCCTGGTCCCTCCCAACTGCCCTCCCCTGCTGGTTATCTTGCGGTGGTCATCTTATGTCCACATGGGGGCAGGATCTTTGACCACATGGGGGCAGTCATCTTGTGTGTTGGAGTGATGTGCAATTTGCATATTACTCTTTTATTAGATAGGATATATCTTATATAGTCTGTCAAGGGAGTGGCGAGGGGGTGATCATGCTGGTAGGCAGAAGTGGTTAGGGGCAATCAGGAAAGCAGGCAGGTGAGCAGTTAGGAGCCAGTAGTCCTAGATTGTGAGGGGGATGTCTGACTGCCCATTTAGGCCCAATCCCAGTAGGGCAGTCAGACATCCCTCGAGGGGTTCTATATTGGAGAGGGTGCAGGCTGGGCTGAGGGTCACCCCCCCTCTCCATACATGAATTTCATCCACTGGGCCTCTAGTATATATATTTCTTTATTGATTTCAGAGAGGAAGGGAAAAGGAGAGAGAGAGAGATATAGAAACATCAGTGATGAAAGAGAATCATTAATTGGCTGCCTCCTGCATGCTCCCTACTAGGGATCAAGCCCACAAACCCAGGCATGTGCCCTTGGCCAGAATCAAACCTGGGACCCTTCAGTCCGCAGGCTGACGCTCTATCCACTGAGCCAAGCTGGCTAGGGCAGCAGCTCTATTCTTAATTGCCTCAACTTGGAATACCCTGCATTGGTCCTGCTGGCTGTCAATTGGGGGTCATTGTCAGCCGAGATGTCCCTCAGTAGGGACAGGGACCGTGGTCTCTCTTCCAGTTCCACCCGAGCACCACTGTTGGCCTCATAAGAACGCTTTTAGATGGATGAAAGCATGAACAGATGTGTAAAGTAGTAGCAAGTAGTTTTTTAAATTGTGGTAAAATAGACATAATCTAGAATTTGCCAGCTTAGCCATACTTAAATTACCATTTGGCCGAAACCGGTTTGGCTCAGTGGATAGAGCGTCGGCCTGCGGACTGAAAGGTCCCGGTTCGATTCCGGTCAAGAGCATGTACCTTGGTTGTGAGCATATCCCCAGTAGGGGGCATGCAGAAGGTGGCTGATCGATGTCTCTCTCTCATCGATGTTTCTAACTTTCTATCCCTCTCCCTTCCTCTCTGTAAAAAATCAATAAAATATATATTTTTAAAAGAATTATCATTTGGTGGCCTTCAATCCATTCACCATCACCACCTGCCATGGCCAGAACTCTTCTCATCTTGCCAAACTGAAACTAGATGATCAACATAGCATAAAATAACCCAAAATGTTTGGATTTTTTTGTGTAAATTACCACCCGCATGATTTCCACCACCCCTTAAAGCAATATCAAGATTCCTAGAGAATTGGTTTCAGTGTCCCACGTGTTATATCTAGAGCCACGTGTAGTGGTTTCATCGGGACACGTGTTCCTCCACCTCCATGCTCAGGTGCTTTGAGAACTCTGCTTTCCCTGGGATGTTCCTGGGGTCAATGACAGGAACAGACAGTAGGAAAGCGATGCTGGTCCCACTGGGCAGTGACAGTCACGCAGCCCCGCTACCTACAAGAAACAACCCGATGGGAGGTTATTTTGTATTTCCTCTTTCCTAAAAGCTCACAGCGCCGTGGCTGTCTCTGACAGGTGCAGCTGACAACCTACAGACCTGCACAGCTCAGGACAAAGTCACCTCTGCTCTCCAGCTGGAAGACCCATGACCTGGACGGTGCCATTCAGGAAAGCTGAAGGTTAGGCTTTAGGACAGTGGTTCTCAAGCTTTCTAATCCCGCGGCCCTTTAGTACAGTTCCTCATGTGGTGGTGACCCCCAACCATAACATTATTTTCGTTGCTGCTTCATAACTGTAATTTTGCTACTGTTAATGAATTGTAATGTAAATATCTGTGTTTCCCGATGGTCTTACGTTCTACATCAGTGTCTCTCAACCTGTGGATCATGACCCACAGGTTGAGAACTGCTAGCAGGGTCACCTAAGATATTTTACATTACGATTCATTAACAGTAGCAAAATTACAGCTATGAAGCAGCAATGAAATAATTTTATGGTTGGGGGTCACCACAACATGAGGAATGGTATTATAGGGTCGCAGCATTAAAAAGGTTGAGAAAGAACCACTAATTTAGGATCACTGGGTGGCAGCTCCAAGTGCCAGACCCTGGACAAAGGGGAGCCTGTGTTCTTTAATATACTTATTGGGCGAGTGTTTCTAATGGCTGGCCCCCTTTGCCGAGACCAAAGGCAGAATCCATTAGCAATTTTTGCCCAAGATCCAGATGGGTGTGGTCTTGGCACAGAGAGCCAGGGAAAAACGTGGGCTGTCTGTGCCGATAGGTGGCGCACGCGCTCCAGCCGGAGACTCTGCTCATTCTCTGTGAACTGGATGGGCCCTGTGGGTGCAGCATTGCTCTCAGCCCAGAAATGGGTTGCATGAATGCAGCATTCTTAGTGAGACTGGACTGGAGCGGGTGGGGGTGGGGAGAGGGGATCTAAATTATCGCCTAGTTTGAATCCCTGCTGGATTGCACCGCTGAGAGGCTGCACCTAGCCCATGAATCTCCCAGTGGCTTATTGTAGGAGGATCCACACTCTCCAGGTTCACTTCTGTGCTGCCAGAGATGGGGACCGGCCTCAAGTCCTGTGAAGAGCCCAGGCAGGAGACCAGGGTCCACAGGGCCCCCCGGACAGAGAGGCAGAAATAAGGACCACGTGGGCCTCACAACAGGTCTCCCCGTGGCCTCCCTCGCCCTGTAAGAGTTCCCCATTATTCCACCCCTCTGTACCGGTGAGCTCACCCAGCTTCCAGAAGCATAGGACTTGGTTCAGTGGCTCAGGTGAATCCAAGCCCTCCTCTTGAAGATGAACATTCTCCTGAACACGGCGGGTTGCGGGGGTGGGGAAGGAGGACCAGAACCAGGGCACCGCCAACAACAGCAGCGAACCCATGAGAACAAGCAACGGAGACCGCAGCCTGGGTGGTGGGAGGCTGGAGCTCACCCCACCCAGTCCCCACCAGCTTCCCCAGAGAAACTCCAGTCTGCACCAGAAACAGCTAGAAACGAGGCGTGGGCTGCAAATACAGCGTCAGGCCAGTCACTCACCCAGCCCTTCCAACCCATGCTCTGTCCCTCGGCAGTCACCCCTGGCCAATAGGTGCATGGACCTGCCCCTGGAGTGGCAGCTGGCCCATAACTTACACAGCAAAGTGGACCTCACGGCTCACACAGGCCAGGTAGGAGTATCATCCTCCGTGCACGTGATGCGCATGTGTACATCCTCACAGCAAATTTCCAGGGACCCCAACAACACACCTGCACAAACCCAGAGGCAGGAAACCAGCCCATTCACTGTCTCCCGGTTCTGTGGGTTCGCAGTCTGAGTCCAGCTGTAGGAGGTGAGACTGTCCCCAAGCCGGAAGCAGGCTGTGGGGAGGGCTGCGAGCCTTTCTGGAGGCTGGGGAGAAATGAGCCCCACGCCCATTCAGGTTTGGGACCAATTCTGTATCTTATGGGACTGAGGTCCCCATTTCCCTGCTGGCAGCCAGCCTGGGCCAACCCGTGCCCTAAGAGGCTGCCGGCATCCTTCCTGTGCTTTCCATGGGGCTCCCTCCAGCAGCTAGTGTTTTGAACTTGAGGAAAACACAGGGGGCCCGCTGGCTGCACTTCCTCACTCGCAGGGTCTGGAACCGGCCTCTGTGGTGATGAAGTTGCTGCTCCAGGCTAGCCTGCCAGGGAAGAAGGAGCCAGAATTAAATCGTCTGACTTGGACCCAGTACTCTGTGTTCTCAGGGAATGCATCGAAGTTTCTCAAGTTTTTAACCCACCCCAGCCACCCTCTGCTCTCACAAACGCATGAGTTCTTGTTTAAAAACTCTTGCTAAGATAAATTATGCTGACTTTCTGATAAGATCTGCATTTGTTTTCCCTTGTTGTATAACAGATTGACACAGTGGCTCATTTATTATCTTGTCGGTTTTGTGAGTGATGGCTCAGCTGGGTTTCTGCTTAGGGGGCACCGGGCTGGGCTCAGGGGGTGGCTGTAGGGCCCTGGTTCTCCTTCAAGGCTCAGTTCCACCTTCCCCTCCACCCCGTTGTACTGGCAGAATCCAGCACCAGGTGGCGGCAGCCCCGAGGCCCTGCTGGCTGTCAACTGGGGGTTACTGTCAACCCTAGAGGCCTCCCTCCGGTCCTGGTGATGTGGCCGCTCACCTCGCTGCTGTGCTTCTGCAAGGTCAGATAATCACAGGAGTGGTGTCCCTCATCTTCTCACACCATGTAACCCCATTATAAGGGCCACATCCCTCCCTCTCCAGACCAGGCACAGTCACCAGGAGAGGATTACACATGGGGTCTGCACCGGCGGCTGGAACCTTGGGGTCCCTCGGGGCTCTGCTCCTGAACAGTCTTGAACACATCTCATTTCCATGGGATCTTTTCCTTTGACTTCTCCCCTGACTTCTGAGAAAAACGTGCATGCCCAAATTTGCAAAGACCTCCAACTCAGCCCTTGGGTTTCCCCCAGGCCTCAGCAGTATCTCATGCAGATATTCTGCAGACCCCACTTTGAACCTGGCTTTGCTGAGCATATTTACTCTCTGCTGGAAATGGTATGTGTGGAATGCGGTTTTTGCTTTATGTATCCCACATCCCACGGCCAGTCCAGCAGGGAGGCTGCCAAAGCTCCTATTTCCAACCCCTTCTACCTTCGCCTGAGCCCCCACGCTTCCAGCTTGTGGGGGCTCCTCCTCCTGGGTGACCTCAACCCACCTCCCTGGCCTCTGCCCCGAGCAGGAGGAAGATGCTTAGAATCAAAGGGCTTCTGAAAACTTCTTTGTCCACTTTGATGTCCTGGAAATTCCATGATTAAAGACGACAAAGTTCTTTTGTTTCCAGAGCCGTAATTAATGAAGACTCACCAGGAGGCCAACGGTGGGACGAAGTCAACCAATCCCCCTTCTCAGAAGCGTGTGCCTGGGGCACCTATTTATTTGTTCAGCACGTGGGGCTTGTTTGTGACTTGGTCCCATAAACGCCCTTGCAAGAGGGGAAATCCTCCTCGGAGAGGTTTCCAAACAAGAGAAGGAAGAAATGTCTGTTTGTCCGAGCCCTGATGGGTGTTGCTTTGATACCCTCCCCGTGGCTCCAGGTCCCCAGGTCTCTCTGTCCTGGAGGGCGCTGGCGGCTGACCTACAGCTGACGACGAGCTTGTCACAGCAAACCTCCGGAGAGTAACTGAGGCCACAAACGACGACGCTCCAGGGTGCGTGTGCTCCTCTGTGCAAGGAAATAGTATTTCCCCATGAAAGAAAAATGGCCTTTGTGCTAAAAGGTCACCGTACCAGACACCATCTCCAGAAAAATTATCCGAATAATAAGGAATGCTTTTGGAAAGTTTCAGGGGGTGTGGGGGGAAGCAGCTGCTACATATCCATACAAGAATGATCTTTACTTGCATAATTTGGATTTATTAATAAAAATAAAACTCTGATTCTTAGATCGGGGATTTGATGTTCTGGTTAATTTAATTTTCTGGTTTCCTAAAAGCCAGGCTAAGTGCTAGTCTCAGCTCTTATTGAAAACCTTTCTAAAATGTGATTGTCAGAAAACATGAGAATCTACTCTTGAAAGAGGAAATGTGGTTCGTTTTAATGTCCCAGGAAGTGTATTGGGCTGAAGAGGAGGCTCTCTAAGGACTTTTGTGATGGGTACATTTGGGGGTGTCTCCCCGGCACAAGAGGTCCCCTGAAACTGTCACACTCTGGTGAACTCTGGCCACTTGTGTAAAATGGCCCTCCCCTGTTGGCCCGGAGGGGAGGGCACCAGCCTGGGAGACTTTTCCCGGGAAGTTTGGGGTCATTTTCTCCCAGGGGCTGAACTCGGGCGCTGGGGGCAGCCCTGCACTGAGAGGGAAAGCCTGGATGTTATGGGAAAATAAAGGTGAGAGATGGAGTGTGTTCACCCAGGTCCCAGCTCTAACTCTTCCTGAGACCCGACTACATTTCTGCCTTGAGCTTCACGGTCTCCCTGAAAGGCTCCTGGGAAATTGCCCGTTTCCTCATAGGCTAGCTCCAGCTGCCCCGCGTTCCAGCCCCTCGAGCCTTCATGCTGACCACAGTCCCCTGGTCTGGCCCCTGGGGTTAGCTCCTCCCTTCCTGCCCCTGCTGTTTTGTCCTGGTTTCCCCTCCCCATCACCTGGGCTTGGAACTTCCAGGCCTCCTTCAGTGTCTCTCTCTGTCTTGCAGCCAATCAGACGCCAGGACCTGTGGATTCTTCCTCCCTCAGACTCTCTCTCTGACAACATTTTTTTTTGTTTGTTTAACAAACATTTGAGATCATTATATATTCATATGCAGTTGTGAAAAACAAACAGAAAGATCTCCTAAACCTTTCACACTGTTTCCCCAAAGGTAGCCGCAGGCATAATGATAGTTCAAAATCACAGCCAGGGAGATGGCGCAGAGACATACAGAGATAGAAAAGATGGCCTTGTGCAGACACAGGGGAGACTGGAGTGATGCGGCCACCAGCCAAGGAAGGCAGAAGCCACTGAGGCTGGAAGAGGCAGGAAGGATCCTCCCTTAGAGCTTTCCGGGAGAGCCTGGCCCTCCTGACAGCTGGAATTTAGACTTGCCCTTCAAGAGCATGAAGGAAGGAATGGTTGTTTGGTGGCCATTGGTCACGGCAGTTCTGGGAACCAAATGCCAACCTGACTCGGCTTTCGTTGCTTGTGAAATGCGGCTACTTTAATGCTCTCCATTAGTCTCTGGGCACGTCCTTCTTCCTGGAACTGTCGAGTGTCCCCGGCTGACCTTGGGCCCTGCCTGCTCCGGGCCTGGGTCCGCCACCTTTCCCTCTGGTGGAGAAAGGTATTTAGAAACCAAGGTCTGGGTGCTCCGTGTGCTCCTTACACTCGGATGTCATTGTTTCTTCAACTCTTCAATGGACAGAGATTCAAATATGTTTCTTAAAATATCATGAGTTCATCCTGACGCCTTCACCTCCAACCCAACCTCAGGGGGCTGGTCCTCACAGTCCCACGCCTCCTGTGGGACCTCCTCCTCCCACAGCAAGAATCTGGGCTTCCGACATTTGAATAGTGACTCTTGTGCAAAAGAATACACATGAGCCCTGACGGGTTTGGCTCAGTGGATAGAGCGTCAGCCTGCAGACTCAAGGGTCCCAGGTTTGATTCCGGTCAAGGGCATGTACCTTGGTTAGGGGACACATCCCCAGTAGGGGGTGTTCAGGAGGCAGCTGATTGATGTTTCTCATCAATGTTTCTAATTCTCTCTCCCTCTCCCTTCCTCTCTTTAAAAAATTAATAAAATATATTTTTTAAAAAAAGAATACACATGAAGTAGTCTTATTATCACTACACCCATGTCACTACTGAAAACAAATCTATTATGTACATTTCAACATTTCTTTGTCCTTTAAAATATATCCCACTGGAGGCAGTATGGTCCGTGTAACCTTTTCAAGCTCAAATTAACTGTTATTTTTCTAAGTGATATGATATCAGTTTGACACAGAGTGAGACCCATCTGTTCTTGCCGGCGGTCCGTTGTGTTTGATGCCATATAAAGCATGTGCACAGCATGGGGACAGTGAAAAATATCACTCAGGAAATTAAAATGCAAGTTTTAATTAAACAAGATGTTCCTAAGCATTGTGGTGATGTAGGATTGACTGGACGTAGAGGCTGGCAGCCGTCGGCTTGTTCCGTTGCTGCTCTTTGGAGCAATAGTCAGAGCCAGGACTTCCTGCACAGTCACAGCAAGCAAGGGCAAAGGTGAATTTCAGAGGCGGGAGCGGGTCCCGAGAGGCAATCACGGACCAACTGAGAGAGGAAAGGGACTCGCTGCCAAAGGGAGGCAGAGGCACTTGGCGACCTCAGTGGATGCCAGAGAAAAGGAAAAGTCAGCATCCGCTGGGAGGTCAGGCTTGCTGGCGCTTTTCTGAGTGCAAGTGGAGAGCAGTGACGCTAAGACGGAGCCACGGTTCACGGAATTCATCGGTGGTCCCGCTGTTTCTTCTGGGGATACAGCTACCATTTGACTTATAAACTGTTCTGACAGAAATTTGGCCGTTGAGTTGGTCCTTTAAATCTGGTTTTCCCCCTAAGTGTACTTCATAATATTAATTAACATTTCTATTCTCACGGGATTCACAAATGCCATAATTTTTAAAACTTTGTGTGATGTCTTAAATGGTGATCCAGGCAATGCCGACCTCCCTGAGGAGTCCCTGGATGTCAGACTGAACGGACATTAAATGTCAGAAGTGAGGGAACTCTGTATTTCTGCCTTAACAAATTGCTGAGTGCTTGCGTACTGAGCATTCAGACCTGCTCCCCTATGCCTCTCCTTAGAGTTACCTAGGAAAGCCTGGGTTTCCCTGGAAACCATTGATAAGGTTTCAAAACATTTCAAAACAATATAACCGCTCTCTCGAGATGTTTCCTTGGTTGCCGAGGAAACCCATCTTTTATTTTGACTCAGCCGTGAAAGCAGAGGTATGCCTATGCCAAGAGCAGACCGGTATCTGAACATTCTTGAAGGCAAGATCAGTCCTTAGTCTCAGGGGTCCTCGGATGTTTCCATCCCTCCACCCACTGTCCACCTCCCTCCTGTGGGGCCCCAGGATCGGGCAGGGAGAGATCTCGGCTCCCAAGGCCACGCCCTCATTCCTCAGCCTCCTCCGGCACAGCCGGTGAACATTGGGAAATGTACAGCCCTCACCCCTATTTCTTGCTGCTCTCCAGATAATGAATCTACACCAAGCAAACCAGGTCCCGCCCCGTCTTTCTGCCTCCCTGGCAGTGGAAAGGTTCTGGGGTGGGAGGCAGAGAGTGGGCAATGCCACCGGAGGAACTGACCTCAACTAGCCTCTCTCACTCCTGCCCCGGCTCCCCAGGGAGCCCTGAGGTGTCCTCTCCTCCGGTCAGGGAGATGGTGCAGTGAGACTGCAGGGGGGGGCTGGGGTGAGGCAAGTGCACCAGGGGAGTGGGATGGGAATGGGGCGGGGGACTGGGACGAGGGGCAAGCGGAGGGAACCTATGGAGGCCTGCCTGGCCACCAACATCCAGGACTGATGGGGCATGGCTGGGTGAGACCTGAGGTAGAGAGGTCAGTCCCCATTTGTGGAGGCTCCTGGTCCCCACCCTCCGAATGTCAGGGACCTGTGGCCCAGCGGGGTGGTAAAGGGCTTTGGGAACTGGCTACTTTGGCTGGATGTGACTGGAAGTGAGTGGATGTGACTGGGTCCTCGGGAGACCTGGGGCAGCAGGGGAGAGGTAGGAGGGGTGTCAGGGGAGGTGGCATTGGAGCTGAGCCGGAAATCCTACCTGTGGTTTCCACAGTTGGCCAGGAAGGAAGCTCCAGGTGCAGCATGCGCGCCCGGCTCTCTGAGCTCAGGGTTTGTGAAGGGGAAGAGGCAGGTGCGTCTGAGCAGGCCCAGGGAGCCTCGGGGCCCTCTGCAGACAGGTGGCACTGCCCACAAACGGGCAGTGGTTAACTGATGCCACCTGAGCCCCTTTGGAAAAATGGGTACCTTCCTCTCCCAGGAGAATGGGACAAAGGCAGGATGCTGAGGAGTCTGGGCAGGTGGGTCTGTGGCTTTTCAAACCGCTCCAGCTGGGAAGCTGCCTCCTGGGTGAAGTGGGTGGTTGGTCAGCCAGTCCGCGTGTGTGCACCGCTGACGTGTTACTCCTGGCACCGGCGCTCTTCTTGCTGAAGACAACATGGTCAGTGAGCTTGGGCTCCTGCAGGGGCCTGGGCAGGGGAAGAACTTGTTTCTCTAAACAGGGAAACTCCTCTGGTGCTGGGTCACATTCCCTCTCCCTCCTGAAGGACGTCACTCCCGAATGCCCCCTCCTCCCCCCATCCCCCAGCCTTCCTCTCTCTCTAAAATCAATAAACTATTAAAAAAAAAATACACCAAACTCTAAAGCATGTCCTTGATCAGTGCCTGTGGCTCCAAGGAGTCTCTCATGGGGGGTGGGGACGGAAAGGCGTCCCTTGTGAGTGTCCTGCGTGGTCCCTGGAGGGCTGGCCAGGCAGCTGTCACATGGCCTTTCTGAAGCTGGCCTTGCCTGAGGAATTCCTAGGGAGATCTTCAACCTTTTCACAGAGATACCTGGATTATGAAAGTAGTCTGTACATTGTTTGCCTTGAAAAAAACATCTTTTGGAAAAACATTCTTTGGGGACACCCTGCCCCTCTCTGAGGGTACGACCTCACTGCTTTTGTTCCTGGGTAGGCGGGGCAGGTTCCTGCAGGCCAGGCTAACCTGTGCTCATCCTGGGATTCCGACAGATCTGGGCGTGTCTCTGTGGCCTCTGGGCTGACCCCACGGAGGAGGATTTGTTTCCAGCCTCTGGCTCTTCCTGGGAAATAGCTCCGTCTAAGAGGAGGGAGAGTGGGCAAGCACAGAGTGGCCCAAAGCCAATGACCCCACTTGGCCCGGGAGAAGCCCTAGTGACTCAGGACAGTGTCCGTGCCACACACTGCTCATGGCTCAGCCCACACGGACTCATCTGTCTGAGGAGGAGGATCAGGACATTGACAAGTCACTAGGGTTGAGCAGACTTACTGTTGCACTAACCTTCTCCCACTCTGCAGCACTGGCCACGGTAGAGAAAGGATGTGCCTTTGGGGGCTGTGCAGCCTGTCCATGGAGGTTTCACGGTGACCTGGGCCGCTTTCTTGTAGAGCCAGCGGCTTCAGAAACATCGCCGACCTCGCCATACAAAGCAATCGTTCCAGTGGGGAGCTGGAATCAGGGCCCGGTGCCTGGTACCTACTGTGGCCCAGAATGTGGAGACAATTCCTGGGCTGTGCATGGAGTAGTTTCTGAATCAAGCCATCCACAGCGCTCGATGAGACCAGCAAGACTAGGAGTGCACCAGAGATGACGGAGACCCGTGAGGAGGCCTGGCAAGGAAGGAGGTGGGCAGATGAATCAGAGAGGAATCCTGTGACTTGAGAAATAAGTAACAAGTTAACACTGACCAACTAGAATAGATAGGTCCAATTTATCAGCTACTGAGTTGGCAAAGACGTTTTAAAATTACTACTCCAAGGGGGAGCTAAAGCCATTAGGTGGGGTGTTGTTGGGGAACGTTATAATGAGTGGATCAGGCTGGCAACAGCTGATCCCTCTGAAGTTAGTGTCGCTGAAGATGGGGCACATATACATGGGCCTCCTGCAGCTCCATGACAGGAAGCCTCAGCTCTGCCTGTGAAGTGTTCCTGTACCTCCAACCTGAACCGAATCGAGCCTCTATCAAGCATGTCAAATTCGCAGCCAGCATGCCGCGAATTTAAATAAACGAGGCATGCGGCCCACCGGCCTCGAGTTTGACATGCTTACTCTAGATCTAACTACCGACACATGGGAAATAGGATGCTTAGAAGAAATTTAGAGAACTCCTCCGTGGCCCATTGGTTGAGCATCGACCTATGAACCAAGAGGTCACGGTTTGATTCCCGGTCAGGGCACATGCCCAGCTTGTAGGTTTGATCCCAGTAGCGGGTGTGCAGGAGGCAGCCAATCAATGATTCTCTCTCATCATTCATGTTTCTATCTCTCTCCCTTTCCTTTCCTCTCTGAAATCAATAAAATATGTATTTTTTAAAATGAAATAAAAAATAAAGAACTCCTCAATGAAGTGAGACATTCTCTCAGGCAAATGACCTGAGAAGTCACTGGATTGTTTCCCACAAATACCTGCCCTGAAAAACCAGAGGAGAAGGCAAGAGAATTAAGAGCCACATCAGCTAAAAGCGATGAGAGGAGCAAATGCACCAAAATTGGCCAATCCCAACTTCCCAAGACAATCAGGGAAAAAAGAGGAGGGATTGGTTAATAGGCAATAGGAATAAATTACTGCTAATCTTTGGGGTGTGATAATGGCATTGTGTGTGTGCACTCGCGTAAGCTTGAATCACTTGTTAGAGATAAACACTAACAAATATTTTGGAGTGAAACGATATAATATCTGGAAATTGTTTTAATTGCCCCACACAAAACAGAAAGAGTTTTGAAAGGACAAATGAAACTCAAAGAACAGAATGTGGGGGATTGTTGAAATGGGTATTGGGAGTTCAGTATCCTATTCTCTATATTTTTGTATATGTTTGAATTTTTTTTATATTAAAAGGTTTTTTAAAAAACCATAGTTTCCTTAGATTGGCAAAGGTATGAGGAATTTTTATTATTTCAGATGCTATATTACCCAATTTAGCAGTTTCCTTCAATTTCTCTCCTCATTAGGTTCTTGTTATCTTTAAAACTCTTGAGGGAAGACTGTTTTAGAAAACAAAGTCTTTCTTGGCTAAATCCATTATCTCTCAGTCATTTGCATCTTTCCTGGGTCTGTCTCAATGACTGGCTTTTGTTTCCAGCTCCATGTTGGACCTTTCACATCTTTCCATGTCTAGTAAATTTTGATGGAATATTAGACATGGTGAATATTACATTCTTGAGTGTCCGGATTTTGTTGTCTTCCTTTAATAGTATTACAGGTTTTTGTGGGGGTTTTTTGGGAGATGGGGGCAGGCAGTTAAATTAATTTTGAATCAGATTGATCTTTTTGAGTCTTGTTTTTAATGTTTTTTTGTAATGACAGGTTTAGACTAGCTTTTATTGTTGGGCTAGTTTTGTCTATGACTAAAGCATGACCTTTGTGAGTTCTTTTCTGCATGCTCTGTTTATGCAACAAGGCCTCCCCACTTGACTGGTGAGCTCTGGAAATTGTGAAACTCACAAACTCTAATGGTGGTTCTTTCCTTGACCTTGGAGAGTTGGTCCTATGCATGCACAATGCAGTTTTCAACCGAAGACTCAAGACGGGAGGGGAGCTCTCCTAGGGCAGTTCTTCTGTGTGGCTCATTCTACCCCATCCCTCTTTGTGGCCTCCCTGAGCCCTGATCTCTGCTCCTCAGCTCAAGGAGGAATGCTAGGAATCCCTCTCTCTCTCTGTGCCATGGTCCAGAATTAAGGGCATGTGGTGACATCAGAGGAATTCACCTGATTTGCTTCCTTCTCTCAGTATCCTGGACTGACGTTGGTCCGATGTCTAAAAACATTTGTTTCCTATACTTGGTCCAGTTTTCTAGCGCTCATGGTAGGTGGGCACGTTCAGTACTGGCTACACCTCATGACTAGAAGCAAGAGTCCAACTTTCCCATTTATAAAAAAGAAAAATCATTTGCCCCATCTAGAAGCTTCTTTCACTAAATGAATGAAGGCAGAGGTGAAGTTTGGACACACATGGGATCAGCGTTTTATGGTGAGTCGAGGGACACCTAGGGAAGCCAGGAACGTGGCTCCTTATATTATTTCTTCATGTGTTGTCTTTGCAGGAAGAAAAGGTTAGAAAAAACAAAACAACAATAAACCAGAGTAGCTGAGGGAACTAGTCCCCATGGGCGTGGAAGACTTTGAAAGGAGACTTACTCCTTTGAGTGACTAACAAAAGAGCTAACTGCTAAGAAAAGGGACCTCCCCAGCCCCCAACCACCAGTGAGTCCAGAGGACCTGTCTGCTCCCCACACAGCACAGCATCGAGGCTCAGCGCACGATAAACATGCACAGGTGTTGGTATACGACCCTTTCACTGAGCCTGTGAATTCAAGACTCTTCAAGAGCAGCGAACAGTTTGGAGAGAAGAGCAGTGAAACCCCATCCCTCTACTCTTTAGAAACTGCCCACCCTATTCTCTCTCTGTGGCTCTCAGGTGCTGCTCCCCGTGTGCTGGGGACATGGTGAGCCTGGCTGAGTTCACATGGGATCTTGCAGGGTGGAAGGGGGAGTCCTGGGATGCAGGCAGGGAGGGGGCTGGCGGCTGCAGCCATGCTCATTCGGGGACACTGCCGCATCCCGGCATTCCGAGCAGCCTCCTCTGTGACTCCCACTATTTCCCTTTGTGTGAGAGGTTCAGGCCCACCGCTCAGAGGTTAGACATTGTGTTGCTCCTTCTTTGAACTCTAGATCTGAGTGCATACTTCAGGAAGAAAAGGCAGCAACAGAAAACTTTTGTTGCAGAGCCAGAGGCAGGCGTGCAGTTCAAGGCCCTGCGTTGGCCCAGAAGACCAGAGGCGCTCCCCTGAGCTCCCGCCTCTGACAGAGCTGAGCTATAAAGCCACAGGTAATGATATAGCACCCGGCACGGCAGGCAGTTTTCAGAAACCTACCATAGATTCCGCTCTCAGGGTAGGAAATGGTTCGTAAAATATGATGGCAGTTTTGTTCCTTTAAGCGCCTCTAAGAGCCTTGGAAGACGCTGCTGAAGAGTGACATTCAGAAGGATAAATGAGCAGCACAGAGGAAATTCTCGCTTCAGGACTAGCAATGGCTGGCTGTTTGCATTTTGGACATAATAACGTGCCAGCAAAATGAATACTGCTCAGCTCCCATTGGGCGCTCTGCGGGGTTGTCAGTCCAGACCTTCCCTGTGAGAATCTGGGTGACTCAGCAGTGTGACCCTCCTGTCCCCAGCCCTCTTCCCATTCTCTCCTTCCCTCCCCTTCCTTCCCTTCCCCCTTTGCCTTTCCCTTGCCCTCCCCCTTCCCATTTCCCTTCCCCTCACCTCTCCCCTCCTTCCCTTCCTTTCCCCTCTCTTTCTTCCCCTCCCCTCTCCTCCCTTCCCCTCCCCTGCTCTCCCTTTCCCTTCCCTTCTCTTCCCTGGGCAGGTGTTGGTTGTGCTGGCTCCACTGGCCACCAGGGAAGCAGTGGTGAGCAGAGCCAGACCAGGCAGCAGCCCAGAGTATCCAGGGGAGCAGATGTCCAGGAAAGAATCAGATTCAAGATGGTGCAAACACAAAGTGAGAGGAACTCTCTGGAGGAAAGGCACAAGAACTTAGGGGTGTTTAACAATGGACAGGGATCGGAGGGCTCCCCTAGAAAGAGCTGGAGGGGAAACTACCCAGGAGAGGACCAGGAAGGGCTGGGATGGTGGGAGCCATCTCCAAAGAGGGGCCCTGGTGACAAGGGGTCAGGAGCGGGGAGCAGCCCAGATGTGATTTCTCAGGCCTCTGTTCGTCCTGCCCTTACGGAGGTCGCTGCTAAGGTGCAGGCCTGGCTAGGCTGCCAGGGCGTGTTCCCGTCCTCCCCCCGCCCAACAGATAAGAGCATCTGGCTCCCTCTTATCAGCAACTGGGGCGCAGGAGGAGGGCTGTGCCAGACACCAGTGAGCGTCTGCGAGCTCCCTCATCACCTCACTCACAACTCCCTACATTTTCCACTGCATATCTCTCATTTTTCACGCTGTTCTCCCAGGGACAGCTTCAAGCTGTCATAGAGGGCTCCCCGGCTCTCTACGGCATCAGACTAGCCGAATCTACCTCTTCAAACCCGGCGGAGCTGGGATGAACAAAGAATATTTATGTTAGAGAAACATGAGTTACACTTTATCTTTGGGAACTCAGTGAAAGGGCTGGTATTTCCCCAAACTGCAGCTGTTGAGTCACTTTACAGTTATTCCTTTGGGTGTGTAGAAACCATAAATCAAAGGGCTTTTGGACGATTTTAAGAGACTGTGTAACGACGAGAGAGGAGGTACGATCTGAATGCATTTGCCGATCATCTCTCTAAAAGGCTGAGTAGCTATCTGGGTATTTTGAGCTTTCTCTTTTGGAAATGGAGAAAATCTCACTCTTTTTCTTAGTCTGTGGGTATTTCTGCAAGGACATACTTGATCATTTTTCCCCTGTGTGTTAAATTCTGATCCAGACAAATCCACCCCGCTTAGCACACCATTATGCTGTGGTAAACAGGAGGGAAATTGTGAAGACTATATTTTTCAGCAGCCTCCCCCTTAAATTACAAGGTTTTCAAACTCAACTTTCAAAGTTCATGTAAAGAAGCTGGGCAGTTTCCAAGGAAGAGGATGCTGTTAAGTTTATATTCATACTTAGTTCCTGGCAAAACGTTACTCTCAATTAGTGGCTTCTTTCTCCGAAGGCCACACTGCAAAAATGTCTTAGCCAAACATCCCCAAACATGCTGCAGAGAAAGAGGCAGCTCGACCAAGGAATTCTCGGGCTGATTGGTGGGTGCAGGTGGACTGTGGGCTGTCTGGGTTATGTGTGACAGAGATGGGGGGATGGGTGCGGTGTGACCCGGGCCCCTGGCTGGTGTCCTATATATAAATCAGCATTACTTCATTCAACACAAAGTCGGAGTAAAGAGGAATCTATTGCTTCTGTGGGCAGTCGCACATGTACAGACCTGTTGTGTCCTTTGGTTTAGGAGTCTACATCTTGTCACCGCCAGTCCCTCTGTCTCCCATGGAAGGGCTTCCCTGGTGCCAGATCATGGGCTGCTGCAGCCTCCGGCCTGGGGAGAAACCCACCTGTACCGCTCTGGAATCTGGTGATGCCTGGGGAGAGAGCTCAGAGAAAGGCCGCCCATTGTTTCCACGTGGACTCCGTGAGCAGCTGCTCTGTGGCCAGGCTCCTGGGGTTTCCTGTTGATGACGGAGGTGCCCCGAGTCCGCTCAGGTTGGCACTTTGCCTATGTCCCCCAGGGGAAGAACCCCGCCCTGGGGCTGTTTCGTTTATTCTTTTATTGTGTGTTGGTTTTATTAAAATGCATTTTGCATCTCACTTATACACAGAGTAAATGCATAAACCTTAAAGGTCTACCGTGCTGTCAATCAATTGTATCTCAACCAAACTGAAAGAAAATGCCATCTCCGTTCACCAGGAATCCTGTGCCATGTATCAGAATTGCATGTGAGGAGTTTAAAACCACAGGATTATATCTGTCGTTGATTCCAGTAGCACTGTGCATGCAGGTTTGCAAGTTAGAACCCTGGCTGCACTTCCACAGTAAGCGGATCTAGGCCAGTGTTTAGGCCCCAGCTCAACACAGAGAAATAGAGCCACATACACACGCTCCCATGCACATGTGCGGGCTGCTTGGGGCCACACAGTCTCCACTGGCCCCTACCCCTCCTCCTAACAGGAATTCTAGTTGGTTCACGGTTACATTGCAACCAGCTAGGGGACAGAGAGCTCCCAGGGCAAGCTCCCAGGTGACTGCCGTACTTTCTGGCTAATGAAACAGTGGCATTCTATTGGGTGCAGTTGGCCAGGAAAGTTGTCCTTTGCCTTGTAAGAAGAGAGAGAGTTAGCTGGCAGACCCCACACCCCTTTTGCTCTCCCCTTCTTACACCCGGATAAGGGTCCCAGCCCCTGGTGATGTCGGTCTGGCTGTGAGACAAAGCCATAGCCTATAGATGGCTGTGCAGGAGACAAGGAGGCGGTCCCTGAGCGAGAGCATCACCCACCCTGGATGACCTGTCAGGTGAGAAAAATGAAGCCTTTCCTCAAAAGGGCTGCTTGTGGCCTGTGTCCTGCTGCATCCAGACTAGCGCAGTCCTGGCCAACAGGCAGAGGGACAGGCACGGTGCACCTGGACAGGTGTGCCCTGGCACAGGCAGGCTGCTTCTCATCACTGCCAGCATGCCAGTCCCTCCCGCCTCCTCTGTTTCCCTTTGTGCTACAGGTCCCTCTCTAATGCTTATTAAAGTTCTGGATAGCACAATCTTTTATACAAATACCACCTTTCTCAGAGCTCCAGGCTATTGGCCGTTAAACTTTTGTGACTCATAAACCTGTATGAGAATCTATTAAAATGTTGGATAATCCCCTTAGAAGATGCACAGACCATAATAAACAAAAATGAGTGCGCCATTGAAGGGTTCCTAGACCCCCTAAGGCCCATCTAGGGACTCTGATGGAAACCTCCTGTTCTGGGCACACAAATCCTATGTGATTATCTGCCTGTATATGGCCACTTGGCTGATTAACAATATGCAAATTAGGTACTTATTTTATTTTTAATTTTGCAAATGGGTATTCGTTCTGTTCCTTGGATACTTACAGCTAATTCTAAATTACTCTCATTTCATAAATTATTATCTGAAGCAAAAAATATAGAATCATGAAATCCAACAGCACAAAAAGATACCCAATGGAAACCGAGTCCTCCCCTCACATGCAGATTCCAGGCCCCAGCAACCCATGACCATGTGTCTTGGTGTCATTTTAGGAATGCTTTGTGCAAGACCCTGTTATTTAGTCATTTAAAAAATATATTTTTATTGATTTCAGGGAGAAAGAGAGAGGGAAAGAGAGAGAGAAACATCAATGACGAGAGAGAATCATTGATCGGCTGCTTCCTGCATGCCCCACACTGGGGATTGAGTCCACCACCCAGGCATGTTGCCTGACTGGGAATGGAACCGTGACCTCCTGGTCCATAGATTGATGCTCAACCACTGGGCCATGCTGGCCAAGCCTATTTTATCTTTTAACAAAATAGATTTTATACTCAGTTCTAGTTTTTCCATTTACTATATCTTGAAGAATCTCCTCACACTGAAAATTATAGATCTGCCTGTTCCTTTAATGGCTGAGCAGTGTTCCGCTGTGCAAATGTACTGCGATTTATCTGACTGCCCCATTATTGATGGACATTCATGTTGCAGCAACTTTAAAAATCGTTAACAGTTCACCAGGCCTCGGTGCTGTCTCCATGCCAGCTGCTGAAGTATGTGGAGAGCCTATGAACTCATTATATCTGCTTGCCCAGAGGAAATTAAAAAGGAAAAACCTATGGCAAATGGTCTCCACACAAAACGTTCTCAGGGGGAAAGTACAGTTTTTGCTATTGGCCACTTTCAATTATGCAGGTCACCATTTCTATCTCTTGCTGACCCACTGAACAAGGTCAGCTGGGTGAGGCAGGAATGTACAGCAAGGATCTTGGAGCCAGGCTGCCTGGGTTTGAATCTCAGCTCCACACTTCCGTAGCTGTGTGACTTTGGGAAAGTTACCTAACCTCTCTGAACCTTACTTTCTTATCTGGAAAACTTGGATAATAATTGTACCTATCTTACAGGGATCTCTTGAGGGCTAAAGTCTTTAGGACCTTGACAGGCACAGCAAAAGCGCTAGGTCAGTGCCGGCTAATTTTAGTCTAGATGGCTTTGGAATAAAACTGAAGAACCCTTTGCTTCTGTGGTGGTGGTGTTGTCCATGTAAGGAATACCAGGCTGTCTCCTTGAGTTTTGATGCAGGCACACACATGTGCACTCCACACCCACCTCCCAGGTGCAGCGGAAACCTATCAAGCCTCCACTGGTGTGCTGTGGGTTGTAAGGACGGCATTAAGCCAATGAGAGAGGACGGTGCCTCTGCCCAGGCAGGGTCCCCCCACCCCCGGGGAGGAGGCAGCTGTAATCCTGGACCGTAGCCCTGAAGACAGCGCACTGCTCCAGGACTGTGGAGCAGTGTCCAGGGCAGAGAAACCACTCCCTCTGACTTGTAGGAAACCCGAGGCACAGGGCAGGTGGAGGCGTGCCTGTTGCTAAGCGACAACCAGCCCCTTTACCCCTCTCCTTGGGGACGGCCCAACAAGTCCCAGGCTGCAGTGTGTGAGAGAAGCCTCCTAGAAAACAATTGCCTGGATTTTAATTAAAGTTCAGCAGGAGGGACTGAAAGTGGGACAGGGAGCAGGAGCCGGGAAGCATGGAGAGGCGCTGTGGCTGCTGGAATATTTAAACATCACGAAGTAGAATCCACGCCCATCCCCTCCTACCTTGAAATGTAAACCATTTATGTTTCTCTCCTGTCTAGTGTTTCACCGCAACATTAAAAATTGAGCTGGTCTTCACACTTCAGGGCACCCACGAATCAAGCGGGAAGCTTGGTAAGTGCAGGCGATTACATTTAAAAATAATAATAATAATCTTAAATAGCTGAAGTCTTTCACTTTTCTCAAGATTACTAGGCTGGTACCCATTTCACCTCCTCCAAGAGCTGTGGGGTAGAGCAAATATATGGGAATCCAAAATAATAATGGTATTTCAACCAGAACCCTGTTGTGATTTAGTGGGCTTGCAAAATACCCAAATAAGAGTGAATATTACATATGTTTAAATGATGCAAAGTAAAGTATTATATTTTGAAGGCATATTGAAAATTATACTAATAAATGGCCTCATTTGAAGTGAGATACTATGCAAAATTCATTTGGGAGAGAAGGCTGCCTAACTACATACAGTAAGTGCCCAATATTTTAAACAGAATTTTTGAAAATGCTACACGTCATCAATGAAACAGGGAGTTAGAGTTGCTTTCACTTGAAAAAAAAAGCTAGAGTGGACTCCCCATAAAATGTGTATTTGATAAAAGAAAAATCTGTTTGGAGAGTTTGAGATACCCTGTGCATAGCATAGTGACCCTAACTACCAGTATGTCTCTATGTGTTTTGCACAAACCTAATATTTGAAAAATGATAGCAATCTCCCAGGTCCTGAGAAGAATACATAAATCTCCAAGGTCTGTGAATATTATTGCTAACCAGGTCAAGTGTCCTGAGGCCCTCAATATGCATTAATCACCTTTTCTGCTTTTAGTTTCTCACCTCATCTGTCACATGGAAAATGTGATAATTAGGAATATAGAAAGGTTTTGCAAAACACCTTGGAGACCTGAACTCTGATTATTCAAAGAGGTTTTGAATCCGTAATTGTAGTCTTATGAATTCACTAGTAGCATGAAGCATACACCTTCATGTGGCACTTCCGTTTGCACACACAGATTGCATTTGTATATTTCAGTGTTACAAATAGCTGTGACTTGTCAGCATTGATTTGACCACACATTCTTCATTCTGTAGATGTTGATTCTAACCAGGCTCAGAGTGAAGACTGAAAGTGATTCAATTCTCTAAACCCTTTCTCTTCTAGACCAGGACCATGGCCTGTGATTGCTGGCGTTGCCAGGTAAACACCCCACCTGCCTATCCTCTTGCCTCCTGCTTCGTGCAGGTGCCCTGGTGACTTTCCAAGGAGGCCTGTGACACCAAGACAGCTCACCTGAGGCTAGAGATGCTTACCAAGTGTCTGCTATTCTCACACAAGTGTGAGCATCTGCACCTTGAGTGTGAATGTGTGAAAAATACAGCAAATACTTGTTATGCCAAAATGTGAGCTTCAGCTGAACCAAACATACATAACAGTATAGTGGGGAGACCAGTGAACTAAAATGAGTACAGATAGAACTTTATAGAAAAAAAAAAAGCTAGAGTGGACTCCCCATAAAATGTGTATTTGATAAAAGAAAAATCACTCCACTTTCTGCCGGAACAGCCATCTTCCAGGTCGGCCCTGCGCATGGCTCCTGTGACCGTGGTTCCACAGACTAATTCGCTAAAATGACTAACACAAAGGAAAAGAGGAGAGGCCTTTCAGAAAACATGGAGTGGTTCCTTTGGCCACATACATGCCAATCTACAAGAAAGGTGATATTGTGGACATCAAGGGAATGGGCAATGTTCAAAAAGGAATGCCCCACAAGTGTTACCATGGCAAAACTGGAAGAGTCTACAATGTCACCCAGCATGCAGTGGGCATTATTGTGAACCAGCAAGTTAAGGGCAAGATTCTTGCCAAGAGAATTAATGTATGTATTGAGCATATTAAGCACTCTAAGAGCTACAATAGCTTCCTGAAACATGAAGGAAAATGATCAGAAAAAAGAAGGAAGCTAAAGAGAAAGGTACCTGGGTTCAATTGAAGCGTCAGTTGGCTCCACCCAGAGAAGCACACTTTGTGAGGACCAATGGAAAGGAGCCTGAGCTGCTGGCACTCATTCCCTATGAATTCATGGCATAAGTGGGAAAAAATAAAAAAGACTTCTGTGCTGATAAAAAAAAGAAAAAAAAATCACTCCAATTTCACACAAAGCTACTCAGGTACTTAGCCTCCATTCCCCTAAATGAGCTGATCTGCAGTAAGCACTGGGAAGATGTTTATTCAGTCAGTCATCCATTCAGGACCTTATTGTGACTTAGCATGTGTTAAACGCGACTTTGTGTACTGAGTGTGCATTGGGCGTCTCCTTGCCCAGTTTAGTCTGGGGCACAGCTCTAGTAGAGAGATTTGGGTTATATTCGTGGTGAGGGCAGAGGGCTGCAGGAAAGCAAAGAAAGGGCCTTTTTGCCCAGATGGGACATCCAGAAAGATTTCCCAGAAGAGCCTGGGTATCAGGGCCAAATCTTGAAGAAATAAAAATAGCCAGAAATCAAGGTGCTTATTTGCAAGCAACAAAAATTAACAATGGCTCATTCTTCCAAAAAGGGACTTAATAAAGGATAATTAGGTAATTCAGCAGAGCTGAGAGATCTAAAGAACTGTGCTCAATTCTGAGCTTCCAGGACTGGTTTTCTGAGGAACGTGTCCTGGCATTGGGGAAATCGCCACTGTCCTGCATGCCCCACTGAGGCCACAGTGATGCCTGGAGCTCTCCCTGATACCAGTGCCACCCTGAAAGAAGATGCTTCTGCCACCAGCCTCGCCTCCTTCTGCAAGCGGGTGACCGAATTATAGAGATCCATGAGGTAGGAACTGGACACACCTGCATGTAGCTGCAAGGAAGGCTGCAAATTTATGTTTTTGGGGGTTCCAATATGGCCAAGTGATCTCAAGATTCGGAGCACCTACAAAACATAACAAAGCCACTATCTCAGTGAGGAGGGTGGTACAGGTAGAAACACAAGTGGACCTGCTCAGTCCTAAACTGTATTGTGGGATCAGGATTGGCAGTCCCAGGGATGTGGGGCCAAAATAAAAGAAGCCATCCACCTAAACACTTTGTATGCTCTGGGCAACAATGATTCCAATTAGCCAGCGATGCCGGAGACCTCTATGTTCCAAGAGCAATTACATTAATAACAAGAAAATAGATGCCTGTTACCCAATGGCCACACTGTCACTTAGAGGTGAGTGTTCGGGGAGGGAGCCATTGTTCTCTGTACAGATACTTACATGAAGTTTTACTTAAAGTTTGATTGGTATGGAAAAAAACACCCACACACTTAAGAGGTCAAAATATCCAAATAAAATTTACTGCAACTTCCGTAGAATTTAATTTGTGCCACAAGACATGTTGCATAGGAAACTATTTTAAGCCCCTGAGGAAAAATATCCATGGTTTAAGGTGCAACTGGTTTTGTTTCTGTTTTTTTTTTTTGGGGGGGGGGTGGGAAGAGGAGAGAGGATCTCTGGAAAGAATGATGGTGGAGAGTTGAACAGCTCAATTTAAGGTAATCTCGTAGGATGATTGGGAAACTGTGTGTCTCAGTTCTTGCAGCATAAAATACGTAGTGTTCTTATTTTTTGGTATCATTGTTTTTTTCTAGCCAGTTGATCTGAATCAATAGATAAACAAGAATGTTTCAGCCCCATAAGGGACCATACATTGATTATTGTAGGTAATTATAGTGTTTCAAGAAAGCAGGCTTAGAGAATGAGACTGGGATCCCAAGTGGCCCCACATGACTTCCTACGTGCCCGGTGCCCGTCCTGGCACATTCCTGGGGACTCCAGTTGTGCCCCTTGCTCCCTCTGAGATGCCACGACGACGACAGTGCAGTCGTAGAAATCAACCCAGCAAGTCGATCTGCAACCATAAAGGTGATCAATGCAACATTCCACCAGGCCCCAGACTTTACGTGGCAAGTATTTCATGTTCAGAAAATGTTCATCCTGCTTAGATAACCTTTATACTGTAAATAAACATGGTTTCCCCACACTATTCATGCCCACGGAGACATGGGTATACTAGGAAGGGAGAGGGATCACGTCTGGGATGAAATGAAGCGGAGAGTTTGGCAAATGGCTGCCGGCACCTTGCACAGGCTGTCCTTGTGGCGAAGTTTCCTTCCTGACCACAGAGAGGGGGAGTTTTGCAGGGACCAGCTCAATAGGAACTGGAATTGCTCTTCTGAATGAGCAGGGGCCACAGAGAAAGCCAACTCCCAGCTGCTTCCTCATCTCAAGGGCACCAGTCAGACTTAACTTTGCCCACAACATGGTTCACGTGCCCTGTGCTGGTCACCTACTGCACCCCGAGGTCAAGGTACAGAAGATAAGGAGGGAAGAAAGGACCCAGGACATTCTCAGAAAGAACGGGCTTGGGCGAGACTCAATTTACCTAAAACCACGGCTCCTATTTGATTTACGTTTGTACAGGTATGGAGTGAAAGAAGGTCCAACGCGCGAACAAGCATCTTCCTGTTGAAATGTGAGTGTGTCTGGGAACCAGAAATGCCCCCGAGTACTTTTAAATACATATATACATCCGTAACATAATTTAAAAAGGTCTTCAGAGAACATAAAAACCTTAACAGCGTCTGCCCCTAAAGTTTTGTTTTTACCTATGTGGTCCATTAAAAAAATTAGATACCACATTTCTCATATGTCCCCTCCTCCCCATACTTTTAAAAAAGTGATTTTAAATTTAAATGTATACGTAACAAATAGAAAGCTACTTGATTGGCAATGACCTGCAGTAGAAATTCCCTTCAGGCCTCCCCTGCCCCGGGATGGAGGAGGCAGGTGGAGCACTGGATGTGCTTGGTCCTCAGCGCGGGGCCATTGAGCGACCCTCATCTGTCTGAGCAGCTGGCGCTTCCTTCCTCCCCAGCAACACGTGGCTGCACAGGCATCTGGGATAGATGGGGCAGATGGGGCAGACGGGGGCACGGGCCCCAGGGCAGCAGCAGGCCGGGGGCGCCCGTTCAAATCACAAAGTCGTCCTGGTCGGCAGGACTGAAGGCAGCCGCTCGCAGGATGTCCAGGGTGTTCACGAGGATGAGGGTGCCCGTGAGGTGCTTCCAGCGCTTGGTGATGGGGTTCTTCATCCTGTCCAGGCCGGTGTGCAGCTCCTGGATGACATCCCGGTAGCTGTCCCCGATCTGGTGGCTCCAGGTCAGTAGAAAGTCATAAGCGGGCTTCCACATGGCCTGCACGGGGGGAGTCGTCCGAAATGGAAGGAGGGAGAAAGGACAGAGTGAGGGACAGTCAGACATTCGGCCGGGTCACTAGCTACAGCTCCTCTGCATGGTATTTACACTGCTTGGTAAGAGCAGAGCAAATCTAAGCCACAGGGGACCGTTTCGGTCCCGGTCAGCACGTTGCGGAGGGAACTGTATTTTGTGCGAGTAGGACGTAGCCAGTGGTGTCTCCCCTAACAGGAAGGATTTCTCTCCTTATACTCCCTGTAACACTTTCTATCGCGGCCATTTTTTTTAGAAATTCGCCCTATTAATAATAAAGGACACCCTTACCGCTGCCAATTTGGCTCAGTGGGTAGAGCGTCAGCTGGCGGACTAAGGGTCCCGGGTTCGATTCCAGTCAAGAGCACATGAGTGGACTGCGGGCTCAATCCCCAGTAGGGGGCGTGCAGAAGGCAGCTGATCTATGATTCTCATCACTGATATTTCTATTTCTCCCTCTCCCTTCTTCTCTGAAATCAATAAAAACATATGCAAAAAATAATAAAGGACATCCTTACGCTGGGAACTTCCCCATTCCTAGGTCTCCGGTAGCTTAGAAATGAACCAGTGAGAAAACAGAACTTCGGAGCAGGACCCCAGCCCATGATGGCCCATGCCAGACACACAACATGCCAGATATTCGTGCAGCAGGGACAGGTAGAGCAGATTGGATCCCAAAGGGCCCAGTCACCCATCTTTCCCTCTGACTGAAGGTCATTTAAGATCGGGATGAGCAAAGGATGGGCAGGCCTGCCAATGTCCCAACGCTCCAGCCCCACTTTATGGCAGCCTCAGAGCGGAGTCACAACTAAAGATCCCCAAAAGGTGACTGCCCACTCAGTGAGGGCCTACTATGTGCTGGGCACATGCTTTCACGTCTAACTCGTTTCATCTTCATAAAAACTCTACAAAACAGACATGGCTGTGACTGAGTTTTACAGGTTGAGAGAAGGGCTGCGCACTCACCTCACTGTCCACGACCCCGTTCCTGTCCCGGTGGGGAGACTCATATGCGTCCATCTGCTGCTTGGACACCTTGGCCAGCTTCTCAGCCAGCTCCCTCCAGCGCTGCGCCACCTCGACGGCCGTGGTCAGGAGCACGAAGTCCTGGATGAGCCGGACCACCAGGCCCTGGCAGTCCATCTTCAGCAAGGCCTGGAGGAAGGAGTACAGCATGAGGCAGAGGGCGGCTCAGGTGCCTTTCGGATGCAGACACAACCTGCTCTACCTGAACGTCTTAATGTCTGTAATACACCCTTCCACTGTGACTGAGTGACCACCCTCAATGTCCACAGGATACAGAGCAAGTGTTGTCTGGTCCAGGGGGCTCGAGGCCACTTTCCCGTTGCCCCATATACTATTATCTCTTGCCCCAAGGCCTTGAATGCAACCTGGCCTCAAGCCTCTGCTCGACCCCATCCCATGCTCCTCTTCTCCCTGGCCCTGGCCTACAGTGTACCTAGGACCTGACAGCCCCTCCCCCTTGGCTGGCTCCTGCACCCCCTTTGGCATCCCGTTTGCCTTCCCCTGGTCCATCCAGGCCAAGGAGGTCCTTTCCTTCAGGACCTGTTACAAGCCTACTCAGCTCTCCTAACTGTTCACCCATCTTCTTCAAGTAACAGGCCTGAGTTCTTAAAAAACCCAGCTCCCAGCATCCCCTCTAAGCACACAGCAGGAGCCCAAGAAATGTTTCATGCCTGAGAGTACATGCGCCCACTCCTGCTGTTTGCCATGGCTCTCCCTGGCTGTGTGTTAGAAGCTGCAGCCACGCACATGCCACCAACTACCCGTCCTGCCTTTGACATCAGAATTTGACTTCAAAAGCTCTTCAAATGTGTGATACCCATTCCCTCATCTGCCTGGCCCGTAAGTCCCGCCAGCACAGGGATCCCCAGGGGTCCATTCAATGTCCCTAACCCTCAGGAGCTCCATCCACTGGGTCTGGCAGCACCACCCCTCTCCCGGCTTTCAATATGGTCTGGTGGCCTCATTGAAATGGGATGATCACAGACAGGCATGGATTCTGCTGGAGAGCTGGGTGGACTGGGGACAGGAAGGCCATTCTCTGTGGTCACAAGCCGTGTGGGTGACAAAGGGCAGGCAAAGTACCCCGGGAGGTCCATGCACACAACACACCTCCCAGACCAGCTGAGGTGGAAAATATACAGCCACAAGAGGGACTGGAACAAAAGAACAGAAGCACCGTGGTCTGACCACAGGACGCTGCATTAGCTCACTCATCATTTATTCATTCATTCACCACATGTCTGAGTGTTTCCTATGTACCAGGTCCTTTATCCCGTGGATTTTGTCTTCAATTAGAGCAACAAGACACAGGAACCCAAATAAACAAGGCCATTTCAGATTCTGGAAAGCACCATGGAGACAATATTAAGGAGGACAAGGTGCAGTGAGCCACAGGCATGAGGTGGCTTTATAGGGAGTTGTGGGAAAGCTCTTACAAGATGAGGTTTGGGCTGGTATCCGAAGGAGGTGAAAGCTCAGCCACCTGGAATCGGGGGAAAGAGAATTCCAGGCCAAGGAAACTATAGGTGCAAAATCTGAGCAGGGTAAGGGAGGTGTGTGCAGGATGCAGCGACAGGCCAGAGTGGCTAGTGAGCAAGAAGCATGCGAGGTACCCAGCGATGTGAGATGGGGGGTGGAAGGGGAAAGTAGGTCTTAAGGGCCTTGGGGATGAAGGCAGGGGCTTGGACCCCATTCTGATGGTAATGGACAGATGGACCTTTTTCCTTCCCATCTCCTGGCAAACCTACTGTTCTAAAACTCCCTTCCCCCTAATAATTAGGGCCTAATTCATTTAACCACGACTTTCAAACCAAGGCACCAACACTAAACAAACAGTCTCACAAGCAGAGGGGTGAGGTGGGGTGGTCTGGCCGTGAGGGGGTGCGGGTTAGATGCTTGGTTGATGCTGTAGGGAACTCCATTGCTCAGTGATATCTAAATCCCTGGAAATGAAACACCTGGTTTGCAGCGACTCCTCCAACACCCAGGGATCAGCCAGCCTGTGGTTTCTAGAAGTCGGGCCAGCCATTCGGATCTGCTGCTCAGAGGTGAGGAGGGGAAACCGGTTTTACTTCAGCCCAAGCCAACCTCCCCCGGGTACCTTCCTGCCACTTCCTCCTCCTGGGACTCTGGGAGCCACGGGGGGTGTGAGGCGGGGGAGGGGGGGGAGAGTCCCAGACACATATGGGCCCCCATCTGCACACACACACGAACCTCAGGAAGCCAACCGAAAAATCTATTCTGGGTTCCCCGAGGTGAAAAAAAGGAGCCCTTCTGAAAAGCAATGAGGAAACGAGAGAAAAGCCACCTCCTCAGACAGGTTTCCACAGCCCCGAAGAAGCTGCCCAGGTCGGCTCGTTTTCCTCCTGTGCTCATGCCAGGCAAGCGCTTCTCAGCCGTCACGAAGGCATAATCAATAGTTTATGCTCCATGAAAGCACATAATTCCCCGATCCATGGAGAATTCTAGCCTGAGGCTGGCGAGAGGGGAGCTCGGGCCTTGCCCTCTGTGAGGTGGATTCAAGGAGGAGACGGGCAGCTCGGGCTGCAAGGGGACTGACTCTCCAGGCGGGCCAGGCAGCTGTGCCCTGAGGGAGGGACATGGGCAGCACCCGTGGCCCACAGTGTACCTAGGACCTGACAGCCCCTCTCCCTTGGCTGGCTCCTGCACCCCCTTTGAGGGGAAGCTTCCCTGCAGGCACACTTTACCCTCAGCCACGGCAGTCGAATCCTCTCCACTAATGCTGCCAACACCCAAATGACCTCCAGGTTGCCAAGGTCACCCCTCTACCTGCCACTTCCAGTTCCACTCGCTCCTGGGGGCAGTGCCAGGTTCCCATTCTGCTCCACGTGACCAGCACTTTATGCTATGGCAGATCACTTGTCAGGGGGCCTGCCTCATGCCCCACTCCCTCTGCCGCAGTGGCCACAGCACTGTGGACTGTAACCTTTTTGTCCCCCGGCTCCAGGGGGCAGCAGAGAGACGTGTGTGCAATGAACCCATCGCAGTTGCACACTCATGTCAATGTGGGCAACCTCAGACGCTCCTGGTTCACCTGTTTTCCATTGCAGACACACAATGGCAGGTGCTGTGGGGAAGGAGGGGGTAGACTTCACAGAAATGCCAGGAGTGCTGAGTCACACCTCACCAAAGTGAGGAGGTGAAAAAGGCTGTGGGGAGTCGGGGGAGCAAGGAAGAAAGGCATGTGACCAATCACACAGGTGTTCCCACAGGACATCACATCAGGGGGCCCGGGAGGGAACTGAGACGGCTCCCAGTATCCAAGGGAGTCCCAGGCAATGGCAGCACAGACTCGACGAGAGGTGCCAAGAGAAAGATATTACTAAGCTTCTCCAAGGCCACTCCCAGAACTTATCCAACAGTGAAGAGGGGGGCTGCCTGTGGGGTGTGGGCTGGGGCTGAGCCCAGGCCAGCTGGTGCCGTGAAAGGTCAGTGCACGCTTCCCGGCTGGCCGGTGGATGCCGAAGTGTGACACCAACTTCCCCCTTTTTACTTCTTCGTATTCCAATTCCTGGTTGTGCTGGCAAAACCAAGGCTGTCCTCACCCTGGACTCAAACGCACACGAAAAGGAGGAAGAGGAAACAATACAAAAACATGGTGGAACCTTCAAGTCAGACACAGAGGGAAAAACTCATTAACATAAAGCCAGATTGGGGGGCCGTGCTTCTTAAAATGTTGGAGTCGGGTGGCTCTCATAGGGAAGCTGATGAGAGCACAGACCTTCTCCCCAGAGGTTTACAGAGGTGGTTGGAACACAGGCCCCAGATGTCCACGTTACACTGGGTCCATGGAGGTCCATCCTGAGACCTCTGAGAGCCCCCAACTCAGAGGGAAAAGAGATTTGAGCTGTCTAGGGAACCCCACAGCCCCAGGTGAACATCCTCTCCAGGTGCATTTCCTAAAACCCTGTCCTTGCACCTGAGGCAGCACAAATGAGCCCAGACGCTGGTCCAACGGTTCACGGAACCACGTGGCACCCACATGTGTGAGAAGGCTGGCTTCCGTCCCACGCTCCCTAAATCCAAACCCGCCGGGACCTACCATCATGAGCTCCTTCTGGAAGGACTTCCGGTCTTTGTTCTCCGCGTTGTTACAGTCCTCCTTCAGCTTCTCCAGGACGGACGCCACCCGCTCGGGCTCGCTGTCCAGCTCCGCTCTGCAGAAGAAGGTGAGCGGCAGGTTCCCGTAGCCCAGGGCGTCGGCGAAGGAGCGCCAGCTGCTGATGTTCTCCATGAGCAGCGTCCTGACGGAGGCGTAGATGTAGGTGAGGAACTTGCAGGGCCGCAGGATCTGCTCCAGCAGCACCGAGGTGCTGAGCTCGGGCCCCGCCAGGAGGCTGGGCCGGGCCTTGCCCACCACCAGCACGTTCTTGGCGTGCACCAGGCCCACCTTGCCCTGGTGGTAGCCTATGTACCACTCCTTGGTCCACAGCTGCCCCTTCAGCCGGATCTTCTCCTCGCTGAGCAGGGCGATGGCATCACCCTTCTTGTACTCCAGCAGGTAGTGGTTCTTGCTCTGCCGGACTACGGTCTTGAGCAGCTTGCCGAACTTGAGGCTGGACACGGGGCGGTCCTGAAAGGTCGGGTACTTGGTGGTGGCGGCAAACGGGGACAGAATGATTTTCCCGACCTCGTTCTTCTTGAGGAACCGTCTCTGCCCGGAAGGCTTGATGGCACTTTTAGGGGGCGGCTGGGGAGTCTGGACGCAAAACTGGGTGAGGATGGCCTCCTGGTCGTCCTTCACCTGGACCCTCAGGGTGAAGTCGGACAGCTCGCTGGGGTTCTGGCAGGCGATGGGGAAGATGAGGCGGCTCACCTTGCCCAGCTTCATCTGGAACCCTCTCACGACTTTGGCCTGCTCGCCAGCTCTGACCTCGTAATTTGTCATGTTGGAAAACATGCAGACCTGGAGGTCCTGGGGCCTGGACAAGATGAACTGGTGCTTACCCCAGAGCTGCAGGGCCACGGGCGCGGGGCTGGGGGCCTGGCGGGTGACTTCGGTGACCAGGAGAGTCTTTGGGGCACAATCGTGCCCAAAAATGGTCACCACTGTCTTGAAGGATGGGTGAATGTGTTTGGGGCCATAGAGACCCACTGTGAGTTTTTTATTGATGAAGTCCCATACGGTGGAAGGGTAGAGGATGTTCGGCCCAAGGGCCACGATGGCCAGGTACATACAGGGCTCCAGGTTGTCCAGGTGCACCTGGACCGTGTCCCCATAGCTGTAGTTGAGTGGGATGGGGACATAGGGCCCTTCCTTTAGGTCGCTCCTCAGGCACTGGAGGCCCACTGTGCTTTTGCTGAAAATGTCATTTTTCACCTCGGCGGAAACTTTCATCTCCAAGACGATGACGGTTTTCACCTCCAGGGTGCTCAGCTTCACCTCCAGCACCGGGCTGACGGTGCAGCAGCGGTCGCTGTTGAGTTCCAAGGGGGGATCCAGCAGGGCTTTCATGGAGATCTGCTGGGTTTCCCCCGGGGCCACGTGGCCTTCTGGCACATGGATGCTGATGCCCGTGTCGGGAAGCTGCACGGAGCCCCCGGAGCTGTCCAGCTTGCACACGATGTTTGTCTCCACCGCTTGGGTCTGGCCCCACCCAGGGCTTTGGCCCAGCAGGTCCAGGTCGTGGCAAGACCGAGCCAGCTTCCGGTGGCTCAGCCAGGCTGCGCGGAAGTCCTCCCGGCTCTGGAACTGCTCGGGGGCCGGGGACTTCAAGCCCGTGAAATAGCCCGATGAGTCGGGCACATCGGACTTGGCTTGGAGGACGGAGAGTTCTGACAGACTGTAGGAACGTTTGCTCCGGAAGAATGGGTTGTCCCGCTTGACAGGCCCCTCGGCCTGGAGCTGGTTTGTGGCCGGCAGCTCGTCAAGGATGTTGCCAGTGCTGTTCGTGGTGGCCGAGTTGGATTCCGTGAAGAAAGACGTGCCCGTGTCAAAGAGCAGCAAGTCCACCGTACTTCTGGGAGCCAGCTCGTCCACACTGGGCATCCCTGGCACCTTCCCATTCAGAAAGGGGTTCGTCTGGACCCCATTCCAGAAAGGGTTATTACTATAGGTTTTGCCCGATCCCTTCTTGTCATCTGTCCATCCTCCGAGCAAATCTAACTCCTTGGCTACTTCCTCTGGGCTGTCGGGAAGATTGTCGATCATCCCGCTGTCACTCAGCGTGGAGTTCCGGTAGTTGAGGGGCTGCACGTAGGAGGAGGGGATGTAGCCCATCTCCGTGGTGTTGTGGGCATACCACCACTCCCCGCCGGACGTGTCCAAGACGTAGAGGTGGTCGCCCTTGGAGAACTTCAGGGTGGTGAAGTTGTTGGGGCAGTAGTCCTTGATTGCGATCACTTCCTTTGCATTTCCAAAAGGTGTGGGATTGTCTCCTAGCAAGGCACTGGGAGAAGGCACTGCAAGAAACACACAGAACAGAGGTTGAGGGCAAGGCCGCGGACTGCAGAACACCATCCAAGCTAGAGAAAGAAGGTGGCCCAAAAAACTAACACACTGCATGCAGCCACAAGCCAGCAACGCGATTCACAGAAGCAAACTAGAGTGGGTTTTGGTGTGTGATCAACACACCAATGAGAGTACGACCGTTTCACCACACTCGGTCATGTCCAAGTCCACACACACACATAGGCGGGGCCACGATGGAAGTGGTCTACCATCTGCAGAAATGCAAATCAGCACCACGTTCCTGTGCCTCAAACATCTCATTTTGATCGAATTATTTCCTTATCTCACTAACTGACCAGAGCGCTGCTGGACCGAGAAGGGAGCAGACCAGGCGGTCTCAGAGTGTGCCGCTGCGGTCTGTGGACTACTCTGATTTGAAGACAATCAAGGCCCCAATGACTCAGGCAGAGCTTCTCACTTCTCCCTTAAGTGCTGCCAAGAACGTGGATGGAGCGTCGGTTCTGGGAAGAGTTATCACCAGAGAACTACAAGGAGGATGGGCCAGGCTGGTGGGCTAGGGGAGCTATGAAGGGAAGTTGCCTCCCTGCATCTCTGCAGGACAGAAAAGTATTTATCAAGAACTCGCGCTCCCACCTTCCTGTGGACCGTCTTCCCTCCCTCCGAAGCCCCAGTCCCCACTTCCTCCTTCTCAGCTCAGCATGGCTGCCTGACTGCCCTGGGTCTCAAGTCTTATGGGGCGCCCTTACGTATGCCATTAAATTCGTTTTTCTCCTTTTAGTCTGTCTTACGTCTACTTAATCGTCAGACCAGCCAAAGAACCTGGAAGGGCAGAAGAAGAATTGTCCTCCCCCAAAGTAGAAGGAGAAACTGAATGGGATTTAGTTAGAAAACAGAGATGCTCCGAGTTTTTAGGGGTCCCAGGGCATGTGACCAGGTGCGGAAAAGAAGAGCCTCCACATGAAAGATGTTCCCTTGACACTGAGGCCTGTTTCTTCCATTTCCAAGTTGAACCCATTCTTTTTTATTTATTTAATTAAAAAAAATTTATGTTGACACTATTGCAGATAACCCCCATTTCCCCCTACGTTGTCCACCCCTCCCTCCCCCTCCCTTGGCCTTCACCACACCATTGTCCTTGTGCATGGGATATGCATATATGTTCTTTAGCCAATCCCTTCACCATTCTTAGCCAGTCACCCCACCCCCCTCCCCAGGCAACCACCAGTCTGTTGGATGTATCCATGCTTCTGGTTCCATTCTTTATCAAACTGTTTATATGCCCTATGATTTTGGGCCGGTGCTTTCTTTCAACCTCCTTAAACTGATCATTCAAAATAAGACCATGGAAATGGTCTCTCTCACATACCATATAAAATCAAAAGTTTACATCTGCTGGAGCTCACATGGTTTCTGAATGCCTGCTTAAGCAGTCTGAAAACTCATGACACTCCAAACAGTGACTCAGCTGATGTGCGGTTCTTGGTATTCAGCCATTGGAACAGCAAAATGAAGTCATCTAAGCAAGCGGTGTGTTTATGAAAAAGAATAATCACACACCTAAGTGTTTTATCTGCCTCCTATACATGACAAAGTATATTCCGCAGGAAGTGCTTTCTGAGGGAAAACAAGCCCCACCCTCTGAGCGGTGCCTTGTTTTACAGTGTGCTCATATGCTAACTTCCTGTAACAAACAATTGAAAGAAAGGAAACCCTTTTTAGGCTGTCTACGTAAACAAGCAAAGGACGAGCTCGTTTTCTAGTTGAACCGTTCTAATATGTGATGAAGTCAACAGGCACTCTATTCTTTCCAATCAGCCCTCCAAAACACCCCATCTCCCACTCAGTTTCCCTTTCCTTTGAAAGGAAATAATGAAAATTAAATTGCATTCCCTTGGCTAAGTCTAAAGCAGGATGTTTCTATTTATTGACATGAACCAGGTAAAAGAGATGTGCTTGGGAGAAAGCACACCTGGGCCTCAAAGGCATGACCCACTGCCCTCCGTCTGGGGGCTGGGAGACCTGGTTCTGTATCACTAGACCTCTGAAGCTGTCTGACCTCCAGGGCCTGAGATTCTTCATGATGGAGAAAAAGAATCTTTCTTCGATGGGCCTCGGTGAGGTTTAAATGAAATTGTGCTGATAAAGGGCTTAGCAAAAATGTTTTGTTACAATCGATATCTGCAACCCCTCCTTAGTTCTATTTTTCTCTGTAACACATATTACCAATCAGTATTTCAGACACCTTACACATTTGTTGGGGGTTTTGGGAGGAGAGCTCCATCGACCATTAGCATAAGCACCATTAGGGTCTGTTATGCTCATGGTGTCCTGGAAAGAGCCTGGCACGTAGCAGTTGCTCAATCTACATTCACTGAATTAATGCTCACCTGGTCTTGTCTGCTTACAACAGAGAGGGTATGTCCATGCTACTGGGCCAAGGTGATGGCCAAAGTGAGGATTCCCCCTGGCTGTGCCCTTGATTGAATGAAAACAGCAGCATAAAAGGAAATGGCTTCGAAGGGGAGGGGGGAAGAAGGAAGAGGGGTCGGGCTGGGGTCAGAGATAACGTATGACCTTCTCTCCACTCTGTTGTCTGGTCACGGGCTCTAGTAATACAAACCACTTTTGTTTCCTTGACACATCTAATGAAAGTGTCAGATGAAAATTAAAACCAAGTGAAAATTAAAGAAAGCCTTCAAGCTATTAAAATCTTGTTAGAATCGCTCCACAGTTAAATCCCTGCCCTAGCCGGGTTGACCAGTGGATACAGTGTCGGCCTGCGAACTTGAAAGATCCCAGGTTCAATTCTGGTCAAGGGCACATGCCCAGGTTGTGGGCTCGATTCCCAGTGCGGGACTTGCAGGAGGCAGCAAATCCATGATTCTCTCTCATCATAGATGCGTCTCTCTCTCTCTCTCTCGCTCTCTTCCTTCCTTTCTAAAACAAATATATATATATATATATATATATATTTATGTCTATATATATATTAAATAAGTTAAATCCCTATAATGTTGCCCCAGAATAATTCCATTACAGTGATATCTTTAAAATAAAAAAACCAAAGCCATTAGGCTGGCTTTGTACATAGGCCTAAGAAAATGTATCAATGAAATGGTCAGTTCAAATTATCAAAATGAAGAATAAAAATGGTTTTGCCTAGCATTCCAAGCACTCTCCTTAGAAGGTTAGTGGTCACATTTCATCAAGAGTCAGCTCCTTCCCATGGGGGCCTCATGGAAGTGGGCAGTGGTGTGATCTCCTTCCCCTAAGGCCCCTCCATCAATCCCCACAGAGTATCCTGGGACACTAGGCTGGGGATCATCCAATCTAATGCAGGAAAATCCCTATCAAATTCCAACCTAGTGAATTCTGGGGAGTGCTGCCCAGATTCCCAGCTACCTTGATTTTAATACAGACAAGCTCCCTGGGAGCCAGAAGTCGGTGCACTAGGTAACACATTTCTTACCCTCCTGCCTCAGTTCCTCTGCAAGCAACACACTCATCAGGAGCAGCAGCTTTCACAGCAGACAATTTGACTGGAATAAATTCCCACCTTGAAGCCTGCTCACCACGTGGACGCTGCCCCTGCCCTGCCCCGGGAGAGTAGAGTCTAGAACAGTGGTTCTCAACCTTCCTAATGCCACATCCTTTTAATGCAGTTCCTCATGTGGTAGTGATCCCCAACCATAAAATTACTTCTGTTGCTACTTCATAACTGTAATTTTGCTACTGTCATGAACTATAATGTAAATATCTGATATGCAGGATGTATTTTCATTGTTATAAACTGAACATAATTAAAGCATAGTGATTAATCACAAAAACAATATATAATTATATATTGTGAAATATTTATTTCTAATTACAAATAAATGAAATTTTGTCTTGAATCGTGGTATAGCGTGGGTAACAGTCTTAATATAACAACAGTAAACTACATTGCTACACTTTGCTACACAGAGGAGCAGTCTGTTGGTTCCTAAGACCATGGGAAATAGGTGTTTTCCAATAGTCTTAGGTGACCCCTGTGAAAGGGTCGTTCAACCCCAAAGGGGTTGCGTCCCACAGGTTGAGAACCACTGGTCTAGAGGATCTCTGACACCTCCCCACTATTTGCGCGCGCGCGCGCGCGCACACACACACACACACACACACACACACACACAAGCTCACCAGCCCCTCCTCACATCCCAGACTGTCTTGTCTACCTCCCCTCACTGTGCTATTCTTTTATGAATAACAGCTCCTCCCAGATTATCATTATTTATTAAAATGCAGCTCTCTGCCCCTTGTTAAGAACCTGACCCGAACCCCACCGTTTATGCTCACAGTTTCCAGCTCTCTGTGATTAGCTAAAGTAAGAAAATAATGCCCATTACCAATCTATGAGAAACGAATGGTTCAGTTATTTATAGCAATGCCCAATAACTCTGCTGTTCTTATGAATAAATCCTCAGGATTCCCTTTGCCAGTCTTCTTCTAAAGAATATTTGAAGTCATGCTCAGAGCCGCCAGCCTATAGCCCAGAGAGGAAGTAGAAGTGGAGGATGAAGTGAAAGAAAGCAGAGAGCAGAAAGAGACACACATCTGCATAACTTCAGTACATGGGGAGAGGGCCACGATTTTATCCAGGAGACAGCAGTTCAGTTAAGGATTGTTTATGTAGTGCTGGCTTTGTGCTGTAGGCTAACGATATAAAGGCACAGATACAGCTCCCTGAATGGAGGGTAATTTCAACCGAAGGGGTTTCATGGCAGTGGGATAGTTCATTCATGATGGTGATGATGATGATGGTGGGAGGGGGTACTCAGCACCAGGAGATATGCTGACTATGGCCTATGATGTCAGGATGGGCTTCACGGAAGAAGATGACCCACCAGTATCAACCTTGGGTCCAAAAGATAGGTGTTCTCATCAACCCAAGTGCAGGGTATTTAAACCCTACAGCAACCTGTATACCAGGGGTCAGCAAACCATGACCCCTGGGCCACATCCACTGGTTGTTTTTGTAAATAAAGCTTTATTGAAACACAGCCATGTGCATTTGTTTGCTCTCTTCTATGAAGACTTTCAAGCTACAATGACAGGAGTAAGTGGTTGTGACAGATGTCATACGTCCTGCAAGGCTTAAAGTATTTCCTACACGATCCTCTGTGGAAAAGCTTACTGACCTCATCCCAGACCACCCTTTTTCTTCTCTAGTATTTCCAATAATCCATCCTTTCCCCCAGTTTTCTGTACCATGAAGTTTCCTACCATAATGTCATCAAAACACACGAAAAGAGCCGAAACCAGTTTGGCTCAGAGGATAGAGTGTCGGCCTGCAGACTGAAGGGTCCCAGGTTCGATTCCAGTCAAGGGCATGTGCCTTGGTTGTGGACACATCCCCAATGGGGGGCGTGCAGGAGGCGGCTGATCGATGTCTCTCTCTCATCAATGTTTCTGACTTTCTATCCCTCTCCCTTCCTCTCTGTAAAAAAAATCAATAAAAAATATATTTAAAAAAAACAACAAAATATTCTGTATGGTTTCATTACTAGAGGGAAAATTCAAAACAACCTCCCAACACACCAGAGAAACAAAACAAGTTATTTATCTTGAGTTGAGAACATGATGGAGATCAGAGAGCTAAAGTGTACTGGTCTGAATGAAGTGGGCAGCCGAGAGGCCTCAGACCCAGGTGTGTCCCCGGGAGCTCACCTTTGACATCATTAAAGCTCGTTTCTGAAAACCCTTCACTCAGGTCGATCAAGGTCCCCTCGGACTTGCACCGGGGGAGGCCGCTGGCGTTGGCGGCTCGGATCCGCTGAGCTGCCATCCTGACACTCTTCCTCGGTGAGCTGCTAGGGTTCCATGTTCCTTCTTCCAGCTACTCCAGCGACCGCGGAAGCTTCTGCCTCAGGCAACCATGCTGCCCGCAGTGCCCACTGTGCAATGCTCCTTCCTGCAAGCAGAGGAAGAAAATATTTCCCTGAGCAAGTGAAACATGGGTTAAAAAGTAACTTCATGGGAAGTGGGAAGCATCTTTCTTTCAGAGCCCATGCCCACAGAGACTCTGTCATTTCCTTTGTCCAGGTCCCGTGCACCGGCCCAGCAGTAGGTCCCTCTCTTCCAGGGGCCAGGGGGGTTTGTGAGATTGGTTCTAGCACCTGGCTCACCCGTTCACTAGTCAGAGGATCTGTGCAGGCCACACTGCTGGCTCCAGTAGTGATTCGTTCTGCCCACCCTTTCACCCTGATTCCACCCAGCCTGCCTCCTGGGCAATGAGGAAGCTAAGAACGTGGTCACTCGGAAGTGCTTCTCTCATTTCGTCTTCCTGACCTGCAGGCTCTTTCTGGTGCTCCCTAGAAAGCTGCCTCGGTGTCTGTAGGTGCCCCAGCGAGCTACGGCCAGCACTCTCCTAGCCCCAGTAACTCAGTCCCCTCACCCTCGACTTCACCCACCTCGTCTGCTGAGGATGTGGCCCTCTGTGTCGGCTTGCAGGGGGTGGAGGGGGG
>JAAGEH010000393.1:2158951-2219826 GCA_011751065.1 Lasiurus cinereus | reverse complement strand
CCCCCCTCCACCCCCTGCAAGCCGACACAGAGGGCCACATCCTCAGCAGACGAGGTGGGTGAAGTCGAGGGTGAGGGGACTGAGTTACTGGGGCTAGGAGAGTGCTGGCCGTAGCTCGCTGGGGCACCTACAGACACCGAGGCAGCTTTCTAGGGAGCACCAGAAAGAGCCTGCAGGTCAGGAAGACGAAATGAGAGAAGCACTTCCGAGTGACCACGTTCTTAGCTTCCTCATTGCCCAGGAGGCAGGCTGGGTGGAATCAGGGTGAAAGGGTGGGCAGAACGAATCACAGACCCCTGGCATTTCTGGAAACGGAGCATCGTTTTTGTTTGTTATTGACGGGAGGACAGAGTTATGACCCAGAGCCAGGGAGAGACAGAAAGTGTTAGCAGTTGTATAAAGAGATCTGCAGTCCCTGTTAAAACAAAGATACCCTCACAGAGGCTGCCATTCAAGGCACAGATAAGCCACTAACTGTGCGGCCCTCGCCACTTATCAGCTAGAGCGCAGCCCGGGCACTGAGTCCGCCTCCCTGGCGACCAGAAGCGCAGCCTGCATGCTGAGGTCAATGCAGCCATTCACACCGTCCTCCACGAAAGGAGGCGTTTTTGTCTGGTGGTGCTCAGTGCCCCGTGAGAAGTCCAGAATGGCGACTTTTCCTCCAGTGGCAGTGGGGGACGGTCCTTAAACCGAATCCTGACACCCATCAGCACCTTCGTGGTGAGCCTGGGGCATCGACACCAATTGGAGATTTTTGTTGTTGTTAATCCTCATTAGAGGATATTTCCCCATTGATTTTAGAGAGAGTGGAAGGGAGGGGGAGAGACAGAGAAAGAAACACCGATGTGAGACACTTGATTGGTTGCCTCCCACACAGAACTGTGGATGGAGCCTGAAACTGAGAATCGAACCCATGACCCTTCAGTCTGTAGACCGATGCTCTATCTAGCTGGAGCCAAACCAGCAAGGGTTGGAAATAGCCACAGAAAGGGCGGCTAGCCCCGCTGGACCAAGCCTGCAAGGCTCCCTCCGCCTGGCACCTCCCCGACCAGATACAGTGAGGTGAGGGTTCAGAGGGGGAGCCCTGCACCCCCACCTACTCCAGAGCCAGGAGTGGTGGGAGTCTGGAGTCACTTGCCCAGGTAAGGCTCCAGGAAGGCTGCTGTTCTCCCGGGATCTCCCGGCCTTCCTCATCTGCAGCCATGGGATCCCAGCGTCTTTCAGTCCCCAGTAGGGCCCCTATTTTCTGCAAAGCTTCCTCTTCAGTCAGGTCACTCCCCGACTTAAACCCCCAGGGGATTGCCTGCTGCCTTTAAACCAGCAATCATCGGTGTGTGACCTCCACCCACAGTGAATCAAAGCCCACACCACCTCCCACTGCTCAAGTACCCACACTCCAGCTCCTGCTCTGGTTCACACCCCTCACAGTGCCTCCAGGAAAACCTCTCTCCGCCTCTTTCCCCCACCCCTGGCACAGACCTGCAAACCACAGTGAATCACCTGCAGGCCTCAGCTCTGCAGTCAATGTCCCCGAGCCTCAAATTCAAGTCTCATGAGCTCATACCACAATCTTCAAATTAGTCCTCACTTTATTAGAAAAGTAATGTCAGGAGAAATGACAGGAACTGCTTTATAAGTTCATGAAGGTTCAATATATTGCATTTTACTAAACATCACATAACTACAAACATTTATATGTATTTTTAAGTATCTAAATGTATCACTGTTTTTACTATATCTTATACTATTCTTCCTATTTACTGTTTTCCTATATCATTATCTATTTTTATTATTATCTCATTTTTATTATTATCTTATTTTTGCACATGTTTTAAATATTTGCAATAAAATCTTTAAAAACTTAAAGTAAAATGAAACATTTGTCACCTGCCATCCCAGACATGTGTCAGGAGTATGTGTGTGTGTGTGTGTGTGTCCCTGACTTGGGAAAACTCTGAGGTGCCATAAGCTCAGATGTCCGGGCAGCCTGAATCCCCTCACAGCACACATGGACATGGGGGGAGGGGAAGAAGGATTCCTGCTCAATTGACACGTGACACCTGAACCTGGACCTCAAACCACTGAAGGCTCCCCTTCAAGATTGATGGGTACCTTGGACATCCTAGGTCCAAACCCAACTCTGGAGTTTGCCCCAAACCTCCTTTTGTCATTTTCCCAAGAAAAGGCCAACTCAGACAAAACGTACAAGTCGAAGTGCTGAGACGAGGCAGGGGCGGGCGTTGGGGGTCCCTCCGCTGTCAGAACCCCTCTCAGCAGCCCCCAAGGCCATGCACACCGCCAAGCTCCCAGGTGTTCACATGAGTTTCCCGAATGTTCCTGCTGAGTCTGACTCCCAAAGAGCAGGTGGGTCTGGAGATTTGGTTACGGAGATGCACAGCTCAATCTTCTAGTGACGCCTGAGCCACTGTGGCCGAGTGTGGGCACGTGACGGGAGCCTCTGCAGTTGGCGAACGAGCAATGTGCACAGTGTCAGGGAGTAACTTTGTGGGGACAAAAACTCAGATTGGTGAGTGGACTTTGGTTTAAAGCGATCAAATGGAGCTTAGAAATCCACCATAATAAAGACAGCTTAATAATTATAACGGAATCTTCACCATCCAGTTAACCAGGCCTAAAAATCCAGGTATTTCTAGGAGTCCAAATCTTTGCCAAATTGACTTGAATCTTTCCATTTGTGTGGAGGTATTTTTCCTCGTGTAGACTTGGTCTCACAGCACTCGGTGGAGAGTGGACAATACTGACCACCTATGTGCTCTGGATACTATCTGGGTGGTTCTACAGGCCACATCAGGAGCATGTCTCCCTTCCTGCCAAAAGGAAGCTGTGCCCAGGTCAGTGGACTGTGTGTTAAATGAAATAAAAAACAAAAAAACCCACGATGGGTTTGCGTGGGTGGCCTGGCCTCCAAGTTTGACCACCTTCCATGAGAAACTGGCCTTCACCTGCAGCCCCCAGGGTGGGTCACCTCTCCGGGACAGTGTGGGTTGTATGCACCCTTGGCCAGGGTGGCTGGCCAGCTCTGGAGCTTGGGACATCTGAGAAGGGCAGGCTGCAGCATCCCCCATCCCCACCCCATCCCCACCTGCACCTCGACTTGCAGAAGCCGCCTCTGCACCCTTGGGGGCGGAAACAGGTCTAGAACGATAGGAAGGGGCATTAGAGCTTACTTCTATCTGACTCATTCCTAACGAGTTTTCCTTTTCTTGTAGAAAGGCCCATTCATGTAGAGAGAAAAGAGCCTGCATCTGCCCTTCCCAGAATCGGGAGGCTGGCCCCTGAACCAACGCCATGGCTGTGCACAGACAGGCTTATTTACAGATTCTGCTGCAAGCTCGGGAACCGCACGCAGCCGCTCCTCTGATCCCAGGAGCACACACTATCCCGGTGGGCCTATCTGCCAACATCTGTTCCAGGAACAATGCAAGAACCAACCAACCAGGAAAAACAATAGGTCACGGGCATCTCTGGGGTGCAGACTCCACCACAAGGGATCGCAGGGTGTGCACAGGGACCAGCTAACCTCTCCAGTGGCTCCGACCCACGACCCATTACCCACATGGGTGAAGACGGAGGGCAGCATGCAGGAGACAGGTGTGAGGAGTGGCGTGAAGACAGCTCTGAGTTCCGGCCCAGTTTGAGATGACTCATTCTCCTTGTTTGACTTCAATTTCTGGAGTAGGAGTGTCATGTTGATTAATCACCTTTCCTCGGTGTTAAAAGAGCAGGCTTGAGTTTCGGCCCACTCTTGGTGATTTAAGTCACTAGGCTCTGTCAACAGAAACTCCATCACACCTGCTTCCTCTCACTCCCCAAAAGTGTGTCCCCGAGGACCCAAATTCCCCAATGACACCCCTCCCTGGCTAACCTGTCATCCTTCAGGCAACTGCCTGAACCCCCAGGCACCAACCTCCTGACTGGCAACTCTGAGGCTGTGCGGGACAGCTGGCCTATAGTCACACTGAGACCAGAGGGAAGGAGGGTGGGTGGTCTCTAAATGTCTCAACACCCCTTCCCCCACTGCCATGCAGACAGCCCTGGAGGAAGGCTGGTCCCGCAGCCTCCACAACACCCCTGTTCCCGCCGCCTCTTGACCCTTGATCCGACTGGTCTGGGCAATAACCCAAGTGGAAAGCTCTCCCTCCCTCCCCTGGCAAGGAAGGCACAGGCTCCGGTTACGAGAGAGAACCAGCGCTGCACAGGGAAACTCAACCCTTCCCGGCCGCCTCGGAGACTTCTCCTCCCAGCTGCTGAAGTTGCACCTCAAGACCCTGTCTGTGACCCCGCCCTGTGTCCCCGAGGAGTACACACCCCATCGAAGGTAATGAGGGTGCACTGGCCTCATTGACCAGGGTCGCCAGAGTGTATTTCACTTTGGTTTAACACTGAGTTCAATTTTTTTTTAGGGGGGGGACCACAGTAGCTGTCTGGGGCTCCCCCAATATGCCATCTGGGTCAGTCATGAGATGTGTGTACAGACCATGCACCCTGGTCCCTGAGTCTGAGAAAGGTGGGCGTCTCCCAGGCAGGTGCTGAGCATCCACCTCTAGAACAAGGCCCATAAGACACGTGGAGCAGTCGTGGATGAAGGCTCACGTCTGAGAGACTATAAAGCTCAGAGGGAATGCAGGTGTTGTGAGCTAGTCATCTGCTGATCCAAAGCTGGTGACTCGACACCTCCCACAGGCTCTACGGGACAGCCTGGGGACCCTGGAGCTGTGGTGTGCCCACGTGGTGGTCCTTCCCGCTGTTTTTACTGTAGAAGGTATGACGGCTGGGAGTGGGCACCATGACTGGGATGTTTTCACCAGCCTGTGAAAGTAAGAAAGTCTGGGTCTGGAGAATCTGAGGGTTGAGGTGAGGGCAGGGATGGGGGGCAGGGTCTCTGGGGCCTGAGTGTCCTACCACCTGGCCTCCTCCCTGGATGCCCAGCTGTGGGACTGTTCCTCCTGGCTTGGGGGACCCATACCATCATCTCCTTGGGTAAAGCCACAATCTCAGGTGCTTCGGAGGCTCCCCATTCTGCAGAAGGCTAACCCCCTCTCCATGTCTGCATCATGCTTTCTTCCGCATGCCCTGCGCTCTTGTCAAACCGAAAAACCCAGCCTTCTCCCACCTTCTGCCGTCTTCCTCACCATCCCACCTTCTTCAAGACTCAACAGGCCTCCTAATTTCTGCTACATTAAAACCCACCAGCTGAGAGGGACCCCGCCTAATGTGCCTTTGCGTCCACTCCTTTCCACGCTCTCCCGGTAGCACCTGGCATCTTCTCTGGGCATTGACTGCTTTGGCCCCAAGCATCAGGGCTGTCATTCTGCACATGCTAGCTTAGCTCCCTGATGAAACAAAACATGTTTCCTTGAAGTTTTGAACGCTTGGCTTCTCTATCTTTATAATTCCCCAGCAGCCGAACAGACAAATGTTTTATTCAAACCATCAGATCCAGAGCCACGGGGACCACCAAAGACACAAGGCCACGCAGGACCCGTCCCTTCCCTCCACTGCCTGTCATCTGGCTGGAACAACAACATACATGACACCACCACGGAGAGGAGGGGCAGGGGTGGGGCTTCCACCATGTCTGCTGGGCTCACAGACCGGACACCCAGGCCTCGCAGCTGGCCCGGCGGCACACCACGTGAGCTCCTCATCTGTCCTGCACCCTGCTGCTGGAAACGCCAAGGAGCTCAACCCAATGGGTGGCCAGTCGCCTGCTCGGCCAGCATGAGACCTGGATGGGGGGAGGGCGGCACCCATCACGATGGTGGCTTGTGGTCTGCCTCCCCGAGTCACAGGGGAAGGCCGGCCCACCGTGAGACAGAGCTGGCAGCAGACAGGCTGTGAAGTAGGATCTTGTGATCAGCTCAGGCCAGAAATAGTTCTGGTCCCCAGCCAGTGACTGGAAAGAAAAAGCATGACTATCTGGAGAAGTTCTGACAGCCATGAGAAGGGAAGCCCATTCATTTAATGGGGCTGGGCAGGGGCAGCCCCGGATTGCTGGCCCGCCTGCCACATTCACCAAAGGCTGCAAAGCATCAGCCCTCGAAGGATTTGCGGTTTCCAAACTTTAGTCACCGATACCCTGTGGTCCTTCAAAAAAATAAATAAATCAAATATTGTTTATCATTTCCTTTTCAGCCAACTTAAGTTTATTCAAGGCAGCTATTTTGAAGGCAGCTTTCCATCACTGGAAGGAGAGAGCTACTCTGTTGGCCAGAAAGACTGACATCTTTTCTAGTTCACATACAGGAACTCAAACTTTTTTTTCACAGCTCAGCTTAGATGCCACTCTGAGAAACACAGACCTCAGCTTCTGTCAAATAGTGGGTCCACCCGTTTTACAGACGAAGAAACTGAGGCTTGGTTTTTATGGAAAGGGGTTTTCTTCCAGGTTCATTTGTGAGACTCAGATTAAAACACGGGAGTCACACAGGCCTGAGTGGGGAGGCAGCTTCCACGGATAGTCTCCTCAGAATTGTTACCAGGCGAAAGGAGATGGAGAAGGGACAGAAATGTGACCAGGCCACCTGGGCCTTATTTTCAGTTCTGCAAAAGGGGAGGGCACCCCAACCTTGCTTCTCCAAGCAGCTTCCAAGTGTTGGCTGCTCTGCCCGGTGCTCCCGCCCTGTGTCCCTGAGGAGGGCACACCCCATCAAAGGTAACGAGGGTGCACTGGCCTCACTGACCAGGGTCGCCAGAGTGTATTTCACTTTGATAACACTGAGTTGTTGTTGTTTTTTTGAAGGGGGCACAGCAGCTGTCTGCCCCCCGCCCTGCAACAAGCCATCTGGGTCAGTCTTGAGGTGTGTGTATGCAGGACCATGCACCCCGGTCCCTGAGTCTGAGAAAGGTGGGCGTCTCCCACACAGGTGCTGAGCATCCACCTCTAGAACAAGGCCCTGTCTTCAGGGGGACATAAGACACATGGAACAGTCATGGTAGCTTTCTCCATCTTTACACCCATCTTCCCCAGCAATCCGGACTATTCTCAGGACTACCGGGCAGAGCAAGAAGCGTGGACAAACACCTTCCCAGAATGCTGTAGCAATTTCTACTCTCAACAGCAGTGGGTCCACGTCCCACCCTTCCTTTACAGTCCACCCAAAGCTTCGCTAACCCATTTGTGGGAAACAGGGTATCAAAGTCTAAGTACACATTCCTTTGATCATTAACCAGCAATTTTTTCAAATATCCACCACTTCTTATTTCCTGCTTTGTGACTATCCTCTTGGATCCCTTGCTCAGTGACACTCTGAAATCCAATCTTATCAGCTGCCAATTCTCCAAGCTAATCCATCTGTTAACCCGATAAAGTCTTAATTATGCAACCGTTATCAACCTTCCCTTTGTGACTTCGCCTTCAAATACAGAGGGGACTCCGCTAATGCAAAATTTGATGAACAGTCACATCTGCTTTCCTTTATTTAGAAAAAAGTGGCTTGTGCACTGAGGTTAATGTACCAAGAATTTATGTTGCTGCTCAGTGAGGAACTTCACAAAATTAATCAGCGAAGAGCAGAGCAAAGGCCCCCACATCAGTCCTGACAATCTGTCCCCGCTGCGCGACGTCATGCCATCTCCTCACCCTGGAAATGTGTACGGACACCAGGGTTTGGATGGGGCCTCTTGGTGCCGTTCGTTGGCTATTTTTAGAACACCAGCCTTATTTAACTATAGTGGTCTGTCCCTGTTCGGCTCCATGGAAGCATCAGCAATCCGGACTATTCCAGGACTCCCGAGCATTGATAAGAAGTGACACCCTATACTATTCTTTTTCCTTTCAGAAAAACAGAGGGTCTGCTTATGGGAGAGTGCGGGAGAGCAGGGGTGGGCAAACGGCTTCTGTAAAGGGACAGAGAGAGAGTTAGGCTTTGGGGGCTTACGTTGGCTGCCCTCACAGCAGGCAGCACACTACCTCCCACCTTGATCTTGGACTTCCAGCCCCCAGAATGGTGAGGATGAACGCCTGTTGTTTTAAGCAACTCAGTCTGTGGCACTTTGCTGTGACAGCCCCCGACTCACCCTCCCGTCAGACACGGGAACGGAGAGGTCTGGACACAAGCTTGTCTTCTCAGACCCTCACCCGCCTCCTCTCCGCAGGTGTGGCCTCCTGCCCGCTGTTACACCTGTTCCAAGCTCTCTCTTTTCGGTCACATCTAATACAACCACAACTCCAAGCAGCAAATGGAACTGAGGGTCAGACCTCCTCTATAGTAAAGTGGGATCTTGCTTCCATACTTCCAGAACATTCTTTCCTAAGATCCCCAACACGCAGGCCACTGCCGATCTCTGCTCGCCACATTTCTGAAGGATGAGTGGGATGCTGGCAGGCAACGGGCAACTCGGCATCCAAAGCACGCTGCACAGGTCACCTCAGAGCCTTGCAAAGGCATTTCTTCATGGCAACCAGGTAAAATGGGGTTCTGCTCAGACTCAGAGGTGGAGCAGAGCCCCAGACACCAGGTTCCCACTGACGGCAGAGAGGATGCGATGGGACCAACTGCCTCGGCATGGGCACTTGGGAGAGCTCGGGCCTGGCGGGCAGACCGAGGGGCCAGGCAGCCCGTTCCTTGGCTTTTAGGGCTTTTAAGTCTCCTCTGGCACAAACTGAATCCACCCTCCGGGACTCCGGACAATACTTCTGGGAAAAGACCAGGGAAGGAAAGGCTGTTTGGGGAACACAGGATGCTACTGTGAGGAGACAGGTGCTGCTGTCCTCTCCCCCATGGGCCGATCCCCCTTAGCAGCCTGGGAGCTAAGCAGGTCATGTCATCCCCACGCTGACAAAGACGCAGACTCTGCAGGCCTGCATGCTCAGCACCCAGCCTCCAGCCCCACTGCCGAGACGCAGGAGGGCCCAGCTCTGCTCCTGGACTCCCTGCCTGGTCTTTGGGCATGGCCCTCGGCACCCTCACCAGATGCTCAGTAAATTATTAACGTATCACCATCTTCCTCCTCCTCCTCAGGCTGCAGTGGGGACTGACCTGGGCAGATGACACAGCACAAAGGAGGAGACACGGGGTTTTGGAGTCAGCTCTGAGCGCAAAGGCCAGCTGTGTGGTCTCGGACACGTTACTTAACCTCTCTGAGCCTCTGTTTATGCCGCCTGAACCAGGGGGACGTATAAGCAGCCAGATCAGCTGAGCACACCGTGCGCATGTCATGATCACGTCTCTTCACCGTCTTACTTGCAGAATGAGGACGCATGGGCACAGCACGGGTGTCCGCAAACAGCCGTGTGCCAGAGACTCAGACGAATCGAGGCTCCTACCAACCACACATGCTCTGCAGGCCCGCTTGGAGGAGTCCACATTCATTCAGAACCAAAGCCACCACCTTCTGGCTTAGGTGCCCTCCTCATCCGTCAACAGTGTCACTTGGCTCCAAGTTTGAAGCTCCTCAGACGGGCAAGTTATTCCCCTGCGTGGCACCTCCACGTCCTCATTTACAAAATGGGGACACCACCACCATCTACCTCTTCGAAGTGTGTGGACAGAACCGCTGGCTGCCACACGCCCTGTGCTCAGGGAGGCGCCAGCACCAGCTCCCAGGTCAGGGGTTCCCCGCCTCGGCACCACAAACATCCCGGAGGGGATCATTTTGGGTGGGGGTCACCCTGTGCACCGAAGGGTGTTTGGCAGCACCCCTGGCCGCTGCCCACTAGAAGGCAGGGGCATCCCTGTTCCCAGATAACCCTGCCACTGCCAAGTGTCCCCCGGGGGGCAGAACGGCTCCTGCGGAGGACCACTGTCCCGGTGAGGGCCGTCACCTGTGTTGACCTTCGCCCTTTAAACCTGAGCCGCTGGCTGGAGTGCCGCTGGACTCCCGGGCTCCTTTCCCTCCCATTTCCTGCCAGGGCCGGGTCAGTCTCCACCTCCCAGCCACACCCGCACGCCCATGCCCTAAAGGGCTGCCAAGGAACAGCTTCTCTACCAGGGTCTGATGTAACCACCTGGGGAAGTCTTTAAGCAATACTTTTACTTTTAAAAAGTTCCTGCATATTTCTCATTCAGAGACAGGACAGAGGATTACCCTGCAGGCTGGGCCCACGCACCCACCCACTCACCGAGAATCTACCACCCCATGTAGAACCCAGGTCCCCTAGCCTCAGCGTAGACAGTGGCCCAAGACATCCCCCCACCTGGCCTCCCCTAGACCCCACCAAACTCTTTCTATCTGTGAGGCCTTGGCCCTTCTCCAAGGCCCTCTAAACCCCCCGCTATCTGCATATTCTCATTCCTTGCAAAAAAGAAAATCCACTCATTCAGCAGCCAAACTGCCATCTGCTTCATCATTCCCACTGTCTCCCACCCAACCCCCAACTGCAATAGTCCTTATGTTCGCTGCCGCGGCACCGACCTAACCTCCCGTCAGAAACCCAGACTCAGCACGCGAGGCCCGGCCTGCTGCTCCCCGGGCCCGAGGGTTCTCTCTGCCCCGCCACACCTGGCCAAACCGTCCATCCTCCACCATCTCCCCACTGCTGTGCTGTCACTGACCCCTGACCCCGACCCCCACAACGAAACCATGAACAGGGGCAGCACTCTCTGGATGTGACAGGAGCTCCTGCGTCAGCACACCCACCGCCCTAACTCCACAGGCCAGCTCTTCTGCAGCCGCGCACCAAGCACACGCAGGACTCTCGAAGTGGCGAGTCCTCATCGGCACAGACGGAGCATGCGAGCTCTGCTCACCAATGGGCAACTTCGTCCCGAGGGAAGGCCTTGGAGGGACCCCCGGAGCCCAGGCATGGCCTGGAAGGCGTTGGAGCCCAGGTCCCGGTGTGGTCACTGCTGCATAAACCGAGGTAAACAGAGGTCTCTCCTGGACGATTTACCAACTAGACCACCTGGGCATACAGCTGGCACCCGGAAACCTCGCCGCTATCAGGAGAGGCCCGGAGAACCCTGTGCAGAGCAACCCGTGGCACCTCGGCCGGGCCAGCTGGGCAGGGGAAGAGGCCAGGCCAGCAGCACATGGACCACTGGTGATAAAAGAACATTCTTCTCCTGTGCGTTGGTCACACACAGACAGTCATACACACACAGATACACTCACACGGTAGAGAACAATAACGAGGGGAAAGCCTGGCAGGGAACTCTACCTCAGCTCCCGGTAAAAGACGTTCAGGGATCCCCTCTCCAACCAGCACAGAGTCTCTTCCGATGACCTGCCTGTCTGGTGAGGACCCTGAGCCACTGGCTGAGGCTGTAAATCACTGAAATGTACTCTGACATGGGGACCTTGGACACACCCATCCTCAGAGGCCCAGAGCCTCTATTTCCGCCTGCTCCCACAGGTGCTCTCAGCAGCTGCTGATGCCTATGACCCAATGCCCGGGCAGAGGGGAAGCTGCCAGTATCCATCTGGACACCACTAAGGTCCCCTTGGAATCAGCACCATGTCTGTGGGTCGACAGCCCTGGTGCCCCAGGGTCTCCCACAACAAGACCTAATGACTGGACTGTGACTGCTGATTTAGCGGTGTCTCTCCAGCCAGGGCTTGGAGCGGCTCCGATCTCACTATATGCGAATGAGGCTGCTTACGTTCGCAGCTTCTTCCTCCTGCCCATCTAGGGCAGGTGATCAGAAGTGGCATCTTCCTTAACTGAAGTCATTAACGACATAGGTACTGAGCGCTTGCCAAGCTCTGTTAGCTGCTGAAGAACGCAAAGGAAAACAAGACTATTCCTGCTCCTTGCAGCTCACAGAAACGGAGGCACAGACAGGAATGACAACAGAAACCCTCCTGCAGGCAACACAGCAAGCACACCGCTGCTGTCAGGTGAGTGGTACCCCAATGACGCCATGCCTGCGGATTTGACCTTATTTGGAAGCAGGATCTTTGCAGAGGTGATCAAGTTAAGATGAGGTCACACTGGACTCAGGGAAGGGGCAGGGGGGAGCTCTACATCCATATCTGTTGGACCCCGAGTGCACCAGGCACTATCCTAAGTGCTTTCCCTGTGCTCATGAAATTTCACTGTCACAGCTACCCTGTGAGACAGACACAACCATGAACTCCATTTTACACACGGGGGTGCGAGAAGCAGGTAACTTGTCCAGGGCTCCCAGCTGCAGAGTGGCAGGGCCGAGCAGCTCCAGGGCCGATAGCCGGAGCCCAGCTCCAGGACCAGGTGGATCAGATCCTCTCTAGACAACTCTGAGGACACGCGTCGTCTCTCTACGTGTCCGGCAGGGCAAACGTCAGCCCAGCGGCGCCTGGAGACCAGGATCTGGGGGAGAGCTGACAGGGCCCTCAGAACATTTGCCTCACTGTTTTTTTAAACCAACGCATGCATTAGCAAACCCTGTGTGAATCACCCTTCTGCTGCAAGTCTGTACCAGGCAGAGATAAGATGGACTTGAACCGCAACGCCAGGTTTCCCACAGGACGGGGAGGGCAGCCTCCTGATAATTCGGTGTGTTTCCCTGCACTTCTGCCAGTGACGCCGGGAGATGCCCGTGACAGGGAGCCAGTGTGACCTGGAGCCAGAGGGTCAGGCCAGAAGCCAGGACAGTCGGGAGAGGCTTTGCTTCCACCTCCAACCACAAGGTGCCTGAGCACGATTATTTATACAGAGAATGAGAACCAGGAAAAAAGAATTACCCACACGTAGAGAGGGGGCCACCTGGAATGCTTTTTGTCATTGGCTTCACGTTTCCATGGCTCACCCCAGAGGTCCCGCCCACTGTTAGGGACACCTGGTCTCAGGCCCCTCCTCTGCAGGAAGGCTGCGCTGTTCATCACCACAGTCTTGGCCTAGAAGTCAGCAGCCCTGAGCTCAGGGGGGAGCTGGCTCCCCAGTAGGGGGCTCTGGAGGAGGCTGGAAGCTGGGCTCCTTCCCTTCAGCTCCTAAGCATCCTCCTGTGGGCCGTCTTCCTCGGCTAGGCCCTGCCCCCAGTTCCCCTGGAAGACATGCTGTTCAGCCACACGACCTAAGGGGGAGTTCCTGTGTGGGTCTTACCTGGCAGCTTTCCAACCTCTGACTGCTCTGTGGGTTTCTCTGCTGCACCCCATGGCTGGTCCTTCCACCCTTCCTTCAGAGATCTCTTCTCCTCAGCCCATCTAGAGAGCCCAGTTCCCAGAGTCTGTCCTTGCTTTTCTGCTCCTCACTTGAGACATTCTCCTAGGGGCCGGGCCACACTCAGGGCACCCTCCGGAACGGAGCTACAGGCTGCCTAGTCTCTGCGATGCCCAAGCCCATGTCTCTAGGGGCAGCGCTGTCTCCCCAGCACCATGCACACAACAGCTGCCACCAGGCAAAGCCTCCAGATCCGGCCTCCCCGCCCCCACCCAGCCTGCCCAAACTCCCACATCCCCATCCTAACACAGGGCACCGCTCAGACCACTCATCTTCAATGCCTCCTTTCCCCCCACCAGTTAGTTCTCTAGCTGAAACAGCAAACTTTGCAGAGAGCAAGCAGCGTGTGGGAACCTTGGCACTGTTGACATTCGGGGCTGATCATCTTTCTGTGGGGGCCATTCTGTGCATCCCAGCCTCAACCCACCAGCTGCCAGCAACACCCCCAGTCCTGATGACCAAAATGTCTCCAGACATGCCAGACATCCCCTGCTGACGCCAAAGGGACAGACGGTGACTATTTTGGGCTGTGCGGGCCATTTGGCCTCTACTGGAACCAGTGGGCTCCACCTTTGAAAGGCAAACACAGCCACAGCAGGTGAGGGGCACAGCTGGAGTCCAATAAAACCTCACCTACAAAAGCCTGCAGCCCAGACCGGCTTCCCATCCTGGGTGGCTCACACCCTGCCTGGATGCAGGTCCACAGGAAACAGGCCAACAGCCCCAGTAACAGTGTGGAGTGAGGTGGCCTGCAGCCAGGGTGGGTGGCTGTGAGCACTCTGCAGTCCTGGCTGCCCTCACCCCCTGGCTTCCCTTTCTGGAATGTTTTTGTAACAGTTAAAAATCTACCACAACAAAAAGGGAACACATTTGCCATAAACATGTGACTCCACCGATTTCTGACTGATCCATTTTTACTAAAACCCATGGATTCAGGTATAATATCTCGAAGGCAGCAAATGGCCCTCCTGAGATTTTTTGAATATGAACACATCCATCCCAAAAGGAGGAAGGAAGGAAGGAAGGAAGGAAAAATGGAAGGAAGGAAGAAAGGAAGGAAAAAAAGGAGGGAGGGAGAGACAGAGGAAAGGAGGGAGGGAAGGAGGGAGGAAGGGGGAAGAAAAGAAAGGAAGAAGGAAGGCCCTATTGGAACAAAGCAGAAGGGACAGGGACACCAGGCTGGCTCCCATGCCACCTGCTGTGCTTCCCTGTCCAACCCTCGGTGGGAGGAGCCGGGCCAGCACTGCTGAGACTGCAGGGGCAGCTTTCTCCGGTTTCCTCCAGGCCTGCAGCCCAGGACAGGATGAGAGGCTGGAGCCAGAGGCCTAGGTGTGAGCAGCTGCAGGGACTTGGTGGGCACTCGGCACCCCTTTCCCAACTCTCAGGGACAGAGGCAGGGGACACAGCCATGGGATTCCTAGCCCTGGAAGGCAGCTAAGTGGCTGAGCTCCAGGGGGCTCCAGGGTGTCACCCTTCCAAAGCCAACAGGCTCTGTCTCTCCTCTCCCTTGCCACCCCCAGGTCTTGCCTGTAAGATGTGTGTTAAACCTGCAGAGCCCAGAGCCAGGAAGGTTCAGTAAACGTTTCTTGCTCTGACAGATGCTCCAAAAGGCAGAGGCAGGACAAGAGTGATGGGTCCAGGATCTGGAAACAAGGAAGCACAGAATGTTGGGGACCCACTGGCTGGTGGTCCCCCAGCTCGGCGGAGCTCGGGCCTGTGGGGTGCAGATTCCTGGCCCCGCAGTGGCAAGTTCACTGAAGAGGGACAGGCTGAGCTGTCACTCAGAGTCACAACAGGAACGAAACCATGCCCTCACATTAGCATCATTTTGTAAGAGCTTAATCAAGGGGCGATTTACAGAGGTGTGGGTGGGGTGCAGGGCAGCGGGAGTGAAGGGATGGGGGCAGTGGCGACTGGAGCCTGGGGAGACAGGGACCCTCGGTCAGGGGCATTGGAGACAGCTCCAGGCTCCCTTGCAGGGAGAGCGGAGCCAGCCTGTCCTCTCCCTCCCTGGCCGAGTCCATCAGGAGGCAAGGGAGCCCCACCTGCTACAGCCATTGACAGTCTACCCACAGCAGGTGTGGAAAAGCTCGGAGGGACACAGGGACAGACCTACAGCGGCCAGCACAGAGGAGGCCCAGGGACTGTTTTCTCAAAACAAGCCTCCCGTGTGATCCCGATGCAGGTGACCGAGGGGCCACACCTGGAGAAACACCTGGCCAGGTCTGCTGTGGCCACCCTCAGTGAGCAGCACTTCCCGCAGGTGACTCACTATTCCTGGCATTGCTGTGTCAACATGCAGCCGAATGAATCCACAGAGACAACAGCAAGCTGGCCTCGGCGTGACAGTGACCCAAGCCGGTCCACACCAGGGGGATGGCAACACCGGGTCAACACTGGCTTCTGGGGGTTTGAAAACACTGGGGCTGGGAGTGGGGTGGGGGATAAAAAGCTAGGGGTCTCTCCAGCAGCTCTTAGAATTAAGGTAGGACCCCAAAACACAACAAATCCTAGCCACACTATTCACAAGAGCTGGAAGGTGGAAACAGCCCACTGATGGGTCAGGAGACCAACAAAAGATGGTCCATCCATCCTATGGCAGAATGTTACCATAAAAAGGAAGGAAATTTTGTCCCACCCTGCAACATGGATGGACCCTGGAAACACGATTAGTGGAAGAAGAAAATCACAGAGGTCACATATTGTATGACCCCATTTACAAGAAATCCCTGCCACAGGCAAATCCGCAGACACAAAAGCAGGTGAGCATTTGCTGGAGGGTGGGGCAGGCAGGGACACCAACTGCTCACAGGTCTCCTTTTGGAAGTGGGTGGAGGGTGCGGTGGCACAACTTTGTGAATACACTAAACCCCAACGAATTGTGATACTTTTAAAACGGTTAACTTTATGTTCAATAAAAAAATTTAAACGAAAGAATCTTTATAAAGAAGCAAGGTCACAGGCGGCATCCTAAGTTAGGATGCATCCAGTGGAACCTACTTGGGGCTAAAATGCTGTGCAGGTGCACAGTCTGGAAAGATAGCTTTACTTAAAAACTATATGCGCAGAGGAGATTTTCATTATACAATCAGGTCAGAGAAAGAAGCCCGCATGTAGTCAGCAGGGGAGCTGGTCCAGGAAGGGGAAGAAACCATAAAAGGCAGGCGATACCCCAGCCATGGCAGGATGCAGTGGGTGGTCAGAGGTGCTGACCGAGACCTCAAGCACTGTGGCCTCTGGAGCAATGCACCTGGATAGAAACAGGTGCGGGCCACCTTGGGTGGTTTTTTTAAGACCCTAAAAGCCTAACTCCAACTCACTAAGCACAAATGCAAACAGCCTGGGACACCCAAATCAAGGTGAGGGAAGGATGGGGGTGGGCCTGGGCCTGGAGCCATTTGGAGGCACAGTCAATGCTTCCAGCCTCTAGCCCCTGGTCACCCCCTAGGGGGTCAGCCCCATCACCCCTGACCCACTTCCCCACAACAGCACACCTGTGCACGTGCCACACTCATAGAACCACAGCTTCTTGTTTCCATTTTGTAGATAAGCAAAGTAAAGCACAGCAAGGGTCGGTGAGCAGAGATACAGAAGTCCAGGCCACATCCCACCAGAACCACACAGGACAAGTGAGAGAAAAAAGGAAAAGGATCCCCAAGGAAAGAGGGTCTTCTTGCCATCACCTAACTGAGGACCCTCATTTTGTTCTCAGCAACAACTGCCCCACGACCCCCCACTCCCGCCATCAGTGCAGCCAGGATGCTCTATTTGCATCACCAAAGGACCTGCTTCTCTCAGATCCCATTGATAAACTGGGTCTGCAGGATCGAGGCCCACCCCATAGTCCAGTGTCTGAGGGCCAAACCCTGGTCGGTCATGGGGCCCCAGCCCCAGGCTGCTCTTGGACCAGCCCCACGGAAGGACAGGCAGGGCAGGGCCACCCTGGTTCCTGCCACGGGAGCACACACGCTGTCCCCTCAGGACCTTACCCTGGACGCCTCCCACAGGCATGCTCAGGTTCACTCAGAAGCCCACTCCTGTATGGTACCCTGAAGACTTTCCACAAAAACACAGCGTTCCCAGCGTGGACAATATCCTGCCTCCTGACAAATGTTTGATGCTCAGTCAGATGGAGGCCAGTTCTCAAGTTACATCAAGTCCCTTTGAAAGTAAAGATCTGAGTGTGGCAGGGACCTGGTGCCCAGCTGCCCATGACTCCTTCTATGAGGGAGAGTTCTAGAACCCCGCTTAGCCTCCCATCATCCCCCCTCAGGCCTTTGGCTCTGGGAAGCCTGTGTGAGGGTGTTGAGGTCCCATCTGACCTCAGTCAATCACTGTTGAGCTTCTGTGAGGCACAAGCTCTTCCGTCTGTAAAACAAAGTACTAAGATCTGGCTGGACCCACCGCTCCCTAAGAAAATCAAGAACAAACCTAAGAGCGTCACACACGGTAAACCTCCGTGCAAAATGTAAAAATAACACAGTTACAGAGCAGCTCGGCCAACACTGCAGGTGACCTTCCTCTCCCAGAAGCTTCCTCTTTGTCAAATCCACGGCCCGAGAATCTCATGCACCATTCATTCAAGACCCTGCCCTCCTCTTATAGAGCCCGTTCATTTATTCCTCCTCCAATGCCACATCGAGACTTGACACTGTGCAGCCCGCACAATAAAGAAGGACCCCTCTTTCCAGTCACCTACCCACAGACAGCCTGCTCGTCACCTGGAGCTGTCCGGTGCCCTGGACCCTCAGTTTCTATGAACCACCTGGTGAGCACCTTTGATTGTCAGGGCTCATTCAGCGTAGGTCCAAGGTCAGTACAAATCAAAAGGAAACTTTCATAAGCTAGGTCTTCCTCACTCTGTAAATGAGCAAATGTTATCTGGACTTAACAATAACAAAAAAATTATTATACAGATAAAGAAAATAAAGAGGTTTCTGTCAACCTTGGTTTAAGCTGAGCACTCCAGCTTCGGGGAGATGTTCAGCCAGTCTCAGACCCACCAGGTTCGTTTATATCCAGGTCATCATATCCCCACACAGGTCACCTTATTGTCCCAGTCAGGGCTTGTGAACAAATCCACTGAGGAACTTGGTAAGACCTATGGGTTTTGTCTTGAGAAAACCACCCTCACCTGTAAAGTTCTGCTGTAGACCTTCTCAAAAAAACTCTGCCAGCCCTAGCTGGTTTGGCTCAGCCTGCAGACTGAAGGATCCCAGGTTCGATTCTGGTCAAGGGCACCTACCTTGGCTTCATGGTTGGGGCTCATGCAGGAGGCAACCAACTGATGTGTTTCTCTCACATTGTTATTTCTCTCTGCCTTTCCTTCTCTCTCTTCCACTCTGCTAAAATTCAATGGAAAAATGTCCTCAGGTGAGGATTAAAATAATAATAATAATCAATAAAATAAAAGGACCCTGCTAAGAGTCCACTAGGGTAAACACACTTCTTCTGTTGTTGATAAAAATTATGTTCAACGGCAAGGCCCGGACCACTATTCTCCATCAGAGGACATCCCAGGCCAACAGAGCATCGATTGACGCTTTTCTAATTGCCTCCAAACCGGGAGAAACGAGAGCACACACTCCAGCTCATCTGTAGGCACAGTAAGTGTAAACAGGATTTATGGGCAACAACAAAGGAGGAAAAAGAACTGAGCCGTGTTTACTGAGCGCAAAGTCCAGAGCGGCCTGGGACGGGGAGAGGGGAGAAGGAAAGGTACATCCCTGTGCACAGGAACCAGGCGAGGAGCACACCACACAGGCACAGCAAGGCAGGCCCTGCCAGGCACTGACGGCAGAGTGGGCTGACCCTGACCTGCTGGGTAGCGGATGGTGACTTGTAATAGGAAGATACCATGTGACCTCTGACAGCCACCAGCTATTTAACTCAGCTTCCTCTGCTAAATGCACAGCTTGGCTCAGTGGCCTTTTAAGTCCCTCCCCACCCCAGAATCGAGTGGAGGGGGGTACTGGGTGCACCACACGTGTGACTCCAGGACCTCTGTCCTCCCCACAGGGACAGGAGCATCTTGCTGTGCCATCTCTCCTGCAAACGCCATCGGAGCACGCACACCTGGAAGATCCTTATGCTCCTTCTGCCCAGCCCTCCCTGAGGCCAGATGTGCACCGCTCAGCAAGAGGGCCCCGGGGTCATTCACTCTGGCCAGTGGGTCGTGTTAATGCCTCTTTGGACCTTTGGGACCCCTGGAGCAACCTGAGGTCAGGAGTGCAATGTGCTTCAGAAAGGGCAGGAGCCGAACTGTCAGGGCCAGCACTGCCCGCTCAACCACATCACAAAGGAGCCACTGGACTACCATCTGAGGTCCTCAACAATGATACGAGGCAAGGGTGTCCCAGAGAAGCTAAATGGCTTGCCCACAGTGATGGGGTTATGGGAAAATCAGAGGGAAGGAGGGAGCGAGGGAGGCAGGAGGGATGGAAAGCTTGCAATAAGCCCAGGTGGTTATGAAGCATGCCACCGCCTCCCTTAGCTGGAGAACCAATGGCCATCACTCCCTCCTGCAGGGATGCCCCCAGCCTGGACACCCCGGTGGCCCTGTCCCCTCCCCACAATCAATCAGCAGTGGACACAGATTTATAAACTCCCTGCGGACCCAGCACAACCCTCTTCTTCTGAGAGCTGGGAGCTGTAGGTACAAGTGGTCCAGGGCTGCTGTGGCTGGGGCCGCAGGCCATTCCTGGGCCAAGTGCATGCTGGGTGAGCAGCAGCGGCCAGGTGACCAGGGAGAAGCACAATTCCTAAAGAGCAGCTTCCTTTCTCAAATTCCAGGTCCTCCCCGGACTGCTGTGCTAGGTCTGAAGCTCTCCAGTAACCCTCCCCTTTTCCTTTCTGGAGCAAGTCTGCATGCCTATCTAATTTCTTTTCATCCTCGAGAAACTTCTGAGACACTAGCTCCGTTTCTGCAGATGAGGACACTGAGGTCCAGGAAATTAATGTATGCAAAGTGTGCTTATGTGCTCATAACTGAGATTCATTTTAAAGCAAAGCCAAGGCTTTTAGGCTCGGTGCAGAGGCATTTTTTTCTGACCCAGGGATGAAATGCATTCCCTCTGCCCTTCCTAAATTGCAGCCTGCCCAGTCAACTTTAAATAATGCACTAACAAAGGGGGGAAACTCCAGGCAGAGACAGGAAAACTGGGGTTTCTGATTAGACTGAAAACTTCTTTGTGAGTCTAAGCAGGTTTCAGTAAGAGACTGGAAGGCTCTTGAAATAAACAATGGTAGAATCTTTCTTCATTCACACCTTTTATCTCTAAAGCCTCAAGTATGCTAAAAATTTCTCATTGTCTTCATGACACAGCCTGCTCTAACAAGGATGAAAAGGCAGGGTAGCAACCAACCCAAAACACAAGGCTTTTAAGAACACAAATGCCATTTTTAGTGTAGTGTGTGGTTGGGGGGAGCTAGGGGGTGCAGGGCAGCTGGAGGGGTGCCCGGCGCCGGGGGGCGGTGCGGTGCAGCCGGGGGGGGGTCCGGGCAGCTGGGGGGGGGTGCGGGGCAGTCAGTGGCTCAGGTTTCTGGTCTGTTCACATGCCCTGGGCTTCACTTCGGGGTTCATGACCTCAGCCATCCAATGGCAGCCCTTTACTTACATGTGAGGCATTTTAATGCAAAGGTTGGGAAAGGGGCTGAGGAATGCCTCAGGTTCGTGCATGGCTGCAGGGTTCCCCTCTCTCAGGTCTCCGGGAGGTCGGACCTGGGAACCACAAAGGGATTCTACAGGGTGATCTGGTCACAGATTCCTAACGGGACAGAGGTCATGGTGGGTAGTCATGCCTCTGGCATATAACTTCTAAATGGTTTACCCTGGCCGGAAGCCAGCCCTGTCCATTGTTTCTGTGGATCTAGGTTAACTCACCTTTGAAATAAGCCGTAACCACCAATCTGAAATCCAGCCTGGCCTGGCTTTCTCCCACCTTCAGGAACTCTTCCTTCAGTTCTCGCCTTACTGCCTGACTTCTAAATGTGTAAAAGAAACTGCACACCGGCATTCTAAGGAAGCATTTTCCTCAGTCTGTTGAGATCGTGCTCCCAGCTGTGTCCTCTGTTTGGCTCCAATAGATTTTTATAAAAAAAACTTCTCTACAGGTTTGGACACGCTACATCAACAGAACTGACCGCAAGCGGGGCCCAGGAGGCCTTGGCAGGTGCCGGATTGGTGCTTCTAGGTCACCCGGCCAGTGACCGTCCATGCAGGCCTGGATGTCACCATGCCAAGAACATTGGCCTTAGCCGCTCAGTTCCCAGGACATCTGAAACCTGGCATGTCCCCCACATACAGACCAGAGTAAAAGTGACACCAAGGAATGAGGGGAGAGTGCCCTGGGAGGAATGAATGGGTAATGGCGTCCTTTTGGGGTGATGAAAAGCGCGATGGTGGTGGATACTGTGAACTCACTAAATGCCAACACTGTGAACTCACTAAATGCCAACAAAGCATACATCTCAAAATGGTTCATTGGGAATATTATGTGAAATTCACATAAACAAAACAAAACAAAGCACACACAATCAGTAAAGTCTGGAGGTCCCCCGTCTGAAAACCCCAGAAGAGCAAAAGTTAGTTAGTTCTCCTTGTAGTCCAGACAGGATGCCCAGCCAGTCACCCCTTCAGAGTGGGGGGAACAAGTCTTAACTGTATCCTTGATTTTCAAGTAAATTTACAGTTCTGAGAACAAAAATGAATTTCATCTGTTTATCTTTACTCTAAAAATTAGTTGTGGCTCAGAATTGATTTCTGTCGGTCAATGCTGGCCTCGGGGACACTGCCCACATAGCTCATGTGTCCTCCTAGGTGCGAGGTAAGGGATGCAGCAAAGGAGTAGCTTGGGGTGAACCTACTCGAGCTCTTGGTCTGGATTTTGCTACTCATTGTAATAATCCCCTGACCTGGAACTCGCTGAGCCTCATTTGTTATCTGTAAAATGGGCAGGATGCACAATATCTCAGGGCTGGAGTAGACACGGCATGCAGCCAGCAGGTGCTCAGCTGGAACGTCCTGAGCTGGAGCTCTCACCTTCACGGTCACCCACAGAGCTGTGGGAATGAGCCAGGGTCTTCCCCAAATAGCTCCCAGGGCAAGTTGTGTTATTTCCAGTTACATCGGTCACTGACACTGGTCTTAAAGTGCAGGGCACTGGAGTCAGCTCCTTCCTGCTCCCTCACCTGGTTCGGCATCCCAAGTAGCAGCCGTGGACCCCTAAACCAACGCTGCAGGAATTACATGCCAATCACATACTGGGGACCAGCAAAACTCTGGACAGAGAAATTGAAACCCTGGGAAGTTCCATCTCACAGTGAACTTGAGACAAATCAGATCTTGACTATTAAGCACAGAGAATACATGGCATTTATGTTTCTGGGAGGAAAAGCCACCAATATTAGCCAAATGTGTCAGTTTTTTTGCCATAATGAGGGATGGTCTCTTCGCATGCTGAGACGCCTGTCCACTCTGCCAACTCCACGGCAGGTCAAGGTGAACCGCCCTCTCTAGTCTCCCGGTGCCCTTTATGCTCGGGTAGAGAGAGAGAGGGCCCCGCTCTGGCTCATCTCCAGACAGCCAGACCCCTCTCACCCTCCTGCTGTTTCCTCTTCTCAGAAGTCTTGCAGCCCTGGTTCGTCTGGCTCAGCGCCAGAGAAGGCAAACCACATAAATGACTGCCCAGGAGCTGTTGGAGCCAGGGAGGGGTCCCAGGCAGGGCCCCCATGAACCTCTTCCTGTCCAGTCCAAGAGGGGACCTGCACTGGACAAGCTGTGCCTCAATGAGACCGTGTGGGGTGAGACAGGAGGTCATACCGCACAACCCACTGGTATCTCTGGAGTATATCTAGAGAGTTATGCTGCATACTTGTGTTTGATTTTAAAAACCCCAGCAATCTGGCCAATGCCAGGCCAGAAGAATGCGAGGAATGTGGATGCCTTTCACTGGGTTTCACCGCCACCCAAACAGCCCGCAGCCTCGGGCCGGGGGGCTGCACTTATAAGGCCAGGCCTGCTGGAGGCTGCTTCCTGGGCAGAAGTATTTTAAGTCCCTGGGACCTCAGTGGCAATGAGTATTGACCCTGGGCCCAGAAGACTCCCACATTCTTCCCTAATAAAAGCCCCCAGGCTGTAACCTGAAGACGTCCCTAACATTCTTTCTGTCTTTAATATTCTTTTTATCCTAAAGCACAGGCTGTAAGGATAACAAAGACCACTGATGTAAAAGTGGGGAGAAGAACTCGGGGCAAAATCTCCTCCCCCACTGAATGGAGAGTTGTGTGCCTAAAGGAAAACCTGAAATAATTCAGGCGTCCGCTTGACTGGGAGAGGATTTTAGTCTTCGAACAGGACCCTGAAAGGAAGCTCCCAGGACTGTTCCCTCTCAACTTTCCGCCACAGCCCAGGATGGTGCAAATGTCCATTTGATTCTGTCCAATCCCTCACCCAGGGAGGAAGGACTCCCTCGTTGTTTTTGAGCACATGAAGGTGGTGGCACGTCAGTTAGCTGGACAATCCCACCCCACTGGCTTTCAAAAGACGGTATATCCTTCTATTGCCCAGGGAACAGAAAGTGCAGCCAAGAAAATACCCCAGAACATTCTACCAGGGGAAGGGTAGCAGTTTCTCTTTTTTTTCTGCTGGGAGTGCCAACGGCCTCCAGCTCTTCCTCATGAACCTGGCTCCTGCTTCCTTTTTAACGTTTTCTGCTATTGTATTCCCAGAGCGGGGAGGAGGGGACCCGGAACACCGGGCCACATGGAGCTCCCTGGCCATTGTTTGAGAGCGCATAATCTCTTACACTTATAAGAATAACTCCTTTGTGCAAATACAACAGGACAGCCGACCTGTCTCATTCCGGGTAGAGCTAGAACATTCCATCGGTGGCAACAGAGGGGAAGTCGCAGAAGGCAAACAGAAACGAGGGGCTGTTCTGGGAACTCTGTGGTGCCAGGCACATGGGTGATGTCCGCCCTTCCCGTGAAGACAGAGCAGTGCCCTGAAATGCCAAGGGCCACCGGAAGCTTCCGGAAGCTGCTTCTCCCTTCTGAGCTGCACGTGTGCAAGGGCTCCTCTCCCCACGTGGGTCTGTGCACCTCGGCCAGGACACAGCTGCCTCGCCACAGCGGGTGCAGGGACAGCGGCTCCTTCCAACACCCTGTGTGCGTGGCTTATCGCTTACCTGCCACAGGCCACCAACTCCCGGCGTCAGAGGTGGAGTCCCAGGACCTGGCCTTCCATCCAGAGATGAAGGGAGATGCTGCAAGACAAAAGGGAACCGTGACCAAGATTCAGTCTCTCAGCCCCAAACCACGTCTCCATTTTCCTTCCAAGACTCTCTACTTTTCTTCCAAGAATCTAGAGCAGCCGCATTTACGGGGTCAGGCAGGGCAGTGGTGGACACAGCGAGATGGCACCCAGGTGCCCGTTCCATGCCAGCTGCTGGGAGTATGGCTGGTGGGACTCTTTCCTAGAACTGCCCTGTCCCAGTGAGAAAAGGCAGACCCTCACCTGCTCTCAACTCCTGAGAATCTAGGACCTCCCAGGTTGGAGCTCCGTGGGTCTCGAAGGGCTTTGCTGGGAGCGCAGGGCAGCCTGCTCCCCTTTGGCCACGCCTCCCGCTCAGAGCTGGTCCCTATGGGGTCCCCACAGACTGAGCCTCGTCAGAGACAAGGGCTTTTATTTTTCCTCACCGGTGTGCCTTCCTTCCCCGGCTGTCACTTCCACTGCGAAGACTGGCAGTGTTCTCTCAGCAGAAGAATCTTATCAGCTGGACCCTAAAGACACACTCCAATCGCCGGCCAGCAGTGGGGCTCCCTCCCCACGTGGTGGGGTCACCAGGAGGTGGTCCCGTTGCAGAGCACTAACGTGTTAAGTGCACAGCCCACGCCTGTGGCAGGTTCCATAAACAAGTGTGACGATGACAGAGAGAAGCGGGATTGAAGGTCACCAGCCTGAGTCCCCCGTAGCTCCCTGCATCCAGGCCAATGTCTGGACCAGGCCACAGGGGCTCTGGGCTTTCAAGGAGCTCTGGACCTGGCCTGGCTGTGAAAGGGGAGGCGGATTCCCTCTGCACACCTTCCCTCAATCAAGGCCTCACCGCAGCCTGCAAACCGTGCCTGCCCCCAAGAACAGGCAGCCCAGAGCCGCCCCCCTCCTTATACATATTTCACAAGCAATTAAAATGAGTATGGTGAGCAGGCGAGGATTATCCTGTGAGGCTGGGACAGCTGGCTAGTTTTCAGGACACCGTTTCCCCCAGGGACTTCAGCACTAAAATGAATTCCAGATGTACCGAATGACGGGCGGGCGTGCGGGCAGGAAATCAGCCAGAAGGAAAGACCATCTCGCACGGACACAGTGCATCTCGTGGTAGAGACAGACCTCCCAAACGTCCAGCAATGAGAGAAACCCCACAGGAGAAGGGGGCAGGCTTATCCCAGCCAGTGAACTCCACGGAAAAGGCAACAACGTGAGGAAACACACTCTAACATGACGAGAGAGTAGATCCCCCAGGAGACGGAGAAATGGGGGTGGGGACAGGATGTTCAAGACATGGAGACAAGGGGCCATTGTCCACACGCCGATTTGTTTTGGACGTGTCCACCGTACTGCTCACAGGTCCAAGGAAGACTCGGATTATTCCAAGAACCTCAGACTATGCGTCCAAGTGCTTGTAGGAGTCCGAGCACTTAGGTCCGCACAGAGCTGTTGGGAACCTCATTGTGTTAAAAGGGGAGAAGGAAGTGAAAATACACCAGAAGAAGTGAAAACTCGAACAGAGGGGCCTCTGGGAAATGAATTTACGGGTGTTTTTCTGCTTCCTCAAACTTCAGTGCTTCCAATTTGTTCGACAGTGAGAGAGAGTATATTTCTCTTTTTTCCTCTTCTGACTTTTAAGAGTGACTCCTCAAAAGTAACTACACCCACCTGAGAACTGTAGGAAACTGGAAAACTGCTAAGCCTATTCCTTAAGTTTCCAAGCCACCATGATGGACGTGCATGGATCCACCAGTGGCCAAAGCGTCCCCATACCCTGCATCTGCTAGTTTTGGGGGTGGAGTCTCTCCAGGCAGGAAGTGGTCCTCCCTGCCTCCACCATGCCCATTCCCAAAAGCACCACAGCAGTGGAACTAGAGGGGGAAGTGGAACCTTTAAATCCTTGTCCTATTCTAGCAGCAAACTTTGCCTTGTGTGCCAAATCCATCCAATGTGTCAACTGTCTTTGTAAGGCCCATGAACAAAGAACGTTCTATTTTTTTTTTTAATAATTAGGGAGAAACTCAAAATAAGAATAATATGTTGGGATGTGAAAATTGTAGGAAATTCAAATTGCAGTGTCTGTAAGTCAAGTTATGGGGAACACAGGCAGCCACATCCTTGTGTTCACCTTCTGTCCACAGTTCTTTTGTGCGTCAAGAACACAAAGCTGAAAATATTTTGTCTGGCCTTTTCCAGAAAAAGTGTGCCTCCCCAGGTTCTCTACCAACCCTGCTTATGCACTGGGGCAAAAGGCCAGGCCATGGCGGGCACACAGGGCCGTGGGCAGGCACCCATGGGTGCACGGTTGGACACCAAGTCCTAGCCTAGTTGGCAGATGGCATGAAGGATGGCAAGAGGGAAGGAAAGAAAACAACAGGAAGGTGTGAGGTGTGGCTAGAAAAGGAGACAGAGGTGGTCCCAAAGGGAAAACTTCATCAAGTCAAAACTATTGTCCAGAGCTGGCTCCAAGGTCAACAGGGAAGTGATCCTGTCCCCGGGTCCCCCACCCCCATTCCTGATAAGGACCAGTCCTTATGCACGTAATGCTCAAGACATTGATCTCTTGGCCTCACCATGGACCCCAAGTTCTTCACTGTTTATGGAAGAAATTCTAAGACGATCCATGTAGGAAACCGAGAAAGTAACACTTGGGCAGACTGGCGATGGCCTTTCCTTAATGCTATCCAAACCAACACCTTGGCAGCCCTTTGTGGAAACAGTATGTCGGCAGGTGGAGATGACACAGCCAAGTGAGAGTGTTTGACATCTAACCCGATTCATGTGGTGAAACTTTCTTACGCAGAATACAGAACTGGTTTTTTTACCTTCCCTATAGTTACTTCACATTTCAAATTTCACAGGGGATGAGATAAGAAATACCCTTTCCTCGCGCCTATACTGAGTGTGAAGCACAAGAGGGAGGGATTTATTGAGACAAACAACCAGACACCACAATGGATTCTTTATGCGTCTGTCCATTCACTTTACACACCTGCGGGTTCCCACCTGGAACCTGACACCTATCCAGTCAGTGGTGAAGTTCACACACTATCCTTCCTTCCTTCTTGGGTGAGGTTTCTGTTTGTGTGTGAGACGGGAGGCCCTAGGTGTTAGCTGGGCCCTCTCTCTCAGGTATGTGGGCTCCCACAGACACCTGTGTCCAGAAGGTAGCTTTTTCCTCCTCCTCCTCCTCCTTTGGGCTTGTGCTTCTTCTGGCTGGACCTGATGGGCCTGGGCACAGAAATATGTATGCATTTAACTTACATGAATGAATGGACCCAAGTGAGGTGAGAGCAGCTGCTAGGAGAACCCACATGGAATAGTTCAGAAAGACTCCACAAAGGTGCAGCGCTAAAAAGGGGCCAGCAAATGGGGCCGCATTAAACACTGAAGGAAAGAAGAATAAAACTCTGGAACTCTGGATTCAGACGGCGTAACTAGCATCTTTATGCTGTTGCTTGATTTTAACTTAAAAATCAGAGGACCATGCTTGTTAGTTCACATAAGACACTACTGTCCAACGACACTCAGAAACTACCTTCCCCCAATGTTAGGAAGATGGAAGATAAACTCCCATTAGCCTGCCCCCCACACACACTTTAAAAAACAAACACACACACACACACACAAAACAACAACAACAATCTTCTTCTTCCAGACTTTGACTAGCTTTCCCAACTCACTGACCAGGTAATCTAGGAGTTTTTCAGCCAGACCTGAGCGGGAGGTCCAAGTCCAGGGTTGTGACCATCATGCCAATTAGAAGCTGATGAAGGAGACCTTCGCTCTGACCCATCACCTCCCATGAATCAATGGGGGAGATGGCACAAGTCAGGGAATTGTGTGGGTGACTCCAGGTGGTGGGAGTTGGGCTGCAAACACAGGACTTCTGAGATGTCCTCGCATCATACCGTGTCAGCTCTGCCCTTACTGGCTCCATGACCTTTGCTAAATTGCTTACCTGGACTCCGGGCCTGTTTCCTCAAGAGGAAGACAGGGCAGTCCATAATACCATGTGAGAGCACCCCCACTCAATGTGGCTTTGTCTCTTCTGCGTTTTCCACTGGCCTGTAGATCACATTGAGGACATATAAAAGACCCTCTATTTAGTGCCAAATACACAGTAAAAACCTTGAAAAACTTCTGCTTAAATAAGGCAGTGGTGCTCAACAGTGGCCCGATCCAACTCCTGGCCCGGAGCGCCTACTAAAACAGAAGGCTGGGGGTAGGGGCCAGGCCTGAGAATCTGCAATTCTAAGTCACTTCAAGCAAAGACGATGCTGTTGATCCCTGGACCATACCTTGAAAGACAGTGGTATGGACCTTTTGGCAAATGAAAGAACTAAGGCTCGAAGTTTCAATGGCTGACGGAGATCAAGAAATGGGAAGTTGGGAGCACACACCAATGTAGTGGGCAAAGCCAGCACCGATACACAGAACCATGGTCAAGTGCAAAGCCACAAAGGGACACCAGGCAGGTGGCGGTGAGACAGGATGTCTCCGAGGGCGGGCCTAAAACGCTGGGCAGTGTCCCAATGTCGCACTTCCTTCTTCCTTTCCTTCTTCCATGACTGTGTTATGAAACCTTCCAAGTCTGTTCAAGTGGGAAGAAGTTGCGTGTCCTGCTTGGGCCAGAAGCAGGGAGTTTCTGTGTGAGTCTGGGGAGCACTCGCAGGGTAAGCAGCCCCCAACACACACCGAGGAGCTGCGAACATTTAGGACACGTCAGTGTGGTGAAGCCCAGAACCTCTTTGAACTGGACTCCAACCCTGACTCCGCCACTGAATGTGTGACCACCCATCTCCCCGGCACTGGGAAGGTGGGCTATCCCCATCGGCCCACACAGGTGGTGCTCAACAGCTGGTCCCTTTCCTCCAGAGTCCCCAGCCAACCCTTCCTCAGGGTGACCTCCGGGGAAGAGCTGGCCCCCAAGGAGGAATGCCAGCCTTTTGACCTCTTGGATTCTCCTTTCTGGGGGTCAAATCTTCACCCTGGCAACCTCTTACCTAGCTAGCAACAGTGAAAAGGGCAAGAGAAGGAAAAACGCAGCCTGGAGCGGCCCATGTCAGCCCCTGCAATGGGTCGGCATTCCCTTCCAGGCCCTCAAAAGCCCCTCCTCTGTCCAGCTTTGCAAAAGGGGTTCGGGGTCTCTGTCTGCCTTACGGTCAGGATCGTGGTAACCGTCACAGTTTAGAAAACCTAACCAAGCGGTGCAGTCAAGGGCGGAACTCTGATTTTGTAAGAGCACCAAATAACTCACAGTCCGTCAATCGGAGTACATATCACCCACCAACCGCTCAGCAAGGCTGGGCAAAGGCCACCACGGCTACATGGAAAGGCATTTCCCTCCCGATCCCAGGAGCTCCTGAGTACAGGTGGGAACACACGTGGAATCGGGACCCGGTCAGAACACAGCAGTCCAGGAAGTGTTTAAGGGAAAGGAGAGGTAGGCTCTCACTTCCCACCAGGGCCAGCTGACCCTCCCTGATCAGTCTCTCTGCCCAGTGACTGCTCCAGATACTGACTTATTCTGACCTTCGTCACAGGCCACTGTCAGTGGGCTGGAAAGGTTCACACAGCTAGAAATGCAGCATACACACTGGGTTGGTGCTCCTCTAGCTCGGAGGGTCACGGGACTGGTGCCAGAGGCACCCATCATCTCACAGATTGCCCTTGGGCTCTGCTCCTACTGGCAAGGTAAGGAAAATCCTGTGCCTTGCCCTCCGGAATGGAAGGAAGAAGAAGCAGGTGCACACCTGTAGGCTGAAAACGAAGACGCTGAGATGCAAAGCTGCCCCTATGGGTACAGAACAAGATGGAGAGGGAACCCTAGATGGAGAAGGAGCTCATCGGACGCGGAAGGAGCGTGGTTGACCGGGCTCACACAGGTGTCAAGAGAGGATGCCACACACAGAAGTCAGCTCCCCCTGCAATGGTCTCCGAGCTCCCCGCATCCCGCCAACACAGTGGAACTTCCTGATGATCTGAGCACCTTCTGCCTCGCGGACGGTAGACAGTCTTGAAGACAGACTTGCTGTCTGAACTTGCTGGGTGGGGCTGCAGTGTCTGCCTTGCTCGTGACTCTGGGGAACAGGGAAGCCTGGACTTCTTGAAGACCACAGGTATAGAACTCAGGGACAGCAGCGAGCCCCTCCCTGTCCTATCCGACACTCTCTAAGAGAGCGGGTGCAGTCTGTGATGCCCATGGTAGCCCTGGGCTCAGTACCCAGTCTCCCGTCCTGCCGAAGGACGATTCTCAGAGGGACCCCACAGTCATGGGGACCATGATGAGCTCAATCCCCCACCTAGCCCTTGCTTTTTCTCCCTTCCCCATCACACTCTCCCAGTTCTCCACTCCTGCTTCGGAAGGCCACCTCTCCCCCCAAATCAGCCCCCTTGCCTCAGGCTCGGCACTCGGTGGTCCCAGACCAGAGAAGAGGACACTATGAATCTGGCGCCAGATGGTGGGCCTTTTGGCCAAGACACACCAGGGCTGGTGATATAAAGAAACACATTCTCGATCAGTTCCGCCCAAAGCCAGTGGGCTATTTTACTGTGTTAGAAATGCCCGATTTAGAAAGCCAAGGAAGTATTTTGTTCCATCAATAAAATACATTTATACTCTACTAAATCTGGAGAAAAGCAAAGGATATTTATACCGCAACTGACATTTTTACATTAAAGATACTATATAAATGCACTGTGGCTCACTTCCAGGCTAGAGGCCATCGGAGCTCATGGTTCCCAAGGAATTCCTGATGCTCAGCTGGGCCTGGATCCCAGTTCCGGCTCCATGGGCCCGGCCCAGTGTCAGCAGGAAGCCCACTAACCTCCTGAGAGTACCACGAGTTATGACCTCGAGTCACTTACATGTAGGGCTCTGCTCAAATGTCACCTCCTCAAATCCCCAGACCCTCATGTTGCTTTCCCAGGATGCCTGCTATAACAGAATGGCAGCAACTTGGTGACTTAAAACAAATGTATTCTCCTATAGCCTGGAGTCAGAACTCTGAAACCAGTTTTCACAGCTAAAGTCCAGGAATAGGCAGGTCTGGTTCCTTCTAGAGCAGTGGTTCTCAACCTTCCTAAGGCCTCGACCCTTGCATACAGTTCCTCATGTGGTGGTGACTCCCAACCATGAAATTTTGCTACTGTTATGCATCGTGATGTAAATATCTGCATTTTCCGATGGTCTTAGGCGACCCCTGAGAAAGGGTAGTTCGACCCCCAAAGGGGTCGCGACCCACAGGTTGAGAACCGCTGTTCTAGAGGTTCCAAAGGTAGAATCCATCTACCTGCCTTTTTCAGCTGCTAGCAGCATCCGGATTCCTGCCCTGTGGTCCCTCCCTCTATCTGCAAAGCACATCTTTCTAATCTCTGTCTCCATCATCTCATGGACTTCTCTTCTATACTCAGATTTCTCTTTGCCTGGCTTTTCAAATGACACTTGTCAGGCCCTGGCCAGGCAGCTCAGTTGGTTAGAGTGCTGTCACGCCAAGGTTGGAGGTTCGATCCCCTGTCAGGGGGCACATACAAGAAGCAACCAATGAATGCATGAATAAGTGGAACAACAAATTGATGTTTCTCTCTCTCTCTAAAAATCTAAAATACTATTTTTTAAATGAGACATCATTACATTAGATTAATAGTCACAGGTTCTAGAGATCAGGGTGTGTATATCTTTGGGGGCCATCATCCAGCCCAACACATTCCCCACTTAAACCAGCACACCTTCCACTCCCCCTCTCCCTCACCGGCTTCACGCATCACTCCTGACATTCTCTGTCTGTCGCTTGTTATTTTTTCTCTTCCACTAAAATAAGTGCTCTGTGAAGGCAGGTGGCTCCCTAACTACCTGGAACAGAGCAGGCATTCAGTCAATGGCCATGGCACCCCCCATGCCATCGTCAGGAACTCAGCTGTCTCATTCCCTGTTGAATCCCAGCTCCCAGGCCTGCACTGGGCACACAGTACGACGCTCCATTAGCAAGAGCCGCTCCTGAGCATAAAACAAAGTCCCCAGGTGCCTGTGATCTGCACATCGGTTTGCTCCCATGTGGTCCCAGGTGCACCTCTTCCCCAAGCCCACTGCCCTACAAGCTCCCCTTCAGCACATGCCTCTCTGCTCACGAACACAAACTGCCTGCGTCCTCCTGCCACCTGCCCATTTCAGGGCTCTCCCCAATCTGGCCTGTCCCATCTCCAGCCTCCTTAGCCCCTCCTGCCCATTTCCTTCACTCTGGCCAGGTCAGCTGCCCACCCTAACCCTGCACACAACATCCCACCTCCTCCTGTAGGCAGGGAATGCCTCCTCGGTACCCTCTCCTCCAGGCCCAGCTCCCACGCTCCATGACTCCAAGCGCCGGTGACACCTCTGTCACTCCACTAAAGGGTAGCACTTCCGGGCAGGCCAAACCGATGGCCTGCCCGGAAATTGAGTCAGATACCTTCTCATACCCACCAGTCCAGACATGTGAGCTCCCAAGCTCCGGTTCCCTGGGGCTAAGTCTCTGATGAGCACTTGTGCTCCCTGAGGAAGATGCCCTTACATTTCTCCAGTGCCCTCCACCGCCAGGCCCTTGCGTCAGATGGACCAGGAGGTCAGGCCCTGACCGGGCACAGGACGTCCATGACTGCATGGCCACAGTCTCCACGGCAGGAAGAGCAGCTGCCCAGCATCAGCGTGATGACGGGTCCAAACACAGAAGTGAACAAACCTAGCAAAGCCACAGGTCTGCCCACAAGTACCACCCGCTCACAGGAGCAGGCGATGCTCCCCCTCACCTGAGAGGGGCCCAGGCACCACCGGAAACCAAAATTTAAGTATAGGCGGGGGCGAGGGGTGGGGGGTTGGGGGGACACAGAGATGAAGAGAATTGGGTCTCTGGTAATCAGAAATCCAGGACACTCAGTGAATTTGAATTTTAGGTACACAACAATTTTATTAGTGTATGTCTGCCCCTATGGTCAGATGTTCCTGGGCGTCCTGCAGTTTTATCTGCTAAACCTGGCATCCCAAGGGGACTACAGGGGGTGGCCCCCCAGACTGTGCCACTCAGAGGGGTTTCCCAAGACTTGCAGCCTAGGACAAGTGGGAGATGGCTAGGACAAGTGGGAGATGGCTTGGTGACCAGGAGCCAAGCTCACCACGGGGTTAACGTCCACTGCTTCCAGGGTTCACTAAGAGGTGCTCTCCGTGAGATTTCCTTCTCATTAAAGAGTTTATTAAAAACAAAATCTTCCTTGCCAGCTGTAAAAAGGGGTTGTTTCGGTACTATTTTTCCATTCCGGCATAATTCTTCAAGAATTCACAAACAAAGCAGCGGCCCTCTGACAACAAAGATCGCCATGGAGACGGATCACCTCCATCATGACTTCACCTCCCATTCCACCAGAACCTACTGCGGAGTGTTACCAGAAGAATCCTTGTGAAAACAAACACAGGCCCACGGCATGGCAGGAAATGTAGCGGCTCTTCTAATTTTAACTCGCTCCAGGAATGCATTTGCACTGAACGGCCGGGTACATGCTCTCCGGGCGCCGCGTTCCTTCAGGAAAGCGGTCACCCTCGTTCGGAGTTCACAGCAGCTGGCAGGAGGGATGAGCCCAAGCTGGCCTCTCCAAAATGACTAAGAGGCCAACACATGGTATTCGAACCGGAAAGCACTCCCCGACCAGAGGGTGAGCCACAGAGGGGGGGCGCAGGGAGCTGACGCGCCACAGGAAGGCGGTGTCCAATAATTACCATAAGCAGGAGCCAGTTTCCCAGGCCCGGTGCCAAGGTGCGGGGACCACGGGCCAGAAGTGAGAACACCTCACAAACAATCCTGCAGATTACCCGCCTGGGACAGAATTCAGGACCAGCTCATTGGATTTCTGAAGCCCACGTGGGCAGGGGGCAAACAGGGAGGCAACATTTGCAATGCTTGCAGCCAAGAAAGGCTTATTTCCCGGAAAATTCCGAAGGACTACAATTCAAGAAGAAAAATGGGCAAACACCATGAAAAGGATCTTGGCCTGAGAAGAAACTAGAATGGCCAATAAGCATTAGTTTATGGCTAATGATAAGGAACGTGTAAATTAAAATTGAGTCAGATACCTTCTCATACCCACCAGTCCAGACATCCCCCCAAGAGGAAGTCTGCTGAGGGCCCAGCTCCCGGACACCTGGGCTCTCTAGGTTGCTGCCTGCTTCTTCCGAGCCAGCAAGGCAGAAAGTCTGTCATTAAAGCCAGACTTTCACAGGCCTCTGGTGTAATCTAATCAATCATGGGCATGGCCTCCATCACTTTTGATGGATCGATCCTATCAGTTAGACGCAGGTTGCCAGGCCAGCCCCATCTGGGCGGGATCACCCGGGGTGTAAATACGGAGAGGTGGGGGGTCACTAGGGGTCATGTGAGAGCTGGCCAGCCACACGCCGCACAGTTCCATTCACATAGAGGTTAAAAACAGTTTTAAGGATTGGCATTGCATAGGGACATATGTTTATTGCTATGCAGCAAAATTATAAATAAAGGGAATGATAACCACAAAATTCAAGGCAGGACTACCTGAAATACTTAATGCATATTAAGGACATTCTGGGGAGGCAGGTGAGAAGAACGTAGGGCTGGGCAGGGGCATCAGAACTTCAAAGTTAAGGGTCTAGTTCCACTTCTTGGCCTGGGTAGTGGCTATCTAAATCTATAGGAACATTCATGGTTTTTGTGATTTTCTATTCATCTCCAATATGTTCAAGTATTACTAACATATCTCAAGACTTCGGAACCACAGGGCTTGGCCCCGGGGCACCCCATGAAATCGTCAGGACAGGTGCCCTGCACACTTATGGGGCCTCGGAAATGCCCCGCCTCCCTGCAAGGAAACAGGCCAGCCCCGACCTGGAAGCATGGCTCCATCTGGAAGTCCCTCTCTTGCCAAACCAAATCCAGAGGCCTCCAGCGCTACCTGGCAGCGTTCTCCTCCCAGGCTGGGTTAGGACTTCTAGAACTTGCCCCAGCCCCTTGCGGCTCCTGCCCCTGTCACTGAGACGTGGGCCTTGGACTCTGCAGACTCCAGCCTCCTCATTAGGCCAGGGCTGCCCTCCAAGACCTCCAAGCGCCCTGTGGTAGGGGCTTTGTCCCTCTCCAGGCATCCGAAAACAAGAGCCATCAGAGGCTGGAAGCGGGGAGCCTCCCAGACCACATCCTGTTTGGCTGCGGCATCGATTCAGTCATGCCAATATCACGGAACAAAAGAACGTTCCTCACAGGCTTCAGGGAGAGGCGCCACAGCAGGGAACGAACCCAACAGGGCTCTGGCCAGGGGCACAGCGGCCCAAGCACACACCAGCTCAGCCCACACTCAGCCCACGGCTGACAGCTGGGTGGTGCCCAGGGCCCTGCGTTTGCCCACCCTCTACCCCTAACAGCTCAGGCTTTCAAATGTTGGTGAGTGAATGATTGACCATGTGCTTCTGAGTGGGACGAGGACATGACAGTGTAGATGAGTCTTGAGTGACGGGGAGTTGCTGGGAGCACAGGAGAGCAAACTCCCGTGAGGCCCGGCAGCAGTGGCCACCCTGCTCTCTGGGGGGGGGGGGGGGTCTTAAGCAGAATAAAGACCCCCTGGAAGTCTAGCACCCAAAAACCTGGCCTCTTCTAGAAAAACCTTCCACAAACCAGCATGGCCAGCTCCACCTGAAGAGAAGAGGAGGGCCCGGAGGTGTGACTCCTCCAACATCCCTGAAGCACTTCGATGGGACCTGTGGTGGGATGTGACTGAAATGGGCTATGAGTCTCAGTCAGGGACCAGATCTGCATGCCTGGGATTGAGAAGCAGAGCGATGAGGTGAAGAACCTTCTGGAAAGCCCAGGCAGCAGGGAAGGAGCTTGTGAGTGGCTCCTAATGCCGTCAGGACACCAAAGTGGCCATCTGGCTCTTTGTCACATCACAGGAGAAGGGCGACACCGACTTTCACAGGCCTCTGGTGCCCCCCCTCAGGACTGTAAGCTCTGGTCCGAAGAGGTAACCTGTCAGCTGGGAAATGCCACCTGTCCCGCCTGGGCAGCTGCAGGTGCGGTGCTAACGCCCTGTCTCTGGACTGCAGGGGTCAGAAGCCCAGCTCCCACCCTCTCCTACCACAGGGCCCTGGGCAGGCAGCAGACCTGCCTCATCTCTACCAGGGGCCACTGTGGGGAGTGAGTAACATGCTGGAAGCTCTCACAAGCTCCAGGTCCACATTTCACGGTCGTTTCTCTCTGATGGAGAACCAGACTACCTAGGACCCCTCCCAACTCGACTGCTCCTCCCACCGGCCACACCCTTGTCACTTTCCAGCTGAATCTCACCCCTTTATTCACCTTCAGGCGTATCTTCCAATTTATCCGCCTGACAACATTCCAGATCCAGCACCCCAGGAACAAAGCAGGAGCCCTAGTCCTCCCAGAGCACCCCCACCTGCCCGACCAGATCACACGCTTGATGATCATGGAGCACTTAGCTACTCAAAGTGCCATCCCGACCAGCAGCCTCTTCCCCAGGCCAGAACCTGCACGCCCCAGAGGCTCCAGGCGATTCCTGTGCACCCAGATTTGAGCTGGGCTGGGCAGGAACATGGCAGATGCAGTGGGGTCCTTTAAGAAAGCCTTCTCCTCTAAGATGACTAACTCAGGTGCAGGGCCGGTGCCTGCGGGCGAGTGTGACTTCCGGGGGTGGGTGTGTAACTGTGCCTGCTCTCTGTGCCAGCTCGTGGCACGAGGAGAAGACAGCTAAAGGAGCAGATGACTCAGCGTGGCCGCGTATACTCTGCACATGCTTTATTCAGCCATCTTCGGAGGAGATGTTTCCCATGCACCAGTCCTGGGCCCCGTGTGGGTCACTGGACTAGCAGAGCCCTGGGCCACCACCATGAACACCTGGCCCCGCCCCTCAAGCCTGATACCCCGGGCTCTGCATTTCGGAGCAGTTTATAAAGGGGCCCATTGTCCCTGGCTCTGCTCCCTTTCTCAGGTTCACCTGGCAGCGACGATGGCATTTGTGTTTGGAAACCCGCTCCCTCACCGGCCGGGAGAGCAGCTCACCTGTAAACGTCTGGTCCAGAGGAGAACAAAGAACGCGCTGTGGGCCAGAGACAGGCCCCGGCCTGACCCCGAGTGGGCTGGGCCCCCACGCCCGGCTTTGAGGAACTGGGCGGCTGCTGGACAGGGTGTGGAAGCCCTGGGCTTCTCCCTGACAGGGGGCACCGGATCCCGACACCAGCCGTGGTCACTGCATGAGGCAGACATGGCTGCAGAGGGCCACGCCGGCCCCAGAGCCATATCCTGAAACCCCACCACCCACTGGCCTTGCCTGCCACTCTAAATAAACTCTTTTAGAAGAGAGTTAGAGTCACAGAAAAGTTGTGGTGTCACATTTAGACAAACCAAATAGTAATCACAAGACAAAAATCCAGAGCTGAGACTTGAAACATAAAAAAAGAGGAAACTGAGAAAAATGGTACAAAAGTTGTGAAAATGGTACAAAAGTTTTGAGCAGGTATTTGTAAGTGCCCTTCAACTGGTTGTGCCCAATGTTTGTTTTTCTTCTCATGGTTACTCTGGGGTGATGGATTTTGGGGAGAAAGACCACAAAGTGAGGTACCCTCCACACCTCTTCAAATCAAGGGCACACACTTGATACAACCTACCCCGGCTGATGCTGCCTTGGTCACCTGGCCTCTTTCTCTGGGCCCCACCTCCCTCTCTGCTGAAAGATTTCCCCACCTCCACTGCCAGCCAGAGGGTACAAACACAAGCTCCTCTCTTTTTCAGAAAACAAGCAAAGAAAAGTGCGCAGCACAAGACCAAGAGCACAGAGCCCTGGCTTAGCTGCAGGCAGCTCTCCGTGAAACACAGAGCAACCTCTTTCCCACATACACACACTCCCTGTTCCCTCATAAGGACCGAAGCTAGAGAGAGAGACACACAGACCAGCAGGAGTTTAAAACTGAGTGGCTGGATAAATCAAGCTGATGACCTGGCCTTGTTTATAAAAGGCAATTTCTATGAGAGCCCACATGCCAGCTGCCCTGCTCAGGCTCCTGTCACACACTTGGCCAGGTGAGCTGGTGCTGGGTCAGGATATGCGTTACCTGATAAGGTCCCACAAGCCTATGGTGTCCTTCACAAGGGTCACCAGAGGCGAGTCCCTAACCTTAGGGGAGGCAGGCACATAGAAAGGACAGGTAGGGCCCAGGCCCCACACTCGGCTGAGAACCCCTCCCGAGTCATCATTCCCTTCGGAGAGCTCAGTGTCTGTGTGGGACTTGAAACACTGGGCTGGGGACACATGCAGATGGGGGTGGGGAACGAGAGGGCAAAGAGGGGAGGAGAAACAAGGGGGTTATCATGGAATGCTCCAGGTCAGACCACATTTGTTCAATTTCTGACCTTCAAAGCTTAGGTGAACTGCTCTCTGCCTCGGTTTCCCCATATGCTTAATGAAGACACTCACAGAGGGTGAGTTCCCCAGGCAGGGGTAAGTGAAAGCTCTGTTACCCCATGGAATTCAGGGGCTAGGGGTCTGGCTTCCAGTGCTGCGCTGTGACCTCAGCAGGTGACTGGCTTCCCTGGGGAAGCTGTCCCACCCGCAGGAGGGAGAAGGGCAGCACGCGGGCACGCTCAGCACTGCCCCACACCCGCTGAGAACCGCTACGGAGCCGCTGTCGCCGCCGCCATCACTGGGAGGCCGGAGGATTCAGTCTTGGCACAGCTAACTACCCAGCCAGAACCCAGGCTTTGTCTGCCTGCCAAGGAGCCCCCAATCCAAAGCTGCCACCTCCACTGGGAACGAAGCCTCGGTCCCTGCACCGCACCAGTTCAGAGACATCCAATCCCCAGCAGCCTTCACCCCTCTGGTCCCCGGGCCTTGAGAAGGACCAGGCAGCTGCTTGCTGGCCCCTGCTCACCAGCTCCCAGGGGCAGGGGCAGGCACATGTCACACGCCTGTCAACAGGGTAAGTTTTATGATTATCCCCATTACAAATTGCCACGTGTTCCGGTGGGCCCCCACCCCCCCGTGTGGGCACACTGCCTGCCTCAGACCCCCCTCACTCCTCCCTGTCCTCTCACCATGGCCAACACCAGCTGGTGAATGGCAGGATGCCGAGGGGAGTGGGGAGGAGAGGGGAGCGGGGAGCTGGGCCAGGCAGGGAGCCCCTTGCTGTGTCTGAGGGAGAAAGCTCTTCCATGGAGCGAGAGGAAGCCCCCAGGTGCCAGGCAGCTGACAGCCCTGGACAGCAGGGCCAGCCACCACCAGTGCAGAAGCCTCAAGGCCGGTCAAGCTAAAGATTCCACAAGCCACCGAGCTCCCAGTGGGCCCAGCACACCCTGAGCTGTAATTCAGGACATCCGTGTTAGCTGAGGGTTGGGTGCCCACAGGTGAACCCCCACCCCCACCCCACACAATTCACCCAATGCAGCGTCTGAGAGTCAGCAAAGTGGTTCAAATTCAGGATCCTCACAAAACCTTACATGACCATTTTCCCATGGCTGGAAAAGAGTGGATCCGCTGAGATAAGTGACCACATTCCTTCTCCAAGGGTCAGACATTTGTGATGGGCTCAGCCCATAGGGGCAGTGGTGCCTACATCCCTCCCTGCCCCCAGGCTTGAGAGAGGGGCGGGGCTCAGGCAGCCTATGCCCAGCAGCCAAGGGAAGCCAGAGAAGGCCCTCGGATCTGTCCCCAGGGTCTGCACTGTGCACTCCTCCCAGGAGCTGGGTCCCTTCCACACTGGCACCTGCCACATAATGCCAACGGATTCGGGCTACAAGGGGAGCTGTCTACCTTGCTGGGGTGCTTGCTGAAATCCCATCTGAGATGTAGGACCGGAAGGAAACTTGAAACTGGAGTGCACAGGAGTGACAAGTATGTGGGCTCCCATCAATGCCAGGGCCATGAGGAAGTGAAGATGGCATTGCTCCTGGCAGGCATAGCTAAGTAGCTGGATGGCACACCGGTGACCTCAGTGTGGCCTGCCTCCCCTCACAGCCGGGTGAGGCGACAGGTTGCGAGAGAGAGCACAAATGACCCCATTTCTGAAATAACACCCACGTGACTTATCTCACAGCAAAGAGTTACAGGTCGCCAGATGACTTTTAATTTCTTCTACAGGGTCTATTTTCTGAATCTTTGATAAGCATGGATTACTCGTAAACCAACAGAAAACACAATCAATGGGCAATCGTTAGGGTCACTCACTGGGTGGCTTCTCTTCTCAAGTCCCACGCTTACAGGGTGATGATGGTGTTTTATATGTGTTATTCATGACAATGGACCTGCACGCCACCGACCCTTTAAACAGTGTGCAGGGGGAAGGCGGCTTTCTGGGAGTTCTGCCAGAGGAGGCTTGTTCCCAATTTCACGGAAGGAAATCCTCCTTCTAAATGGTCTGTTAGATATAAGCTCCCCAGGCACATGTGAAACGGGAGACACCCACGACGTCTGAAACAACTGGCTGGGGTTTTCATTTTTACCACAAGCAGATTTTGTACCTAAGAATCGTCAAAAACACTTCACGGACAAAGTAAATAAATGGTTCGAAAAGGACAGGCCCACCAACCACGTGAAGAGATGCTTGATGTCACTCATCATTAGGCAATGCAAGTCAAAACCACAATGTGACATCACCAGCCACCCACAAGGATGAGGACCATCAAATGACCTGATGCACTGCCGGTGGGAGCGTAAACCACTATGGCTGCTGTGGAAAACAGTATGGAGGTCTCAAAAAAAAAAAAGAATTATCCTATGATACAGTAATCTCATCTCTGGCTGTGGACGAAAGGGGCCACATGCTGACCTGACAAGCTCAGGGAAGGCCTGCATGGTGGTCTTGCAAACTCAGAGACCTAAAGTCACCACAAAGAATGGTCTGAAATTAAACTTTAACTAAAATGGTGGGTAGTTACGTCCTAGGCTGGTATCTTCATTGACAAGGTCAACCTTTACCTTAACTGAGCTTATGTGTCTTTTTGCGTCTATAATAACACACCCTTTGAAGTGTCTGGGTAACTTGTAACTTCCCTTTTTCTGGACCCCTTGGGGCACAACCAAATGTGCTGGGCACCAGGAGAGATCCCACAAATTCCTTCATCATTATTATTATGTTAATTGTTCCTGCACCCACCTAAGTATGTGTCTATCATTTTACTTTTTATCCAATCCCAGGGTTCTCCCGACCGCCCGCTTTGCTTTCTCCTGTCTCCACAGTCTATCATTAATGGATTTCATGTAACCCACCTATGCCCCTTCCTTTCTCGAGAGAATTATCTCAATTCGTTGAGGTCCTGCTTCCTGGCATATGTTGACAGTTTGGCTCAAATAAACTCACAAAAATTCGTTACAGGTTTCAATGATTTTTTTATTTACATTAACAGGCTAGATCTAAAAGAACTGAAAGCGGGGTCTCAAGGAGGTATTTGCACACCCAGGTCCACAGCAGCTGTATTCACAACAGCCAAGAGGTACAGACCAAAGAAAGGCCCACGAACAGATAAGCAAAATGTGGTCTAGACACACAAGGGAGTAGCATTCAGCCTTGAAGAAAAGGAACTCTTAACAGAGGCTGCAACACGGATGAACATTGAGGACATTATGCTAAGTGACATAAACCAGTCAAAAAGACAAATACTATATGATCCTACGTATACAAGCTATCTAGACTAGCCAAATTCACAGAAACAGAAAGCAGAAAGGTGATGGTGACCAAGAGTGGGGGTGGGCATGGGAGAGGGAGTGGGGTAGAGATGGGGGAATGGATGCTGTTTAATGGCAAGACAGTTTTGCCAGATAAAAACTGAAGATCGGTTGCACAGCAATGGGAATACACTTCACACTACTGAACGGATATTTCACTGTTGGGACAATGTGAACAGAGAAAGAAGACACCTACCTAAGAAAGGCTCCTGGTGACTAGCTGAACTCGAATTAAAATTAAAAAACAAACAAACAAACAAAAAACTAAAATGGAGCCTAGTGGCCATTTGAACCCAGGGACCTCTCATGCAAAATACATTTCAGGGAGAAGCCTGAACTGCCTGCCTGCACTGTGTCTCTGCCAGCGGATCCAGCCCGTATAAAGGATTTCCTGGAGTCCTATTTCAACCAATAGGACAGAGGCTTTTCCCATAAAATTGGAACTTCACAGTGCTGACCAATCAGAGCAGTTCTATTCTGACCAATCAGGACAGTCTCTTTTGGTTTGGGCCAATCAAACTTGGAGCGTTTGGAGTCCTCATTTGTATGAGGACAGACCTTGCAGGAACCAGGTGCTGCGACTTCTGTCCATAAAAGCTGGCTCCCTGGTGGCTCTCAGAGGGCACGTTCCACCGGAGGCTGCATTCCCCTGCTAGAGCTGGAACACCAAAGATGTCTCACTGGACCAGAGCCAAGCAGATCAGCACAGGACAAAGCGGACCACCCATGGAGGAGCGGAGCAGAGGAGCGCTGTCTAGCCTGTGAGGGGCCTGGCCTCAGGGAACTGGCCCGAGGGCCGCCTCCATCACACTTCGGCTGTATCACAGCTGAGCTGTTTGCACTGAATACAGTTTCCTTCTTCACCACACCCCAAACAGGGGATTTTTGTTGGTGTTGAATTGGTAACAATGACCATCAGTTGATACTGGTAAATCTTCCGTAATCCTTATTTTTTAACCACAATTAAAAATAAATAATTAAAAATCCTTAAGAAAAAGAGAGGGCGGTCCTAAACAGTAGTTTATCCTGTGTTCTTCCAGTAGTTTCTGGCAGCACTTTGCAGCAAAGCACACGTAAACAAGCTTCGATTCGGGCCTAGTGCCCCAGAAGACCGATGTAAAGCAGTTTATAAAGACAAACAATCCTGTCTGCAATTGCTTGTAGAGGCAAAAAGTGATCCTGATCTCCAAAGCCAGCCATTTTCATTCTTTTTATCTTGTGGCACACATTAGCTAATTACTAAAATTTTGTGGCACACCAAATATATATATATTTTGCCATTCTGACAAAAATAGGTAAAATTTTGATTTATTTTAAAAGTAATAATAATAATTACCTATCCCTTTTGCTCCAAAGTGACTTTTTAAAAGACCAGGTGCCTATACTTGTATATAAGGATTTCTTATATATTAACTGAAGGCCCGGTGCACGAAATTCATGCACAGAGGTGTATGTGTGTCCCTCAGCCCAGCCTGAACTCTCTCCAATCTGGATTTCTTGAGGGATGTCCGATTGCCCATTGGAATCGGGCGTAAGTGGGCAATCGGGCATCCCTCTCACAATCCAGGACTGCTGGTTCCTATCTACTCAATTGCCTGCCTGCCTAATTGCCCCTAACTGCTTCTGCCTGCCAGCCTAATAGATGCCTAATTGCTCCACTGCTGGCCCAATTGCCCCAAACTGCCCTCCCCTACAGGCCTGGTCCCTCCCAACTGCCCTCCTCTGTCAGCCCAATCATTCCTAATCGCCCTCCCCTGCAAGCCTGGTCACCCCTCAACTCCCCTCCCCTACAGGCCTAAATCCCCCCAACTGTCCTCTCCCATAGGCCTGGTCACCCCTAACTACCTTGCCTTGCTGGCCTGGTACCCCCCAATTGCTCTCCCCTGCAGGCCTGGTCCCTCCTAACTACCCTCCTCTGCCAGCCCAGTCACCGCTAACTGCCCACTCCTGCTGGCCTAATTGCCCACAACTGCCCTCCCCTGCTGGCCATCTTTGTGGCGGCCATCTGGTGTCCACATGAGGGCAGCCATCTTGTGTCTTGGAGTGACAGTCAATTTGCATATTACTCTTTCATTAGATAGGATAATTAACCAACCAGACACAACCTTATTATGAGGGGTGACCAATAAGACGCAACTCTATTACATAACCTATATATTTATGGTTCAAGACAGGGCATTCACACTGGATGACTATTGCTGTGTTGGCTGTTGTCATTTTTAAATTTGACAATCTAAGGGGAAAAAAGTCAGTGCCCCTGACTAAATAGTCGGGCATTGCAAGTTTTAAAAATTATTGTGGCACATAGGTTAAAGATCGCCACCCAAAGCTAATAATCAGAAAAGGGAACATGGAAACCTACATGACACAGTGTGCACAAGACTACCACACAGGCAGTGGAATCAGCCCAGAGGTCAAGGCTGGGAGGTCAGGCCGGCTTCCGAGGAGAGCAGTAAGAACCCCAGACAGCCACTCCAGTGGGACGAGTGACTCACTTTTCACTATGCAATGCCTGTCATGCTTGGAATAGTTGCAAAAGCACTCAGTATCCTTATAACTAAAAAATTTAAGCAAACCTAAAGTTTAAAACAGCCATCATCTCAGGAATGATACCATTCAAGACACAGATTCCAATGAGGTCACTCAGAGCTGGTGCTTTTCATTCTGGCTGGAGAGAGTCACCTAGGATGCGTTTAAAATTAGGGATGCTGGGGCCCCAGCCCCAGGCCAACTGACTCTCCAGGGATGGAACTTGAGCAATACCTGTGAGTAACCTTCATGGGTCAACGAGGAGAATGAGAGAAGCCCTGCTGAGCCTGCCTTCTGCTCAGGAGTCATGGAAGGATGCCCTCCAGGCAGTCCCCAGTACCACTGTCCTCAGTACCTCTGCTTGTACCTGGGCTGGACCAGTGCAGCGGGCACTGAAATAGGCAGGCAGGAGACCACAGAATGAAGACCCAGGATTGTAAAGTGACCAAGAAAAAAAAAATCCAACTATCCTACAGAAAGAACAGAGATGAAGAAAACTGCTGATCCAGAGAAAAAAATGACAAAACCATTCGTGTTGGGAACCCTGCACCCAGCTACTGAAATCTGACAGCCCGGCAGACAAGCATATGGCACACAACAAAGAGCAGAGCATAATCAATGAGCATAGAGTCATTGATCCGTATCGAACCCCATGTCCTGGAGAAGATGCTACAGAAGGATCCAAGGATGCTCACCAGCCAACACGGGAAGCATTCGTGACACCTCAATTACATCAAAAGTAGAAATCTGTGCGGACATCCACTGGTCCCAAGGCAATGATACCTGAAGTTAACTAGAAAATCAGGTTAGAAAGAGAAAAAAATAGAAAGGACAACGCTGATCACTGTGGCTCAGGGGTTGAGCATCGACTCATGAACCAAGAGGTCACTGGTTTGATTCTCAGTCAGGGCACATGCCTGGGTGGTGGGCTTGATCCCCAGCAGGTGGTTGCAGGAGGCAGCTGATTGATGGTACTGTTTCTCATCAATGTTTCTCTCTCTCTCTCTATCTCTCTAAAAAACAATTAAAACATATTTTAAATAAATAAAAAGGATAAAATTAAATACTTAAAAAAACCTGCTTGGGTTAAAAAAGATATTAAAATAATAACTAGAGACTCTTTAGGAATTACAAGACTCCTAGAGCCCACCTGGCTACAGGTACTCAGCAGGTGATTCTTTGGAGCACACAGTTAGGGAAACACAACTGTAACACCCCCCCAACCCCCCCCCCCCCCCCCCCCCACACACACACAATGGTTCTAGTGATGCTGTTATTTCCAAATAGGACCTCTGAGTTGGCAGGGCTATGAGGATGGGCAGCACCCACAGCCACAAGAGGGTGCCATCTTTGAGGATGTGACAGCCAATTAGCATATTCCCTCTTTATTAGATAGGCTATCTGTAAAACATCTACCAGTCTGTGGTGAAGATCTGATTATCCTGACGAGTGTCCTGCCTGGTATCTGGCATGTCGCAGAGACCTTGACTGATGACAGTTTTGATGGAGACAGCACCACACATCACCACAGCAGGGCTCATGTGTGCTTGCTGAGTATGAGGGGCAGTGGGGGAGGAAATGGAGCTCCCTCCTGCCCAGCTCCCACCCTCTCAGCATGAGAGCCTCTCCCCATCCTCAGTCTTGGCTCCTGATGGTGGACAGGAACTGTCCCCCTCAGACTACCCACCTGGCTGTTACCTGCCCATCCTCATCGCACCTGAGACCACACCTTTCCCCTAACCCTGCCCCACGCTGCTCCCTGGTCTGGTGGGAAGCTCCTGGTTCACTCCGGGACATCCGGACCCTGGGGAAGACCTGGAAGCCAACGAGGGGCAGATCATTCTAAGAGTTGAGGAGAGGAGCCAGGACTCAAATCCTGGCTGCTGCACCCACAGCCCCTCTGGTGCCTCAGTCTCCCCATCCATTACACAGATATCGCCAGAATCCCTTGCCTCCCTCATAGGACTTATAAAGATGGAGAGTTGACGGGTAAAGTGCAAAGACACTGGATGTCACAGAGCAAACGCTACCGACACCCTAGCTGTTATCATCAGAAGCAAAATGTATCTGCTAGATTCCGTATTTCCTGGTACTTCTATTACCAAGTGCAGGGTTCACTTAATTAAGCAGCGTGGTTAAACGCTCTCTGCCAGACAGGCGAAGTCCACATCAGTTTGACACCGGGACTATTTGCCACGACTTCATTTCCGAGGTTTCTGAGTCTCCTTATTACTCACAGGAACTACGGGAGTCAAGGGCACAGGCCTCCTCCAATGTAGGATGGGAAGTCAGCATAACGTTCAAAACGCCATGCCGTGTCTGAAACACATGTCGCCGGGGAAGGAGGTGGGAGCATTGACCCGAGAAACACTCATGAAGGACACCCGTCAGTGAAATGCCCGCTTTCCTGTCATTTTTAATGACCTGAATGGCTCCACCCTCCTAGTCTATGTATGCACCACGGTGCCACTGCCTGTGGAAGCCTGGCACTCAAGGTTTGGGGTAAAGACCCCCTAAGTTAGTATCCAGGCATAAGCTCCAGGTGAACAGTTTACTCCCTGGTATTTTCCACACTCACCCTGGCCACGGACACGTTAAACCATCCTCTTGGCTTTGACTTCACCATGGACGTGGACAAGGCCACGCATCACCTGCTTTTCAGGAGGCTCACCAAGGCCAAGGGACCCAGTATAGTGACTGCCTGTGGGCGCTTTACAAATATTAGCTACCATTTCTCCTCTTTTCTTTTCTCCCCAAACATTTACCATTTACAGTTTACTGTGTTCTGTTACAGTCAATATAGAGGGGGAGGGGGAGGTGGAGGGTGAGACACACCACCGCCCAAACCTTGCCTGCCAATTTTCACACCCCAATAACAAGGCCCTTTTCTGTTGACCCTCTCTATTTGCAATTCCCAGCAACAAAATCTGAAGGCAGAGGAAAACCACAAGCAACCTGACACATTCAAAGTCACGGCTCAATACTTTTCCCGTAGAGCCTAATGTACCATCATCTAAGCGGTAAATCAGAATCTGTCCTGAATGCCTTACCTGTTCCCTGCAGCCTCCCACCCACCGCTCCCCAAGGAAGCACTGCTATTCTCCCCCTTTCCCTGCTCATCGAAATAACCCCGCTTTTTCCCAGAATCATCATCAGTCTCCCAATTGAATCAGCACCCAGTTCCTTGACGTTTTTCTGTAATGACAACAGAGCGTGCTTTATGACATCATTTTCCAGCTCGGAGCTATGTCCTTTTAACCATGTCGTAATGCCTCTACTCGGAGCACCGTGAGGGCAGCTGGTTGTCCTCCCAGAGCACAGGTTCTCCTGAAGTGGACATGAGATTAGCAGGTTCATGAGGGTTAGACACAGAAACCCGCTGGCCGGCCGGCAAAGCTGCTACCTCTCAGCAGCTCCAGTGGGGCCAAGAGGGGGCGGGCAGGACAGAACCACCGCCCAGCCTGGTGACTTTCAGGACCTGACAAGGAACGCCGGGACTCTCATCCCGGCTGCCGTCCTGTGTGGGGTTAGCCTCAAAGACAGACAGGAGCTCCAGTGACCCGGGAGAGGCACTCCGATCCATCCATCGCACTGGCTCCCCCAATGTTGTTTTAACTGGAAACCTCCATATCTTCATAATACCCTTTTCCTTCCTAAAACATAAAAATGCTTTGACTCCCTTAATAATCCGACAGATGGCTCAGTTTCCAAAGTGTCATTTTTAAATGAAGGTAACTGTGCAGAGGGGTCCTTTAATCAGATGACTTCACAGGCCTCTCACAACAGGCCATGAGGGAGAAGCGTCACGGCAGGCCACACAGTGGGGGTCCTGGGAGCCCAAGGCTTCAGGGGTGTCAGATTGTGAGGAGGGGACCCAGTCAGAATGAGGTGTGTTGCATCAGGTTCCCTCCCTGGCCCCTTCCAAATCATGCTGCCACATTTCATCAAGGCTCCCCAGTGCCCCGAGATGCAAGGTCAAAGCCAACTGCAGCCCAGAGGACCTGCCATCCAGACACCTAACTGTCCCATGGCCACAGGTGCTCCACAAAGTGGTCACCTCTTCGGGTCCCCTGCACTTACCCAATCACTCGTCACGCCCAAGACCCCTGCCTGCACCACACAATTTCTTCACGTCCCCCAACTTAGTGGGGCTACTTTGGAGAGCCTGCCCTGACACTCCCCCTCCCCGAGCACACCCCGTGAACCCTGACCTCCCCAGTCAGAAGCTGTCTCTAATGGTTTCTCCACCCCCCGACCGGGCACACAGCGGCTCAGCGAGGGTGACGGAATAAAGGAGCTGAAGTCACTAAGAGCTAATCAGAAGTCACTAAGAGCTAAAGAGGAGAAGATGACCAGGATAGTGTCCTAGAGAATTACAAAGCGGCTCAGCAATCAGGCCCGGTCTAGGGGCTCCAGGCTCCCAAACTCCGTGAGGTGGGCCTGGCACTCCAAAACAAATAACCAGAGTGAATGGGAGGATCTCCTGGTGTCCTGATGGCCCCGAAAGTGCTGTCTCATGTGCCAATAGGTGGACAATGACTCAGGATGCTGCCGGTGCCAAGACCACGCTCAGGAGACAGGCCAGAAGATCTTGCACCCGTAATTGAGTTCCTCTCCTGACAGAATGGAGATGTCCTGTGACACCAGACTGCAGTGAGGAAGAAACAGCACAGCCTCGTCACCGGTGGGAGGCACTGAGCACTTTTCTCGGCATGAACCTGCAGGCTCTGAAAATCCAGTCTAGCCATTGCCCTGTGCTAGCTGAAACCACAGTCCACTGTCACGGCTGATCAGGGACACAGCCCCACCGGTCCCTCCTGCCATCCCCAGGGACATGACCTGGGAGCGGCAATGACCGATCCTGACGCTGAAACCACTCATGTCTCCCCAGGAGGGAGTGGGCCCTGAGGACCTTCCCGTGTTCTAGAACACACGTTTCCCCCGGGTTTCAGCGTTCCTGAAACTGGCGTGTATCTCTGTGCCTCCTAAAGTGGAGGGGTGCCCTCCCAACCCCACTCAAAAACTCACAGTGCAGACAGAGCGTGTTAGGATTTGGACAATCAGAAATGAATTCCCCCAAAAGGGGTGCCAGCAAATCCAAGACTCCTGTATAAGTTCACCAAAGTTTATTCAAGATATGAAAAAACTCCCCTCATCACTCCTTGGGGGTGCTTTCCTGAGTAGTGAGTATATACTCACCCAATAGTCCATAAAATTAGTTCTGTACAGATTTTAAGCCCAATAAGAGCCGTGTGTGTGTGTGTGTGTGTGTGTGTGTGTGTGTGATTCAAAAAGAAACTTACAGGCATGGAAAGATATCTCAAGATGGTCACTGTGGTGCTATTTATAATTTCATAGTAACTGGAAACTGTCCATGAACAAGGACTTCTCAAATAAGGAGGGTGCATCCCCTACAAGCCTGACAGGAAGTCTGAACTTACTCACCTGGAAATACGTTAGCAGCAATGTGAGGTAAAAAGCAGTTTTAGAAAAGCGTAGGATTCACTGGACAAATACTGAAGGACTCCGGGCCGAGTGCACACAGTCCTCACCACCCTGGCTTTGTCTGGAAAGTCTAGATTTACACGTCAAATGTCTGACATGTAACTGCCGCCCACAGTTATTGTGGGCGGCAGAGTTTTGCTGATACAAATTTATTTTTCTTTTGCATTTGCTAGTGTTTCTAAAATGAGTATTTCTTCAATAATTAAAAAAAAAAAAAGAAAAAGACTGAAGTGGACGGGATTTAAAGAAAAGAAATCATAAGAAACTGGTCCCCAAACAATGCATATACCTAAAAAGTACTTCTATTGACCACAACATGCTTCTCACCCCGCCCCAACCCTTTCACCCCCCCCTCCCCCCCCTCCCCGAGGGGAAAGCAGGTCTCCTTGCACACAGAGAGGCCTCCAGTGAGGGGCTGGCTGCTGGTACCCCCATGCTACCAGCCAGAGCCACACCCCATCCCAGGTCTGGGGCTGAGACACACCTTGCTTACTCCATCCGCACACCTCTCCTGCTCCCAGGACTTGGAGAAATGAGGCAAGGATTGGGGATCCTAACCCCTATGCATCATGCTGCTTGTCTGTGGCCTGTACACTTTTTAAAGGTCAAATGGAACACCTAAAAATATCCAAGTCCTGCAGTCCTGTTTAATTCAGATGGCACCACGTTAAAAAAATAATAGTTACTCAACACTTAAGAATAATCTACAGTAGTGTGCGCACAAGGCTCAGAAGAGGCCACAGAAATGAGGGGGCCACAGTGACAAGAGGCTCCCTGGGCAGGTAAGAGGTGGTGTGGTGAAGTCCACAGTCCTCACAGTCCATCTCTGAGCCCAGAAGTAAGCAGTATCATCACCATTTCAGAGATCAGAAAGCTGAGCTTGGAGAAACCCAAAAACTTGTCCCAGGTCAAAACCAGAAGTAAACAGAAGCCACAGATGCAAACACAAACAGGTATGAGGCACTGAGAAGCCTTCGATGCCACCAGGAAGAAAACAGGTCCTAAGGATGACCCACTGGAGACCTCACTAAGAAAAGGAATTTCCCCACAGTCTGACTGGTGACAACTTCGGTCCAGCTCTGTCTGTTCCCTAACAGTGGCCTGAATACAAAACACAATGCTGGAAGAACATAATGGGTGATGAGTCACTTAATTCTTAATTAGGACTTTCCTTGAATCAAATATGATGACTTTCAGTGATGCACACGGGGTTGTTTTCTATTTGACTGGCTGAAAAGAAAGAGCCATTTTTACAGAAGCCTCGGGCACAGGGACACAGAGGAGGAGTCCAGTCAACATGTGAAGCCACGGAAACGACCCGGTGAAAAGGTGAAGGTGAATATTTCAGGTGTACATCCCCAAATAGCAACTATATTTGAGAGATTAGCGTCTATCTAAATGCCAAATTATCTGAAACATGACTTCCTCTCTTCCAGATGCTTGAAATATTTAAGAATGAAATGTAAGTGAGGAGACAGACGAGTCCCTGATTCTGCCTGCAGAATATGAACTCCTGGCAGCCTGTTGCAGCCCTAGCTGTGGAGTCGAGAAGGTTCTACACTAACCAGGCCCCGGTCTGTCTCTGGGAACATATACTTACTTCTCCCCTCGCTGAACAGTCCCAAAGCATGGGTGGTTATAACAAAATATAAGGGGGGGAGGGGGGAGGGAGGAGGAGGAGGGGGCACTAAGTAGAATCATTTTTTATATCCAGCCAGTGACAGATCTCCTGTGATGTCACTCAGACATAGTCCTGAAATGTGACCAAAATTCGAAATTCTGGTTTCCCACAAAAGTGAGCTTCCCAGCGGCTGCCAACCAGGACAAGAGCCAAATAGGGCTTTCTCCTGGGAACACCCGAAGCACTGATTTCTGAAACCACAGGGAAAAAGAAACCCCACGGCCTCTGCCAGGGCATGTTTGGTATGGGGTCATGGGGAGGGAAAGTGAGACCAGACCACAGCAGACTACTGTCTTCACTCCTCACCACCATCCGCACCGTCTACAGAGCTACTCTGGGCACAGGGCCGGGGCCCAACACTTCACAGAAATGACCTCTAACGAGCACTTCCAGTTCAGGCTGAACACAGTACCTTCCTATCCCATTTATGTGCAGGACACATGCAAATATCTGGCACCACCAGTCATTTCTTTTTTTGTTTGTTTGTTGGTTAATCCTCACCCAGGGATATTTTTTCCATCAATTTTTGGAGAGAATGGAAGAGACGGAGAGAGACAGAGAGAGAAACATGGATGTGAAAGACACGATTGGTTGCCTCCAGCTCCAATCAGGGCCAGGGATCAAGCCTGAAACCTAGGTACTTGCCCTTGATCAGAATGGAATCCAGGACCTTTCAGTCCGCAGGCTGACACTCTAACGGATATGCCAAACTGGCGAGGGCAGTGGTCGGCAAACTCATTAGTCAACAGAGCCAAATATCAACAGTACAACGACTGAAATTTCTTTTGAGTGCCAAATTTTTAAAACTTGAACTTCTTCTAACGCCACTTCTTCAAAACAGACTCACCCAGGCCGTGGTATTTTGTGGAAGAGCCACACTCAAAGGGCCAAAGAGCTGCATGTGGCTCGCAAGCCGCGGTTTGCCGACCACGGGGGCTAGGGTAAACCACTGGTAATTTCAGAATATTTAAAAGTACGTGCATTTTTAGATATTCCATTTCCTTCTTTGTATCCTAAACCTATTAAAATTTCAAATGCTTTCAAAAAGAACAAAAGTGTAAAGGTGGGTAAAGGAAGCTGGGTAAGCTGGGCTGAATGAAAAATTAAATGACACAGAAGCATGGGACAGCCCCTTGACAGCCGTTCCAAGTAAGCTGATGATTGTTCATAGGCTAGAAATTACCTATTGTAAGTTTTAAACTGTTAGGATGTCCAAGAAGAAAATATTAGTGCTGCGCTGTAGGGTTCTTTGGGAAGTCACCACCCTAAGCTGTCACCTTGGCCAGCCCCTCGTCCCCTGCCAGCACTTTCATTCATGAGACGAGCTGTCTGCACTGAGAACTGGTCTGCACTGAGGACTCGGAGGTAAAGGACATGCAGCGCCTGCCTGGGGGGCGATGGAAATGCAGGGAAGCAGTGGTTAGTTCTTGACCTGGGGGGATCAGGAAAGGGTTCCCCGACAGGGAGCATTAGGAAACTGAGTCTTAGGAACAAACAAAGCCCCCAGCTAGCCTCCCACAAACGGTGCTGAAAACAAGAGGCAGATATACAACTGGAAAAGGCATTTGGAGAAGGCCTTAAACCAGTTCCTGAGGACAACCACTCACACCCATCTCTGGTCACCCACCCAGTCCACGGGTCCATCCCAACCCTGGCCCCTCCTGGACCCTCACACGACAACCTTACTCTTTTTATCACTAACATTCTTCTCTGTGGCCTATGCTGTGTTCTCTACTTTTTCTAGAAGCTTCCCACTCCCGCAGTCACGCAGTTCTAACAATCAAACAGCAGTGGTCTCTGGTGTCTGATCATTCAGTACCCAGAACTGTCTATCTGCGTCCGGCTCCCACCCCCAGCCTCGGGGACACACCTCCAGCTGCTTCATTCCTCCTGCCCATCTCCAGGGGCTGACCAGAGTGTGCTCCCGGGGCCCATGGTTCACACTCACATCTCCAGTGCGCTCTTCCATACTGCCGGTCCAACTCGGAGGGGATGAGCCCTGAGTCCACTCTCTCCATCGGTTCCTCTCTGACCAGACAAGCACCCCAGCATGTGCACACCTCCTCGAGTTCTGCACCCCAGGGGCCTCACTTGCCTCTTCCTAGTCCTAGATCTGTCAACGTATTGTCACTTCTTACTGGCTCAGAAGTTCAATGACACTCGCTTCCCATGTGCGCCCTGCCTCCAAAGAAAGCTTTCATATTTTAAAATAATGTTACTGCTAATTGTGCAGAGAAAAAATAATCTGCTTGTATTTGCCACCAAGCTGAAGGACTGTTTAAAAAGTCCTTAGTGTTGAGTTCCTCCTCTCTTCACTTGAGGGTTCTGGGGGGCTCCTCTAGACTCTGGCTCTCTGGTTTAACATCCAAGATAAGCCAAGCCCACCCAAGAAGCCATCTCCTTGCTTCATCCAGACCCCCTTCTTCCATAAAACCCTTTTCTGTGCTAAACCCTTCTCTGCAGCTGCAACTGAGGCACAAGTACATGGACCAGCAGTGTGGAGGGAAAGGGCCACTGGAGTAAGACTGACAACTGGCAACTAGAAAGATCAAGGTCTCTGCCTGCCTTGTCCTCAAACTCAATGCTGGAAAATGCTCCCAGGCTCCACGAGGGAAATTTCAACTTCTTGGTGTCAAACACAGGGTCTGCCATGCCTGGCCCCAAACTACCTCTTGTGAACTGAAAAAGGAGATGTGTAACATATCTGGCCAAACTATAACCTGACAGGTTTCTCTGATCATAAACTGCTAACTGGCCAGGTCATGGTGGGTAGTTACATCCCAGGCATATAGAAAGATATATATTTGCCTTAAGCAAGCCCTGTCCATTGTTTCTGTGCATCTAGGTTAATACATTGTCAACTGATGGTCATTAGTGCCCATTCACCAACAGGAATCTCCAACTTGGGGTGGAATGAAGAAGGAGACACATAAAGCTTCAGTCCTATTGGCTGAAACAGGACTCCAGGAAACCTCTGTAAGGGCTGGCTCAGATGACAGGAACAAGGTGCAGGCAGGCAGTCGCCTCTCCCTGAAGTGCAGTTTGCATGAGGCCCTGTGCAGAAATGGCTGCTTTGTTAAAACTGAGCCCAATTAGCCAACAGGAGCCCTTCTTAGTGCGTCTCCCCACCCCTCACCCCCATCAGGGTTCATAACACCTTTGAAATGCCTCTTCTTCAGATCCCTGGAAGCATAACCACCCTCAAGAGAGCACATAATCATTTTATCCTATAATCCAATCCCTGTTTTGCTTTCTTCCACCTTCATATAATCTTCCTTCCATTCCTTCCTTACTTTCAAATGTGTAAAAGACACTGCAAACTTATTCTCCAGAGCATCTGAGATGGTGGTCCCTGGCAATGTTCTCAGTTTGGCTCCAATAAATTCTTATAAACCTCTTTATAGTTTGGATACTTCTTATGCTGACAATTTCCCAAATTTCCTGTCAGTGGAGTTCAACCCTGGATAGACATAAGAATGGTGCTTCTACCAGGGAGCTTTTGTTTTTATTTAGTAATATCACTTTTAATCCTTACCCAAGAATATATATATATATTTTTTTTTAGATTTTAGAGTAGGGCTGGAAGTGGACAGGAGGAGGGAGGGAAAGAAGGGCGATAGAGAAGCATCAAACAGTTGCCTCGCACATCAGGGATAGAACCTACAATACAACCTAGATATGTGCCCTGACCAAGAATCTGAACCCTGGTATATGGTTTAATGCTTCAAACAAACTAAGCCACCAGGCCAGGACTCTACTGGGGAGCTTTTAAATACTACTCATGTCTGAGCCCCACCCTCAGAAATTCTGATTCACAGGGGAAGGAGGTAGCAAAGGTTTAAATTTTAATTCTGAGGTGATTTTAATGTGTGCTCTGAGTTTTAAACCACTTTACTCTTGTTGGCCAAAACAGGCTACTCAATGACATCCAAATTCTCTCTCCTCTCGCACAACTAGGCTGACATGGTCCAAGAAAGGTAAACTGAATCAGCTCTTATTGGCTCCCACAGATCGTTGCGTATTTAGTAACGTGCAGCCCCAGCACGGGTAGCTTAAAGTCAGCCATGGTGGGAGTATTTACACCCAGTAATTGGCAGATGCTACAATCAAGGCTCTGTGTCTTTTCCCCTCAAAGAGCAGGTTTCTCTGCAGTGGCACAGGGCAGGCTCGGGACCTCCTACATTGGAGAAGCTAGAAAAGGAAACATTTGTATTCCATTCAGGCCTGCAGACTTTAGTAGGCTTCCATGTTCTGAAGAACCCGGTAGGCTTTCCCTAAATTGCACAGACTAGTATTCGGAACCACATAACTGTTTTTGCAGAAAGTATTCTTTTCAATCTGTTCAGAAGAGTTGGGCTAACAGGCTTCAGCAGAGTTCCCCGGAGACCAGTTTTTACTGAGCAGATAAGAATAATCTCAGTAATATGTCATTTCTGAAATTGTAAAGGGGAAGGCGGAACCCTTATCTTACATTTACTTATCAACCTTCCCATAATCTTATTCTAGTGACCTCATCTGCCCAGAATAACACTTTTCACAGTGCAAGGAAAAACTTCATAGCAGGTGCTGAATTATCCCCACTTCAAAACCACAGTCTTCAAAAAAAAAAAAAAAAAATCAAGCTTTACCCTGCAGACAGGGTGAGCACCAGTCCCCGGGAACAAAGGTGTAAGCTGGCTGTCTTCCATTCAGGCTGAAAAAATTTCACAGATTTTAAAGATTTCATCTAGCTTCTTTCTTTCTTTCTTTTTCTTTTTTTTTTTTCAAATCATGGTGTAAGGGAAACAGGCACTCTCTGCCCCTTTCATGCCTAAATGCTACCAAAATGTGTGATAGACAGCTGCTTGTTTAGTTTCAGCTCACTGGAAGACGTGAGCTGAGAGATCAAGCTGGCTCAGGGGTTCGTGTCCCAGCTCAAGCACTTACTGAATGGACTGCAACGTGGGAGGAGCGACTTAAGTTCTCACTGTTTTGGGGAGGCTTTCAAAGGGTGCACACAGGGCCTGGTACATCGTAAACCCTTAGCAAGCAATACTGAATTCTTTCCCTTAAAACACCCCAAATCTCTATTTCTAATTAGGCGAACTCAGTCCACCTTTCTCTCCCTCAAATCACTACTGATGTTTGGGAAGGTCTATGCTCACCTGATGGTCCAGAAGCTGTGCACACAGATGAGACTACACCATTCCCTCCCTGAAACACACCACACACCCTTCATTTCTGAAACACCTTCTGCATCCTCTGGCCTTCTCCTAAAGGCTGAAGACTGACAGACATCCTTTCCTCTGAGCCGCTGGTCCTGCCCGCTCGCTGGTCCTGCCCGAACCCGGTGCTGTTATATAACAGGGAAGCCCTCGGGCCCCTGAAGCAGCAGACTTGGGCTCCCGGAAAGATCCTGAGTCAGTAGCTGGATTGTTCCCTGAGTTTGTGGGGGTTTGAATTACTTTTCTGTCACCCCTCCAGAGGGTAGTGGCAGAACACGGGGCTTCTATTGTGCGAATAGCTGGGGCCCAAGAGACCGGAGTGTCAACCCTGGAGAGCCGGAGCCAAGCAGGTCTGCGCACGCTTCTAGGAAGTCTGTTTCCCTGTTCGGCGACCTTTCCCAATCCTTGGTTGTCAGGCGGCGGCCTGGGGACAAAGAAGTCCTAGTGCCCATCTCCAGAATCTTAGGAAATAAAATATCCGACGGACTGGGCTCCAGTTCTCAGAAGAAAAATGGCAACACGGCCCAGTTCAGGTGTCGAATTTGAAAAATAACAAAGCTCAGGGAAACCCACATGGCTGGCCCCAGGCCCACTTGCTAAACAGCCGCTTCTCCTCAGTCAAAACAAGGCTGGAACCTCAAACAGGGAGCCAGCGAGGCTTGCCCTGAGCGGGGATGAGGTCATCAGGGGTGAACTGGTAGCGCTTATGCTAGTTTGGTGGAGGCCAGAGGCGGGGAGGGAGGGGTTCCTCCCCAGGAAGAAGAGTGAACACACACACACACCTCCCACTCTTAACTGGCGGGGACCCAAGGATTCTAAAACCCCACGCACCATTAGCATATCTTATTATCAGACTAGAAACCAACATTAGAATAAGAAAGAGGTCTGTTCCAGCAGGCTGCAGGAAAACAATTCCAGGCTGCCCGACCAGAAAGCAAGTTCACAAACAACAGCAAAGGAGAAAAAAAAAAAAAATCCAGCCAGCCTCCCCTTCTTCCCCACAGGGAGATAAGGAAGAGCGCATTACCAGACAATGAGCTGGGCTAAGGACAGGATCCGCAGCTTGTCCAGCCCCCTTCCAGGGTCCTTCCGGAACCCCCCTGTGTCTGAGCTTGGATAAGCTAGGAGATAGACTTTGGGCAGATCAAAATGCTGGTGGGAGCGACAATAAAAATAATGAAACTATCAAATGACAAGCTGGAGCCCGTGAGATGTTCACAGAAAGAGGATCTCCCATCTTCCACGGTGGTTTCTGTTCTAGGGGAACAAAAGGCAACCTGTGCGCACCTCTCCCCACTCCGCCTTCTCATACCTGGAATCAGCTAAGGGCAAGAGGCCCTTCTCACTGTTATCAGAGGCCCCTGAAGTGTGGGGCTCTTGACTTCCAACAACGGGAAAAATATCTGAGCTCACAGAAGCTTCTCCGGCAAGGCAGAGCTGAGGTGGTCATTGTTCATTAAGTAAACAAGTGAGCCATAAAGCAAACCCTTAGGAAGTCAGGATTGTGCACTTTCGGAGTCTCTCTTCCAGAACTAACTGTTCCCACTCCAGCCACGGTGGCCTGGCAATACACAGATGGACAGGCATCAGGCCTGTGCAACTTGGGGCCGTCTTAGTATCAATGACCCTTCATCCTCTCCCCACTTGCCCCCATGCAGAAGAAGGCAGAGGGGAGATGGGCTTGAGTGTGCAGTCTCTGTCCAAGGCCCCCGTTTTCTGGGGTACCAGGATGGTTCTTCAGGTTCCACTGGACATTCCTGGAGTCTGTCTCCTGATCAGGATGGCCAGGTGGGAGGCACACTGCTTTATTTGATGAGGATGGCAACATGGAACAGCAAGCAAAACGCTCCCTAGCCCCTTTAAAGTACAGCCGCTGTCCATCCAAGAATGGCAATACGCTTTGTAAACCACCCATTAATTTTTATGGTGGCCTGAGAAGCAGATTGAGAATCATTACCTTCATTTTTACAAGGCAAGGAACCAAAACCACAGGGGAGGGGAGAGGCACAAGGCCAATCCTGTGTGAGCCAGCGTTCCAAGCTGACCACTCCTCTCTCCACCTCAGGCCTACCCAAGGCAGGAGGAGTACACCGCCCGCTGGAGAGGGAGCTGCGCCAGCTGAGCAGGAAACAAGGCCCATCCACCCAAACTTGGGCGCTCAGAGACCATCCCACTTTGAAGGGTTGCGAGGGAAGAGCTGCAAAGAGAGATGATTACTTTTGATGGAGGGTAGAGAGGCTCCAAGTTGGAACTTATTGGTGCAATCTGCAAACATGTGACCCCAATAAAGATGAATAAATCTTACAGGCTGGAAGAACTAAGGCTCGGTTTCTGTTTGATATGTCTTCATTTCCCATGTTTTTCTACCCAAAGCATGTATTGTTTTTCTGATCGGAACCAAAGTTGCCCTAACTTATTACTGCTGGTAAGCACCACGGTACCAAGTTGCCGCGCTAACTCGGAAAGAATCAGCAGGAATCAAGTCCAGCCCAAGTGTTCCCTTTTTGAAAATCTCACCGATCCGCGAGGCTCCACAACGCTCTCCGCACGCAGAGAGCCCGGCCGCTCCTCGGGCCAAACCCACACGGCGGGGCAGGGCCCGAGAGGGCCTGGACCCCCGGCCCGGGGCTAGGAGCCACCGGACTCCGCGGCTGGGACCTGCAGGACCACCACCAATCCGCGCGGGCTTCCCCGCAAACATCACTCAGAGAACAGCGAGCCTCTCCCTCCCAGCCGTCCCCCCACGCCGGCCGCCAGCGCCGTCCCCTCGCGGCTGCTGGGTCCCCGCGCGGCTCGCGGAAAACCCGGGCTTTCGTTTCCATCCTAAAACAGAGGGACATTCCGAACTTGAAATATGCATGGTCACCAGCAAGTTTAACCCCAGGACCGCGCGCCCTCCCCTCCACCCAGAGTACGCGCGAGCGGGCGCCCCGATCCTCCAGCCCTCGGGGCGCCCTGCGCCCACGGGAGGTGGAGGAGCAGCCCCCACACTCGTGCCCCGTGGTCCAAGCGGGAAGGCCACCCCGCAGGGCCGCCCCGCAAAGCAGCGTCTGGGCCGGGAGACCTGGGGATTTGCCGGGCGACGGCGAGGGCTCTGAGTGCGTCTCGGCTCCCGGAACCCCGACCCGCCTGCCCGGTCGGTGCGGGTGATTCCGGGAGCCCCGGGGAAGCTCCCCCATGTGCGCGAAGGCTCCCCGAAGCCTCCAGGCGCCGGCTCCGCCAGGGCACACGGACCCCGAACTCATCAGCGCTCGAGAGGAGCGCGCACACCCGCCGAGCCCCGAGCAGGCGCCGCGGGCACGAGGCCGGGCGTGGGGCTGGCGCGCCTGCAGGGGACCGCCGCCCGCCCGCCTGCCCGCCCGCCTGCCCGCCCGCCTGCCTGCTTACCTGGCTCGCATCGCGCGACCCGCCGGCTCCAGCGGCTCTCCTCGTGGTCTGCGAGCTCGCCCGGCCGGGGGCGCGCGCGGCTCCGCGGGAACCGACGCGCGCGGCGCAGGCGAGGGGACGGGACCTCCGAGAGTGCCCACCGCGCGCGGTCCACGCCTCCGCGGGCGGAGGGTGGTCCCTGAGTCGGGGCGGGGCTCCGGGGCGGGGGCCGGGCTTGCGAGACGCTACTCCGGGCGGGACGAGGCGGGAGCCGGCGGCAGGAGTGGTCTCGCGCCGGGGCGGGGTCGCCGGCCGGGGAGGAGCCTGACCCCGAGGCCGGCGAGAGGACCGGGAATGCGGCTCCGGAGTGAGCGGACCGTGCGGTGGCCGCCCAGGGGCGAGGGCAGGGTGTGGACCCGGCTGAGCGCGGGGCCGGGCGCTCGGAGAGGGCGGGGCCGGGCGCTCGGAGAGGGCGGGGCCGGGCGCTCGGAGAGGGCGGGGCCG
>JAAGEH010000393.1:2112693-2158941 GCA_011751065.1 Lasiurus cinereus | reverse complement strand
GGGCGCTCGGAGAGGGCGGGGCCGGGCGCTCGGAGAGGGCGGGGCCGAGGCGGAGGGAGCTCGGAGGCGGGGCGACCGTGGAGGGCGGGGCCTAGCTCAGAGGCCGGGGGCAGGGTGTGAGCAAGTAGCGGGGCGGGACGATCGCAAAGGGGCGGGGGTGAGCCTAGGCGGCCCGGAGGCCGCGGGCGAGGTCGGGATGCTGCCTCCTGGAGGCTGGGGCCGGGCGTGTTACCTGGAGCGAGGCGGCGGCACTTAGCCGCCGGGAGCCCGTGGGTGCCTGCTCTCAGGATTCCCGCGGGATCCCGCCGGGGCACCTCATGCTTTTCCCCTTCCCGGGGCCGGTGCCGGTGCCGTGGGCCAGGGAGCGGGCTTCAGGACGCCGGGCGCCCCCGGAATCGTGGTCCTTGGCTGTTTCATGGAGACCTTTTGGCCACACTCCTGTGCCTCAGGCATCCCCATCTTCTCATCTCTTCTTCCGAGGCCCCCGGGGTGAGATCCGGATCTCCAAGCGGGATCTCCCAGGGGTGTCGGCCCGGCCTCCCTCAGGGGCTAGAACCTAGTTTTGAAACCACTCACAGCACTCTCTGATGAGGACTGTGCAAGGCAGGCAGGTGCGGAGCGGTGGGGGCAAACGCCAAGTTCAAAGGTAAGAACAAGAAAAAAGGCAGACATTGAAAATTACAAAGGAGAACTGAGCAGGATGCAGGTGGAATACATACCGTCACAGCCGTTCACACTTGGTATGGCCCGTGCACCGCTGGGTCCGCATGCCAAGAACATGCCCAGCACATAGTAGGTGCTCAGTAAATGAGCGCACCACTTACTGGGTGGTAAGCACTTTCCATGGACTGATGCACTTAATCCTCAGAAAATCCCGTACTTGGCTACTCTCATTAGCCCATTTCACACTTCAGTAGACTGAACCTTGGAGGGTTGATTCGAGGGCAGCAAAGTGATGGAACCAGAATTGGACCCAAGGCCACTCCAGAGGTTGGGCTCCAACCACTTTGGGACTGAGGTTCCCCTGCAGGACCCGGGCCCCCCTGCACACGGAAACCAGGGGGAAGCGCAGGTCTTTGGGGGAGGGGGAGAAAAGCTAACCATTGTCAGGTCAGGTCCAGAGCTAGATGCCCTTTGAGTCTTTCCTCACCTTACCTCCTAAGGCAGATATTCACATGTTACAGGCTACTTTAGGCCTCAAGTACTGTGACATGATCTCAAGGAACCTGTGAATCTAAATTCAAACCTCTATTTTCAGGCTCCCTCTGCCTTGGAAGCAGACCTCCCTTTACCTGAGGAATCTTGCTTCCTAACTCTGGAATTGAAGTCGTGCAATTTTCAGGAGACACGGGGAGACAGAGACATGGGTCTAGAAAGGTGGAGAATGGTGTTCTGATTCTGGTGTGCGGACCACTGAATTCCTGAAAATGGATATAATCAGCCCTGTTGACCTAAAAATAAAGGGGCCTTTCACAGTGAGGCACCAAGCATGTATTTGAAATCAATATGAATAGCTATTTGAGGCCACACTGACTCAGGCAGAAGCCCAGATAGTGCTCTGATTAGGACACAGGCAGTGAGTATTTATGAACAAGAGAAGGGGAGCAGTTACATCAAGAGAAGACAGACGTTTCTATTAGTGCAGATAACATAGCATAGTGATGTTAATTCTAAACACATTTTTAAAAAAATTTCCAGTCCTGTACTCATCAGCTCACTTGTCATAACAACTTCCTTATCTTTGCAAACAGTTCTTTGGAATACGGCCGTTGCTTTAGGCTCAGTCCAAAGGTTATTTTATCATGTTTAACATTCCAAAGATTGGAGGCATCTGGCTCCATTTAAAAATGGCTCTGATCATAGTATTTTGACAGCCCTAAAATGTGTACTGCAGGTTTTAAAAGAAGACAGTGCCCCTGAAGGGGCAGGTAGAGAAGCCTCAGAGAAGAGAAGGGTGTCCGGGGAGCATGTGGAGGCCCATGGGTGCTAGGTTGTACAGGGGCACAGGAGAAGCACTGAATTGGGAGCACTGGACTGGAATGTCTGACAAATGATTTTGCCCCTGTGACTCAGTTTCCTACATCGGTATGAAAGATGAATGCAGCATGTGAGTAACTCAGAGGGCCTGGCACAGACTGGTATTCAAGAAGTTTTAGCTACTAGTATTGCTGCTGTTCCAAATGACTAACATCCTCACTGTTAAAAAAAAAATGCTGATAAAGCATTGCAGAGGACAAGCCATAGAAAATGGACAAAGGTATGAAAAGAGAATTCTCAGAGGCACCACGAGTGTCCCAAAGCATGCAAAGCTCTGCAGGCAGGCACACTGGTGCAGAGAGCAAGGGCAAAGAACAAAAATAGTCAAAGACAGAGCCCAGCCTGGAAAAAGCTGAGTCCACTGAGGGAGGGAGGAGGAGGCAGTAAAATCACAAAGAACGAAGTGCTGTGGGAATGCAGGGCATAGTGTGAATAAACGAAGCTCCTACCAGGTGTGAAGGGTTGGGAGGCAGAGAGTATACCTTCTGGTGCCCACAATTGTATGAACAATACTAGATATCGTGGTGCCATGAGCTTCTTCAAACCAGCCAGCCCACTTCCTACGAGAGGAATTTATGGAGGTCAGAATGGTTAAAGAGCAGCAAAACAAACAAACAAACAACAACAAAAAAACACATAGACATCTACCAGTATGTTATACTCTTACTACAATAGCTCAGTTGCACTTGAAGCCGGTAAGAGCTGGGAGACAGCCTGCCATGTTGAAGTGGATGTTGTTCATGGACCATTTTGTCTTCTTTGTTCTGGAAGGCAAGGAGACCTCGAGTGTTGCTCCCTGTTGATGGTATGGTTTCTCCTTCTACCGGTTTTCATTAACTACCCTTCTAAAGACAGAAGGAAAAACATGAGCTGCTCATAACGTTCACAACATTCAATTACAGTGGTACCTCGAGATATGAGTTTAATTCGTTCCGTAACCTTGAGGCGTGGGAAACTATGAGACGCTGGAGTCGCGGTAAACTGGTGGGTCATGTGCAGCCGGCCGACCCGCGTGATTACTCCTATCTCAAACGTTGCTCGTATCTCAAAGCAAAAATAGCTCGCATCTCAAAAATTTCATATGTTAGGGCACTCGTATCTCGAGGTACCACTGTACTCAGTAAACATGTCTAGTGGGAACATGTACAGCAAAATCAATAGCTTGTTTTTTCAGGTACCCATATAATGCATGTTTGTTTCAAAGGATCCAAATGATGAGGGAAGTGTGTAAAGGATTAAGTAAGCATCGACCCCAATTTCATACTCTCTTGCAAGAGTTCATGGCTAACAGTTTGTTATATGTCTATCTAAAACCTTGTTCTTCGCATGTTAAGTGTGAGTGCATGCGTGTATGATATTTATGTGTGTGACATGAGTGTGTGCATATATACACATATATACATACACATGCACAAATAAATAAAGATAGACTGGGTTCAAGGCCAGCTCTACCACTTAAGGGTTAGATGTTTTCTCATCTTAAAATGGGTACAATATTTGCAAGGATTTAATGAGGTAATGCTTACAGATTGCTCAGGGTAGTGCTGGGCGTGTAGAACATACATACATTTATAAATATAAGCTGTTGTCATTATTGTTTACACATACACGTGTACACTTATAAGGTATTCTCTGGTTCACATAAAACCCAAGCCATACACAGGAATGTCCTTTTTTAAGCCACAGTAGCTACCAAGAGGCTGCCCACACTGCCCTGAGGGACAAGGGTGGATGAGACAGCACAAGAACGTGAACTTCAGATCTCGCAAATTCCACCTGCCCAATCTTGCCACGAGCATGGGCTCCTCTCTAGTGGTGTCTACTCTATGCATGGGGCAAATGACATTTTAGGGAACCTCCTGTGCGTAGGCAATAAAATGCAGGGGGGAGTCAGACCAAGCGGGTGGGGTGGCTTTGGACTGTCAACTTGTTACCTCTGTTATTAAAATCAGCAATAGTTGAAATTTCATCCACACTACTCACCACCACTAATGATTCATTCTGGAGGCCTCTCAAAATAGACACAACACTCCCAGAACAGCAGCTCAGACAGGAATAACTCTCCATGAACTCTACCCAATCTGCTAATATGGAATGGCATTTTGGACATCTATAAGGTACACTTCACAATAGAAAGTAACTACTCAGAAATCTCATGGGGGGTGGGGCTCATAAACGGGTCTCTGGACATACAAGGGCATCCTCAACATGAAAATAAAAGGAGAAATGTCCCTTTGGTGAAGTGAAATCCGTAATGGACAAAACGCCCCTGTCACAGGGGAAACAGAGCAAGAAAGATGCAAAACACAGCGAAGGGAAAGGGAAGAGCATTGGGCACGAGGCATTTTTCCAATGGAAACTGCAACAATAGACACTGAATCACCAACATGGACAAGTAGAATTTCAAATGTTTTGTCCCAGACTCAGAATGTGAAGAGGGGGCCGTTGTGAAACCCTAGCTTGGATAAATACACTCCACGGGTTTCAGTTGCGAGAGAAGGTGCTTTCCGCGTGATTCACAAGCCTGAAGAGTGACATCATGTCAGTGCACTCGAGAAATACTGGGCGGCTACTGTGTGCCAGACCCTGGCGGCCCTGTGACCTGAGGCTGGTCGGGTCAGAATCAGCCCTACCCGTATGGTGCTGCCATTCAGGTGGTGGTAGGAGAAAGAGAGGGTCAAACCTGCCCCTGGCAAGTGTTCTAAAGGTAACCACCGGCGCCTACCTGCCTCAGGTTAGACCCAGAGAGGCCCTCTGGGGAGGAGACCGCAGTGTTTCTCAGGGAGCCTGAGTTAGGAGCGGCTGGCAGGCCAGGGAACAGCTTGAGTGAAGATCTTGAGGCCAGAAAGAGCTTCTACCTTATGGAACTGTGAGGACAGCAAGCAGTGTGGCTGGAGTGAAAAGAGGGAGCGGGAATGGAGAAAGGTGAGGACAGAGATTCACAGGTGGGGTCCCCAGGGCCCGGTGACTGTGCAGAGGTATGAGAAACACAAGCATTCAGACCCTGCTCCGTCCTCTGCCACTGCCTGGCAGCTGAGAAAGCTGCTTTGCCTGGAATCCAATAAGACACTGCCTCTAAGAATCTCTGTTTTAGTCAAAAGATGTTGGGGGATGTGTGTGTCGTTCTGGGAACCCCCTATCCTTCTCATCCCAGAATGCTGTGACACTAAGCCCTTTATCCTGCTGGCTGTCCTTAGTCACACACACAGGGGAGCTTAACGAGGGTGTCACGGGACCGAGTATTCTCCCATGCGTTATAAACTGAAGTCTCACAGATGGGGCTGGGGCATCGCCTGGGAGAAGGCTAAGAAGGGAGAAGTTCTTTTAGCAGCAACAAGAGCACTTGTTCTGGATGTCTGGATAAGCACTGTACCTCTGAAAGTGTATCCGGGTGTGCTGCACTCCGGGAGGCCCCCCACCTGCACAGCAGAATGCTGCTCTCTAGGCTGCTTCCTAGTCCTCTGTCAACCTGATCTGCTTTTTTGGCACAGGGACCCCATGACTAGGTCCCTGTCACCGTGTCTCACAGATGAGGGCTGGCAGGCCCAAGTGATTGACACTCTGTTTACGCACTTGCTTAAAATAGGAGCTCTTCCTGCTCTTTATTCTGCTCTGCACCTTCCAGGGGGCCTACCCAGCCTGAGCTTGGAGATGCTGACCCCTTGCTTTCCCATCCAGGTCCTGGGCAGCTGCAGAAGGAGCCAGTCAGAGGCACGCATTGTCTCTGTCCTCTTAGGACCCCACACCTACTCTCCAGGGGAGCACCTTCCCCCAGAAACACTGAGTTAAACTTAGCTAACAAACAGTTCTCAGATGTAGTGCTGTGTGTGCTTTACCTCAATTATATTCATGTCTACAAAACGTATTCTCGGGGATTAAATACGTTTGCTCAAGGCCACACATAGCCCAAGAATGGCACATGTCAGCCTTGAACCGTGGTCTCTGCAGCGTCAGAGGTTCTTCACCTGCAACCCTTGCACCTGCTGCTGCTCCTTTCTAACAAGGGAGGCCTGTGGAGCCTCAGGTGTGCACACGCTGTCTGTGGAACCCTGAGCAGATCATATTTCTTCTCAAAGTTTGGGTCAAATAAGCTGATGGACTGGATCATCTCTGAAATCCCCTCAAGCCCCATGATTCCAGATTCATTATTCACTTAGCAAATATGTCAAAGTTGGTAGGGCATGTGTTGTATATTCTCCTCCCTCCCTCCACCCTCAAGCCCTAACTTCTAAGGTGACTGCATTTGAGAAAGGGCCTTTAGAGCGGTAACTGAGGTTAGCCGAGGTCATCAGGATGGGGCCCCATTCCAATGGGATTGGCATCCTTAAAAGGAAGAGACACCAGGAAGCTTTCTTCACACCAAGAGAAGAAGGACCATGTGGGGATGCTGTCTGCAAGCCAAGAAGAGATCTCTCACTAGAAACCAAATTTTCTGGCATCTTTATCTTGGACTTCCAACCTGTGAGAAAATAATCGTCTGTTGTTTAAGCTCCCCTCACCCCCGAGTCTGTGCTATTTTGCTATGGCAGCCCTAGAAAATGAATAGGTGTCAAGCAGTGTTGTAGCCATGAGAAAGATAGCCCTGGGCATGCTCCCACAGGATTTAAAATCTGGTAGAAGACACAGACATTAAATAACCATATAAAAAAGTCCAGATAAGTCATTTTCTTCCTCCTTTCCACAAACTTGACAGCCACTGCAAAAGAAGATCATCATGCGTTCAGAGGGAGGAAAGAGCCATTCAGGAGGGGGTAGGGGCTGTTGCCATAAACCGAGACACTCAGGGCGGCAGATGAGCTCCAGCAAGAGGTGGGACCCACCTGGAAAGATTGTCAGAAAGGAAGGAGATAGGTCTTCCTTCAGGCTTATTTTTTCATGCCCACATGGCTCTAAGAGGATTTAGACATAGTTAAGAGCCATCAAGCCATTAAAGGGAAAATAAAATGTTTAAGAGCCTCGTAATATGCATTAAGGATGGAACTTTTTTTTTTAAATCCTGGCCCAAACTGGACTGGTCAGAGTGCTCCAGACCGGAATTCTGAGCTCTCTGGCAGCCAAAGAGAAGGAAACACAGAATAAGTTATGAATAAATGTATCACCACATCATCAAGAGAGCCAGTGGGTGCCTGCCTGAGTTGCTCAGCTCACCTTAGGGGAATGCTCTGTCATCTCTTTCAATGTACAGGAGGCTTCCCTGTGTGCCCAGGGTTGTGAAGATTCTCGCGCTATGGTTCTATTTTCGTTTATTATAATTTGTGTTAGGTAATTTAACAGCCTTTGCAACCTGTCTTTAAGCTGTGGAAAATTTTCATGAGTTAAAAAATACATAAATTGAGAAACACCTTGTCCTTCCCTTTTTCTCTTTATAAAACTTGTTTTACTTGCATATTTCACCTCCTGGGTGGATGCCTGTTTTCCTTACCTTTTTCCTCATCCACGTTCTCTTTGTCCTTTGCCGTGTGTGTGTGTGTGTGTGTTTTGAGATAGTACCTCCATTTTATTTTCCTAAATTTCTACTAAATTTTTACTTCTGCCATTATATTTGATATGTATTTGTGCATGTGATAGCATCCCCCCCTACACACACAATTCTGCAGCTTGTTAGCTTATTTTTTGCATCAACAGAATGTCCTGGTGATGGTTCTGAAGCAATTTCCAGACTCTGCCTCCTCTTCAATGGATATAGTGTTTCACTTCGTGGATGTGCCAGAATTTACCTAACCTGTTGGGGTTGCATTTTAAAGGATGACGGACACAAATTAATTGAAGGCATTCTGGGCATTACAACAAGAGGAACAAGCAGGTGGAAAGGCATGGGGACATAGAACAGCAAGAGATATTGAAAAGCTCATTGTAGTAACTCAGGGTGGGATGGAAGAGTGTGTGTGCAGTTGTGTGAGTGTGTGAGTGTGCACATGTGTGTGAGTGTGTGAGAATGTGTGCACCAATGTGTGTATGTGTGTGCATGTATATGTGCATGAGCATTTGTGTGTGTGTGTGTGTGTGTGTGTGTGTGTCTGTGCGATGGGGAGGAATGCATCTGAGAACTAAATGATGGAAAAATCCCTTTTCCAAACAATTTGTACTGAAGAGTCTACATTTCAGGCAAAGTGGGAGATAATAAAGTCTGCTCTTCAAAAGTCCCCTTTTGTCCTAACTGGTTTGGCTCAGTGGATAGAGACTTCGGACTGAAGGGTCCCAGGTTTGCTTCCGGTCAAGGACAGTTACCATGGTTGCAGTCACATCCCCAGTAGGAGGTGTGCAGGAAGCAGCTGATGAATGTGTCTCTCTCATCGATGTTTCTAATTCTCTATCCCTCTCTCTTCCTCTCTGTAAAAAAAATCAATAAAACATATATATTTTTAAAAAGTCCCTCTGTCAGGAATATGGAGGGTGGACCCCATTATGTGAGATTGAGGTCAGGGAGGACTGGTTATTGTAGAGGTTGAAACAAGAAGTACTGAGGGCTGGGACTAAGCAGTGGCCCTGTGAAATGAGGAGGGGAACCCAGGCAGAGTGTTATGTCCTGTCCCACATTGTTGGAAGCTCAGTCAGTATGGATTGAATAAAACAATTCATGAATGATGGCCTAGGAGTCAAGCACCTCCATTTGCTACATGATGACTTCATAATAGAGAACTGACAAATAATTTTCTCATTTAAATACATTTTTTCCAAAATAAAAAATGATGAAACATAACTCTCTCTCTCTCTCTCTCTCTCTCTCTCTCTCTCTCTCTCTGTGTGTGTGTGTGTGTGTGTGTTCTTTTTGGCCATCTTCTTTTAAAGAAATCCTTTGAGAGTGCTGTCATTGACTCAAAACCCTTCCACCACCTTTCAATTGCCTGCATTCTTGTGTTTGCTTACTAAAGATTGAACTTTTGCATGCATTTTAGTTTCCTGAGAATTTGGAATTTCTTCAGCTTTGTTGAGTAAGTTAGAATCCCCAAAACAAAGAATTAAAATAGTTCACCATTTTGTTACTGAAGATGCTTCTCCTCTTGGTGGAAGAATGGCTCCTCTTGGTACCATTTACAGAAACACTTTGGCTTCCTTAAATATTTATTAATGAAATATTTTTATCGGCAAGCATGCCTTCTAAATATTTATTTCTAAGGGATTCTTTGCTAAGTTCTGTTTATGAAATTGCCTGGAGAAAGTGAGAGCAACTATTACTTCACAGAACTAGAGTGATTTTGGCAACAGCAGTGAAGGTTTGTTTGGTTGGCTACATTGGCTTTGCTGCTATTTGATAAATGAATTTGGTTCTGTCGCGTTTAGAAACACTTACCCAGAAATAGAGGCAGGCAAACTATCCGCAGGAGGAGCTTGTCTCTCAGTCCCAAAGACAAGAGGGGAGCTGAGAGTCAGGAGCCGGGCATCCCATCTTTGGTCCACAGCATTGCAAGCGGAAGGATACAATCCAATGCCACCTCGCTTGGCACCAGTACGCACACACCTCATGCTCACCCAGACAGGGTGGCTCCTCGGGTTGCTTTCTGACTTTCTAGAATGTCTCCCATCCCTATGGTCCTCCTTCATCCCCATCTGGGCTGAGCAGCACGGTCTCCCCTTGCCTTACTTCCTGCCACTTCTTAGATCTTAGAGGGTCGTCTTGAATTGAAAAGTTCAGTCCGTTTGTTGTACAGTAAATCAGTGGATGAGATACAAGATGTCTTAATGAGCCAGTTAATTAGGAGTTATTTATTGCACACAGCCCAGGGGGAGGTGTCTCTTCCAAATCTCTGAGCAACACATACAGGAAATTTCCCATATTTATACTTTTCAAGCTTCTTTGTTTGCAGATATTACAAAGGGCTCTGTGTGAGTTATTGTTACAGACAGTTGTAACCTTGAATACCTAATGAGTTAGTACTTGGCATATTTTTATTATTATCAGTATTAGTCCATATTAGTCTATTACATTGGATGGTAGCTTTGCAAGGTCAGACAGTTAAGTTTATCTTTTTCTATTATTTGAACTAAAAATAAAGTCATTTTATAGAATAAGAGACTGTCTTAAAGTGACAGAGTTTGCAATGACAGAGTTTACAGGACAAGGGATTATCTAACAATAGCAGAGAATTTCAAACAGCATTTTTTTATACAAGATGGAGGTTACTATGCTTCATGTTTTCTGACGGCACATAGCAGATTTGTTTCATTGTTTGGCTTGGAAAATGTGGTCCTCCGTCACTAGGTGCCTTCCAGAATGTGACTTGGTAAGAGAGAATGGGTTTTCTTAAGCCTGCCTCCCCCCAACTCTCCCAGGAGATTTGGAGCTTAAGTTTGATGTATGTAGCTGCTGAAATATTTTTTCCAAAAAATGCTCCTGGCTCTTTTCTTTTTCTTGAAGGTGAAGGAAGCAGTTCTGGGAAAGACTCTGGACGTCTGATTGGAAATGAGAACTTTGAGGCAGAGCGAAGGAAAGAGTTTATTACAAAATCCATACTTGCATAAGCTTCCATGTACTTTATGAAACTACATTATTTGTGCTAATGGAGGAAGTATTGAGAAGATAACACAAAATGGACATCAAGCCTAATGGTCTTTATTTTTAGCCTAAAGTGTATCTCTGTGCCTCCTCCCATCATTGGATCTGCCGGTTGTTTTCTTAGGCCGCAATGTGCTTTGAGTACACGTTTCCATCCGTGGTGAGCAAGCCCTCGCTAATCGCAGGAAATGTTTCCAAATGGCTGTAGAGGCAAGCCTGCAGTTGGATATTCATTCTAGAAACACACAAGTTGGATAATCTGCATCCCTTTAGGTGGGTGTTGATTAAAAATCAAACAGAAACTAACACTTTGTCGGAGGAAACAGAAATGTAATGATTTATCAATAATAATGAGTGAGGAACCAAGAGTCAGTGAACCTGACCAGTGTTAAAATGATTCTTAAACTACATGCTGCTAAAAAGTATATTTTCCAGATGTCTGTGGGAGTTTATCTGGAATGCCATGTTCTACAAACAGCACTATTATCTTTAAAATACACCTAGCAGTTATTCTTGAATTGCCATGGTATCCACCCAATTGTCATCTCTATTTAGAATTTTAATTATTCAAGTTTCTGCAGACTTCTTTTTCATCTTTTTAATGGTAAGGACTGTGTCTTTTACTAACTGGAACCCTTTGCCGTGCTGAGAACTGTCTATGCAGAATAGAGTTCCAGGAAATGCTCATTTGATTTGCCTCTCTCCTCTCAGAGCCACGGAGTAGATTTTAAGATCTCGTGTTCAGAGACTTCGTGGAGGCTGCCCTCACATTCTGGGTTCAGGGGATTAGGACCTCGCACATGCAATTTTGAGAGGACACATTTGGTCCTGTAACAAGTGCAGAGTGTGAATGCTCCTGGACACGCTGAAAGTAGTCAGTCAAGGTTACATATCATCACTACCTCCCTATGGACAGGGCTCACCCTTGAACCGGTGTCTCTGAGAGCAACACCTCATGACTTCATCACCACCCACAGGACAGCACTGGGCTGATGGAGACCTACTGTTGTTGGTGCTGTTGTTTTAGCTCCAGCTGCTCTGATGGTGTCGCTGAGGAACCTGGGTGCCCTCAGGCCTCATGGACCAGTGGGAGGCCAAGCACCGCCTGCTGCTATTTCCCTGGCTCACCCCCAGCAGTCCACATCTCTTTCTTGGCCTGTTTGTCTCTGAACAAGGGTGAGCCACGCGGTTTCGCTGTGAAATGCCTTTCCTGTGCAGTGACGGGCTCTTCTCTTCGCTGTGGTTTGGTATGAGCAGGCCTGGCCGTTGGTTTGCCCTGAGTGGCTCTTCCATGGCTCACGCTTCCTTAGGCTTGATGGGTGTTTCTGCAGGGAAAGGCAAACAATGTTGAACACTTTCTTGTGCCAGAATGGCCTCCCAGATCTGGCATGAGATGCTTGGACCCGTTCCTCAGTGCTCAGCTGAATCCTAGGGGCTGAGAATGGGAACCCGTGAGGCCGCCAGCAAATGCCTGAGCCCTGCATGGCCTGCTTTTGCCGGTCTTCTTTTTAATTCCCCAGTGACAAAGCTCATACAGGTGAGTGCATTTCCTAGAGAACTAGAAAGTAAATCAGGCACAAATGACAAAATGCTTGAGGTTCCTCAAATTTTGTGCCCTAAAATAGGCTGAGAATAAAACTACATACACGGGAATCTTGCTGTTTTAGTAAAGACTTTATGATCAGAATTATGTTGAGAAGCAGGTTTTAAATATGGGTCCCCTGGTACTTCCAAGAATCTGCCTCTGACATAGGTGTGGACTGCATATCCCATCCTGTTCTCCGTGGGTGGCTCAGAGTGAGCGCCGAAGAGTGCTAACACCTCACTCCTCGTTGTGTGAGATTTAAAATCCTACAAATGTGTCTGATGTGCAATCTGAGTGCATGGCCATTTGTATTTTGCTAAAAATGCATCGTCATAATGATGTACGACTCACTCAGCTGTGTATCCAGGATTTGATATCAAATGTCATAGTCCAATTATAAGGGACCTCAGGAAAGGCAGGTGTGGCTGGTGGTACCACATTTCCATAGAAACTGGAAACTTCTGACTAACAGTGAGTAAGATCATTAGGATCATGTTATCCCTGAAACCTAAAAATGTAATATCTTAAGGAATGTCTGTCTGCCTATCTATCTGTCATAATTCTATCTGCTTAATGACCAGGACTAGAATTATTCTCAGAAAAGCAGCTAAGAAAAGATCTATAAGCTACTTGATAAAAAAACTCTAAAACCCTGGGGATACAGAGACACAAAAAAATAGCTATTCTGCTCCATTTTACAGAAATATGCAGGAAAATGGTTAGAGTAAGAAAAGGAGATGGAGGGTATAGATGAAGGATTTCTAAGAACTGGAATGTTGGCTGGAGGCTCAGTTCCTCACAGAGGTACTCGACCTATTGATCACCTGGGTGTCGACTCAGGACTTTCCGCACCTGAAGTTCTTGAAAGCTGGACAGAGTTGAGCTCTTTGGTAAGTAGCCAACTTTCTGTGTGGACCATGGCTTATGCAAGGGGAATTATGGTTCCAGTGATTTCTCTCAGCCAAACCTTGTTCAAGAGTTAGAGAACCTGGGAATCAACATCAGGGGAGCCACTGAGAACCCACTGCAAATGTGACTCTCCTTAAAGGGCTGTTTAAAATATATTTCATGTTGCCTGCTCACCATCCCATCCTCCATGCCACAAAGACTGCCACATTTTACTTGGGAGTAGGAAACATAGATCCTCAGCTTGAATCTGAGCTTTGTTTGCCCATAGCTGGACACTCAGCTAAGCACCAGAGACACCAGAGTCTGTATGTGGTCTCCATGAGATTTCCCTGGGGATGCCCAGTAATGACTAAGGGTTAAGGAGGGCGTGGATGGGAGGAAGCCTTGGTAGCTGACACAGTAGATAGTGACTGAAACAAAACCAAAAAATTCTGTGACTGATCACTGTTGTGATCATGAACTTATCCCTGGGTGGTGTTACCGGGACCTCTTACCATGTGTAGCTCTTTCAATTTACAAGGTACTTTTCATTCTGAGTTGTCTGCCATACATACCATAATGAACATGTGCCATAAAGCCCACATCAACACATTTTTTTTTTTGCATCAACAAAGAATATTCTAAGTCTGATGCCTAAATCTGAGACCAAAACCACATCAAAAGAAATAGAAAATGGTCACTAAAAGGGAACAACAACTCAGAGGTCGAAGCCAGGCTTCCTCTGGTGGTGGTTGTAGATTTATTTGAAGTGGAACATGAGTTGGAGGGACTGCCATTAATCCAAGTAGAAATATGCACTCCCCCAGAACCAGAAAACGAGACATCTGCTCATTCCTCTACTTAATCACGCCTTCTCTATGGAAGATTTAGGGACTGTTAACAGGAAGTGGGTTATAAAATATTTACAGGTCTTAGGTCCAAGATTTTATTGGCTCTGGGGACCATTTAAACTTATGACAGTGAACTTTCCCACATAAGATGTGATTTTTCTGAGGTTAGTGAATATGCTGAAAATGTGATTCTCCTTAAAGGGCTGTTTAAAATATATTTCATGTTGATTCATGAAACAAAGTGAGAGACATAAAATATGCAGGCCTCACATTTGAACTGAGTACGGAAGTAATTGGACATTTTCTCATGGAAGAAAATGCAAGAAGCCAGGATACAATTCTCTATAAAGACCATGGGAACATTACTGTGGGTTTGGGGCTTATACTCCTCCCCACATCTGTGTGTTGCCTCAATTTCTGACCAGGGTGGCCCTGGCAATGATAGGGATCTATGCTACTGTCACCTTGGGACACCCCGAGGTGGCTGGTTTAGTCCTTGATGTTTCTTGAGGGCAGAACTGCAGAGAGCCCTTCCTCATACCCCCACCCGTGTCTCTCATCTCTTGCCTCTGGGTATCCTGTTGTCACCAAGGATAGACCATGTAGGACCCCATGAGGTAAAGATGTCCTGCAAGGTAAGAGCTAGCTTCTTCCCAACTGCTGGTGACATGTTCTTCACACTCACACCCTTCCTTTCCTGTTCAGTTGAATCTGGGCCTACAAATACTCAACAAGATTTGCAAATAGCTAACTTTAAACATTTTTATAGGTATTTGGAATATTTTACTGTTAGCTGTTCTGAATATTTATTCATACATATAAATATATTTTGAATATATGTATGCACATATATGCATCTATATATAAAAGTCTAATATGCTAAGTGTCCAACCATTCAACCATTTGACCAGTTGCCATGATGCACACTGAGCACTGGGGGACAAACCCTCCAACCGGTAAGTTAGCTTGCTGTTGGGGCCCAGCCGATGGGAACTGGGTGAGATGGGCTGGATATAACCTGGAGCCCTCCTGTGGTCCCTCTCTGGCCTCTATCATGCACTGGTGGGGTCCCTCAGCCTGGCCTTTGCCCTCTCACAATCTGGGACTGCGTGGGGGATGTTGGAGAGCTGGTTTCTGTCTAATGCTCTCAGGCAAGGCCGAGGGACCTCACCAATGCATGAATTTGTGCACCAGGCCTCTGGTATGTGTATAATCAAAATGAATGGACTTCAGTTTGCCAACTCAACTATACCTTTTCCTTCATTTCAAATTAAAGTTTGCAAGGGCTGTCACATCTGCTTCTTACTTGACTGACTAATAACTTGTGGGTCAGGATGGCTCCTCTGTCTCCTGTGGGGTAACTGCATTAAAACCTCTTCTCTGGACATTGTCCCTGCTGAGCACTGAAGCTTGGTTCATAAGCCACACTCCTCCTTCTCACATACCCCTTTATGTGATCACAGTCTGATGCTCATCTTGGCATTTTTATGGGTAAAAATAATTTGCAGTAGTACCGATTTTCCACAACCCACAGAATTGTACTATAGTTCAAAGACAGTGGACAGGGACCCTGGAAAGATATGCCAGACAAAACACAGTAGTATTTTTATTTTAACTTTTTCCCTCTTCAAAGTCTTCCATCATTTTTCTCAATGGTAGTAGGAACTGATGGTGTGATTTAAGAATTGAGAGTCTACAGTAACAGTTTTTTAAATAAAAATTTCTTGGTAACTGTCTCCTTTTGATATATGCACTATTCGCTCATCTACCAAAAACCTGATTTTAATAGCAATTAAATATGGGAACAAATCCTAATTAATGCCACATTTGCTCCCTGTTTTTTACAACAGGAGTTTTTATAGTTATGCTGGGTGAAATAAAATGATTTTATAGCCTTGGGGAAATGACCTCAGTCCAATCCTATTTCCTATGTTGGTTCCCACCTTTTCTTTTGCCCAGTCTCAAGGACCGTCTTCTTTCCTCAGCTGAAGTTTCAGGGACATTCCTTCCTCCCTTTTCCTTCTTGGACAAATATTGAAACTCAGCCAGACGAACCCTGAGAGGCTGAGCAATGTTCCCCCTTTGCAGCTAGGCCTAGTCCGATGGGGTGGGTGCTCTTTTTTGAGCCCTGAGACACTGTAGCCATCGAAGATCTGAGTAATTCTGTCAGGACATTGGCTTTGGTCCTTATTTTCAATCCTATAATGGGTCTGGCATCTGTCCCACCACCACCCCTGGCCCTGCCCTGCTGGGGCTGGGTGTGCTGAAATATAACACATCCATGCGCTCATTCCTTCCAACCATTCCAGCGTCAACATCTTGTCTGATGTCTGAGCATTTCCCATTTTACACCCACAAGCCTCCCTTTGTGATCTTTTTATGTATTATTGATTTTTTTAAGAGAGAGGAAGGGAGAAGGAAAGAGAGAGAGAGGGAGGGAGAGAAGAAGAGAGAGAGAAAGAGGGAGGGAGGGAAGGAAGGAGAGAGAAACATACATCAATGTGAGAGAAACATTGATCAGCTATATTACCCTCCCCACCCCTCCCCCCGCTGCCGAGGGATGGAGCCTGCAACCTGGGTATGTGCCTTGACCGGAATCAAACAGAAATCTTTTGGTACACAGGATGACACCCAACCACCGAAGCACACCGGTGAGGGCTCCCTCTGTGATCTTCTCGGTAGGGTAGATTTCCTGAGGCATGACGGGTAGCTTTGCATCCTTCCACAGGTTGGTTCCCACTGGAAGGAGCATCTCTGTAAGTGTGTCCAGCAGCTGCCCCAGTGCAGGGTCTATTGCCAAAGACAAAAGCTTCTCTCCTGCAGAAGTGGCCGTGAGTAGTAAGCTCACAATCCCACATGTAGATCATGCTATTTGTCAAAAACTGTCATGAAAACAGAGAGGACTCGTGCACGTGTTTTCTTTAGCATTCCTGAAACAGATCTTTAACAAGCACCTACTATGTGCCTGTTAGACATGAGCAGTGGATTGGGACAGAAAGCTCTGAAGGCCTACCCTGTTTCCTCGAAAATAAGACAGTGTCTTATATTAATTTTTGCTCCCAAAGATGCTCTAGGTCTTATGTTTCAGGGGATGTCTTATTTTTCCATGAAGAAGAATAAGGTACACATTTATTGTTGAACAAAAAAAAGGAAATTTATTACCTGTATATGGTACGGTAGTAGTTGTCATCATCACAAACCAGCTCACTGATTGGCTGCAGCATAGCCAGAGCTGTTCAGGCAATGCGAGGTCTCTTTAAATCAGGAGTCAGAAGCCTTATGGTAGCTTCAGGGACCTTTTATTCCGGGGAGGCCTTATGTTCGGGGGAGGCCTTATTATCGGGGAGGTTTTATTTTTGCGGGGATGCCTTATATTACACCGAGAGGCAAAACTGGAAGTAGGTCTTATTTTCAGGGGATGTCTTACTTTTGGGGAAACAGGGTAGCAAGGACAAAACTTGGAAAACAAGAACCTCACCTCCAGGGTAATCTTTCCTCCTCTAGCATATTACTGGCCACGTGGTTTGAACCCCTGATCTTTCATATCACTGATCAGGCAGTTTAGACCCCCTGACCTTCTCCTCCCTAAAGATAACATCTGGCCTCAGTTATATTTCAACTCCAGGCCCAGAAAAGTAGCAAAACCAGATAAGAGGCACCATGGCTGCCTCAGGACCAATGATCCCCTGCTCTGGCATTGATCTATATCAGTGGAGACTAAGACTCTGAAAGGGCACACCTGGAAAGATGCTGAATGTTCCACTGAGACCCTCTCATGAAACCTCCCCTATGATTCTCGCCTGCAAGAGAGAGATAAATACGCTCAGGACCAAGGACCCAGCTTATGCTCTCCCTCTAAGGAGCACGCCCCGTGGTATTTCCTCTCCCCTCTTTGTCCACAGGCATGTATCCGCTAACCTCATGAGACTTGCAAGTAGGGGAGCAATGGGCAATATAGCAACTTGTCCTGGGCTAACTCCCTGAACCTGTCTCCAAGGCCCCCTTTTCTCTGATTTCTCAGTGAGCCAAAGCAGCCCAGCCTAGACTCTCATGTTGATTCTTCTATGTCCTTTATTGTTTCACTGTCCTAAGTATATTTTTGCTGCCATCATGGATCCTATACCTTTTGACTCAGTGCTATGTAGCCCTTCCCTTTAGGTATCCCTTAAATACATTTAATTTTTCTTCATTCACTGTCTGAGATGGCTATTTAGGCTGCTAGCACATCACTGACTTTCACCTTTTGGTGCCTTAACTCTTAGGCTGATTATCCTTAACCCTTAGACGTAGAGGTATTGAGTGTGGTATGAATTTAGACCAGTTGCTGAAATACAGTCACACGGAACAACAGCAGTGTGACACGGCATGGTCAGAATTTTATTTTTTTTTAATTTTAGAAAAAGTTATATAATTAAAATTATTTACTTGTCTACAAGTATTGGTAGTTTGGCTATTTTTATGCAGAGTCAGCTCTTTTTATAAAATTCTTCAATCTATCTCAGTGATTTTCAATTAGTGCACTTCTTGCAATATCCAACTCTTTAGTCAAGGACATTGACCTTTTCTCCTTAGATTGTCAAATAAAATAATGACAACGGCCAACATAGTAGCCATCTGGTGTAAATGAATCAAAATTATACTTTTTTTTTTGCCAAATCACCCCAAAATGTATTTTCTGGTGTGTCGCAGAAGCTTAGTAATTAGTTTATGTGTGCCCTGAGATGGAAAAGGTTGAAAATCGCTCCTCTATCTCAATGGCAGAACACAGCGCAAATAGTAACTATCAACTATGATAATAACAATCCTATCTAATAAAAGAATAATGTGCAAATTAAACACCACTCCACTCCACTCACAAGCCATGCCCACCAGCCAATCAGGAGTGAGTATGCAAATTAACCCAACGAAGATGGCTGTGGCCACAGAGTGAGCAGGAGGCTTGGGTTTCCTTGGCAATGGAGGAAGCCAAGCTTTCCTCACACCCTGGCAGGTCCAGTCCTCCACTCAAGGCTACAAAGTTTCAATTATAGAAGATAAATAAATCCCAGATACCAAGGCCTCCACTTGGATTGCTGTGGGGCATGGCCAGCCTGCAAACCACCACCACCCCCTCACCCAGGCCGCCCCATTCCCAAGGGAACCCCCACCCTTATCTGGGATACCCTTCAAGACAAACCAGCTGGCCTTCACCCGTGCAGCAGGCCTCTATCCTATCTAATAATCCTTTCTAATAAAAGAATAATATGCAAATTGGCCATCACTCTAACACACAAGATGGCTGCCCCATGTGGACACAAGATGACCACCACAAGATGGCCAGCAGGGGAGGGTAGTTGGAAGGGACCAGGAAAGATGCTGAATATTCCATTGAGACCCTCCCATGACACTTCCCCTAAGAATCTCACCTGCAAGAGAGACATAAATACACTCAGGACCAAGGACCCAGCTTATGCTCTCCCTCCAAGGAGCATGCCCCGTGATATTTCCTCTCCCCTCTTCTTCCTCCACAAGCTTTCAAGGAAGGGCAGTTGTGGGTGATCAGGCCTGCAGGGCAGGGCAGTTGGGAGGGACCAGGCCTGCAAGGGAAGACAGTTGGGGGTGATCAAGCCTGCAAGGAGGGCAGTTAGGGGTGACCAGGCTGGCAGAGGATGGAAGTTGAGTGTGACCAGGCCTGCAGGGGAGGGCAGTTTGGGGGGGACCCAGGCCTTCAGGGGAGAACAGTTGGGGGGGGACCAGGCCTACAGGGCAAGGCAGTTAGGGGTGACCAGACCTGTAGGGGAGGGCAGTTAGGGCCAAACAGGCTGGCAGGGGAGCAGTTAGGCATCAATCAGGCTGTCAAGGAATGGTTAGGGAGTGATCAGGATGACAGGCAAAAGCAGTTGGGGCAATCAGGAAGGCAGGCAGGTGAGCAGTTGGAAGCCAGCAGTCCTGGATTGTGAGAGGGATGTCTGACTGCCCGTTTAGGCCTGATCCCAGTAGTAGGTCAGGCCCAAATGGGCAGTTGGACATCCCTCCAGAGGTCCCAGATTGGAAAGGTTGCAGGCTGGGCTGAGGGACACACCCTCTGTGCATGAATTTCATGCACTGAGCCTCTAGTATTAGTAATAAAACCTTGAGATGAGTTGCTAGAGCAGAGCAAAAGAGGGACGAAGGTTGGTGATTTTAGGCCTTGGAGTCTGCATGGCTCAGAGGAGGACATGGATACTCTGTGAATGAAGAGTTTAGGGGGCAGAAGAAAATGATCTTGGCTGGAGTTAGCTGCTCTGAGGGGTAACCTCCCTGCTCTACCAGGCTCAGGAAGAGTTCACATCTACACTGTTCCTGCTTCCTCTAGAGAGCTCTTATTTAGCAAATCAGACACATTTCAGATGCAATCCAAAAATTCTGCTCTAGAATGCACCTTTGAAGGTGGCAAGTGAAAAACTTTTGTGTGCAGCTTGTCTGTTATTTCCAAGACCAAGTGTTATTTCCAGAGAATTTGTCTATGAAGTATAGGTGGCACTCTGCAGGGGAGTCCAGGACAGGAGCAGACTGCAATAACCTACTGGATTGAAAGAGAACAGTCATTTTTATTAAAAAACAAAGAACTACACCATTTAGAAAAACTGAAATCTAGGGTTGTAATTATCTCAGTTGAGTTAAAGCTAGGATAAAATTAGTATCCCTTTCTTTAGCATAGTGTTCTAGTGAGTGTGGCTTTGGTAAAGACGATTTAGAAGAAAGTGTGCTATAATTTTATCTGGGCCTCTATTATTTACTATAAAAATGTATGAAATGGTGGTAAATGGGGTTGGTTTCTAAGCTACTTCCTTTTAATACTGATTTATGAAGTCTGTTGTTAAACATAAAGGCACTTAGCACAGTTAATGGCAAATAAAAATAAGTTATTTTTAGGTTCACTGGCTATTTGTCCTGAAATCTAGTTAAATGTTTATTGCTAGTTTAAATTAATAATGGTAGCAAAAAATGTTTAGCTCTGTGTTATATAAAAGAAGTGATGCTTTAGGTGCAAAGACCCAAACTAGTGGCTTTCTTCTGTGCATGTAGAGGACATGGCTAATTGAACTAGCACTAGCTCCCTGATTGGCATTTGGCAAAGCCACTGGTTCACCAACTCTTCCTCTCAGAGGTCCCTGATGACCTCCCAAGAGCATGAGCACTATTTTGCCTCTGGGCCAACCAGAAAAAAGCTGTCAGATTTTGAACAAGTGGTCCCCCAAAAGTACCTAGGTTGGCATATAGGACCCTCAGAGCAATGGGGACAATGGTTATTCTCTATCATCCATCATCTGTTCCCATGACAAAACATATGGAAGAAAGCACAGCCTCTCTTTCCTTCTGTTCCAGACTCCAGAGGTGAAATAAGCAGGTCCCTTCCCTCTTGGGTCTCCCTGTGACCTTGACCTTCCACCATCACTAGTCTGCTTCCTGAAGTTGCATCCTTGGGTCCTCACAGTTCCCCTTCTGACACCCCCTTCATTTGGACTCCCATTCCCGCTTCTCTCAAAAAATAGGTCTTCTCCTAAATTTTCAAATAGCCAGCCTGCAGGATCTTACCTGGAAGGTAAGGCCTATTCATCATATGTGTGTATTTTTTGGGGGGTGGAAAGGGGTCATCTGTATAGTTTTTCTTTTGTCAATTGTTTGGTGTCATTATCTCTGCACAGTTTACTTTTGGAAGCACTTGGAAAAATATTTACAAACTTTTTTTTTTACACAGCAATATTACTTCTTAGTATGTTGTGTGTGTTGCACAGGTGTATTCTAGTTTGCTTCTTATTTTATTCATAGACTAGAGGCCTGATGCACGAAATTCATGCAAGAATATGTCTTCCTTCCTCCTGATGGCAACACCGGCTTCCCTCTGGCCCAGCTTTGTCCGGAATGACGTCCAGTCTAATTAGCATATTACTCTTTTATTATTATAGATTTTTGTTTTTGTTCTGTTTGTGTTAAAGAAGATGATGTTTGAATGTCGTCACAACTAATGTCCCTGTGGACAGGGTGTTTGGCACTGGTACAGGGGTGTCCACTCCTGAGGAACAACTGACTAATGTCAGGTTCCTGGAAAAATGGCTGCTCACCTCCTGTCCACGTCCCTGAAAAAAGAAGGTGATGGTGTCCCTACATGAAGATGGTGTGTGTGTCATGCTGATGATGAGGGTGGGTAGAGCTGCCACTCCTGAGTGGGCAGGACTAGGTGACACAAGTGCCTTTTTGCAGAAAAATGTAGATTGATCAAGCCCTGCTTCGTGGACAGTCTGAACTACTTACACTCTTGCATATTAAAGTACAATTTCTTGGTTGGATTGAGTCCTCTTTTTCTTGCTTCTTTGTGTGTATAAATGATTGAATCTGGACCTCTTTTCAGATTAATGTGACATTCACAATCCCACATGGTCTGAGGAGCATGTTCCAATACTGATTAATTTATAGTCTCTGTCTCCATATGGTATATGTGTACATGCATGTTACTCTGTGAGGACTCATGTCACAGACACACACACACATACATGCATTACACATGCAGGTGCCTCTATTTCTTTATATTGGCAACAAGGACAGTGAACGTTGTACTTGTAAGTAGTGTTACTTTTTATTAAAGTATCTTGTGAGATTTAATAAAATAAATCTAAAAATTCAGCTCTGTATAAATAATTGGATTTAAAATCCTGATAGCCATTAATTTAAACATTGTCTTTTTTTAGTAGGTCATCTTAGATATTTTAGAAGAAAGGTATTATTTAAACTCATGAAAACAATTTTAGATTTCTTATTTTCATTCAATCTGTATTTCTGAGTAAAATAATTCAAATTTTATACATTTGGAATGTAATTAAATTTTATTTTTTAATCATTTAGAACATTAGGATACCAACTGTGTGGAAAATTTAAAAAATAAAAGTAATTTTTGTTGAAGTGAAGGCAATAAAGTAATTTTTATAGAGTAAATATAACATTGTATCAGTTATGTATATATTTGTTGTGTGATTTACCAAATATGCTGGCTCAGCAACAGAACACTCAAACACAACACAATCATTATTAAAGTCAGTCTTTGGTATTTGCCACTTTCAATCATATAAAAACCATAGCCATATACAATTTTTTTAATTTTTGCTTTTGTGGTTGGTTATGACAGTATATTTGTCAAGTTAGAGGATAAAACAGATTTCATTTAACAATATGCTCAGACCTGGATGAGTAGCTCAGTTGTTTAGAGCAGCGGTTCTCAACCTGTGGGTCATGACCTGTTTTCTGATGGTCTTAGGCTCTATAGCAGTGACCCACAGGTTGAGAACCACTAGCAGAGTCGCCTAAGACCATCAGAAAACACAGATATTTACATTATGATTCACCACAACATGAGGAACTGTATTAAATGGTCACAGCATTAGAAAGGTTGAGAACCACTGGTTTAGAGGGTTGTACCAATATATCAAGGTTGTGGGTTCCATCCCCAGTCAGGGCACATACAAGAATCAACCAAGGAATGCAAAAATAAATGGAACAACTAATCAATGTTTCTCTTTCTTTCTTCTCCTCTCCCCTTCTTTTTATTTTATTTTTTTATTAAATATATTTTATTGATTTTTTTACAGAAAAGAGGGGAGAGGGATAGAGAGTTAGAAACATCGATGAGAGACATCGATCAGCTACCTCCAGCACACCCCCTACTGCGGATGTGCTGGCAACCAAGGTATATGCCCTTGATCGGAATCAAACCTGGGACCCTTGAGTTCGCAGGCTGACGCTCTAGAGATCCACTGAGCCAAACTGGTTTCGACTCCTCTCCCCTTCTTAAATAAATAAATAAATTTAACAATGTGTTATCTTGACTTACAATTTGTAGATATTTTCACATGTGAAATGGGGGCCACCATTTGCCCTGTCCTGGTAAATATCTGGCAGTCCTGGTCAAAACCATCCCATTGACATGTCTGTCTTTGGAGTTGGGCTAAGTCCTAATTTCACCTTGATGTAATATAAACCTTTAACCAATATTTTTCCTATCATATGTAAGGTTTTATATAAATCCTTAATCTGTCTGAAATTCTTTTTTAGTTTAAGATGAAATTAAGGTCTTAATTCTGTCTCCCATTTTTTTTTAGCCAATTGTATAATATAATTTTGCTTAAAAAAATCTCTCATTTTTTCACTAATTTGTCATTTTACCTTTATAATATTCTGCATTTACTTACAACATATGTGTTTGTCATTTCTACTTGGTTTGTTCAGGGGCCATCACGGTACTGTTTTAATTTTTGTGTGTCTTTATTATTTTGCTTTATAATATTTTTTGTTCTTACTTGATTATCTTTATTTTTCAAAAATTTATTTGATATTTATTTCTTACATAAACTCTACAGAATGTTTGGCAAGTAAAATACAATTTTCATCTTTGTTAAAACAAGAACAAAATCTTTATAACATTTTGGGGATAAAAGAGAAAGCCAAGTAATCTACTTATTATAGCACTAGAGCAGCAGTCACTGACCACCAGTTGGTGGTCTGTGAGGTCTGAAAGGTTAGTGACCTCTGGTTTAAGGAAACCTTTGGTGCAGCGGTTGCCAACTGGTGGTCCACAGACCACTGGTGGTCCATGAGGTCCGAAAGGTTGGCAACCACTACACTAGAGACCTGGTGCATGGGTAGGGTCCTTAGCAGCTGCCTGCTGCCAGCCAGAGCCTCCCTTCATTCTGTGTCGCCCACTGTTGGTCAGTGCACATTATAGTGAGTGAATGAACTCCTGGTCAGTGAACTCCCAAAGAGACACTTTACATATTAGGCTTATATATATATATATGTAGACTAGAGGTCCAGTGCATAAATTTGTGCACAGGTGGGATCTGGCTGGACCCCCTCCCTCAGCCCCCAAGGGGGCTGATCAGGTCAAGGCCAGTTGGGGGAGGGGATGTGGGAGGTGGGCTGGCTGGTCCCACCCCCAATCTGGTTGGTTGGCTTTTATATACAGATTATTTGAAATGTTTCTTTCTTTCATCTCTGGAGATGATGGAAACACATTCTTGCATATTGATGAGGTCTGTTCTGTCTTGCTTCACAGAAGAGCCTGCTGGTCAGGGGTCAAGCTCCCTGCAGGGTCCAGGGACCCTTGTCAATGTCAACTGATGAGAAATCAAAGCAAGAAGCACAGTGGGAGCCTGCTCTGACAGCCTTCTCAGAGCAATGAAAGATTCTTCGACAAACCACTAACAAAAAGTCGGTGATGCATGCTGGGTCAGGGATTTGTCTTTCTAAGGAAAGGAGGTTGGAAAGATAGGGGAGGGGGAAGCCATCTAACCAGGGTACCAAGATGGGCCTAAATCCTGGAAGAGTCTAAGGCAGGAGATAAGCCAAGTCGAACTCCATACAGTGTCTGTGGGCAGAAGTGGGGATGGGGGAGACAACTACAATGTACTGCCTTGTGGGATATGCAGGGGGCCAGGACTGCCATGGGAACTGGAATCCTGGAGTTTGTCTTGTCTACAGACCTGGCGAGTGTCTCTGAGTCCCCAGTAAGAGCTGAAACGGCCCCCCACACCAACTTCCTAGAGACTTTCTTTTTGTTCAATCTTTTCATTTTGCCATTGGAAATTTAAAAAAACATACATACTTTTGCATATTGATGAAACACCACTTTTGAGCCAGGCTGCAGGCCCTCTACTGGCTTCCTTTCATGCAAACCAAGAGGGAACTTCAGCAACACCCTGTTGGAACCTCACCTGCATGTCCTTTCTGGGTGGGCCTGCCATCACAGAGCAAAGTGTGTGCAACTGTCTCCACACCCAGTGGTTAAAGACGAGAGGGCATGGATTTCATTTTTCTTTTTGAAAATCTATCTTTAGTATTACAGGTATCCCCTTAGTCTCCATTGACCCCTTCTAGCCCTCACTCCACTCCTTTCAACACACTGTTGTCCATGTCCATGGGCTTTGCAAATATGTGTACAAAGTTCGTTGATTAATTTCTTCCCACCCAGCCATCCCACCTTCCCTCTAAGACTTGACAGTCTGTTCCATGCTTTGATGTCTCTGGATCTATTTTGTTCATCAGGTTATTTTATGCATTAGATTCTACATATGAGTGAGATCAAGTGATACTTGTCTTTCTATGACTGGCTTTGTTTTGCTTAGCATAATAATCTCCAGGCCCCTCCATGCTGTCTCAAAGGCTTAGAGATCCTTCTTTTTTTATTGCTGCACTGTATTCCATGGTATAAATGTACCACAGCTTTTTTATCCACTCGTCTACTGATGGGCACTTGGGCTGTGAGGGCATGAGTTTTAGAAAGTGCTCCTCTCCAGACAGAACTGGTCACTTATGTGCATGGCCTACCACAGAGCACTAGACTTGCACGGCCTGAGTTCAGGGTGCTGTGTGGCTGCGAGGGTCGCACCCAGGAAGGTGTTTCTAGACAGCAAGTGAGGCAGCTGCGCACATTGTGGACAGAAGCTCAGTCTACATTCCAGCTCTTGCTCTGCTTACCTACGTGACTTCCAGAAAGTTCTCAAACCTTCTCTTTCTCTTTTTTAAACCCAGCTAAAAAACATGAGACACATAGTTTGTTCAGAGCCACTCCACACTGCAGTGTCCAGGCCTCCATCCCTCCTGTGTCTGCTGTGTGAGTGTCCGCTGCTCTTTTCACAGGGCGCCTTCTCCTTGCCACCTCTGTTCAGTTCCACCTGAGCTGTTTCCACTGGGACTCTCCAAACGTTGAGTCTTGGTTAATTATTATTCACCTCACAATCTCAAACTTTCAAGCATTAGTAAGGAGGCACCAAATATAGTTCAAGGACAAGTGTGGTGCAGAATGTAGGCTGCGTGGTCTCTGGGTCACCAAAGCCCTGCGTGATGGCTGAAGACCGGAAGTTGGGGGAATGTCACCCGGAAAGAGGATTTCTACCTGTACAGCCACTTCCCACAGCTGCCTTCAGCTCCAGACTCTCTCTTTTTGGGTCCTCTCAGGAGAGAGAAGAAAGCAGAATGAATCAGCACAGGGTGGGTAAGAAATTAATTATTAAAAAAAGGACATATTTGAATGAATAACCAGGAAAGTAGATCTATTTTTGTCCCATTAGAATATTTGAAATTCAAAATAACTGGAGTTTATACGTATTAATAGCATCTTTTACATATCTTAGTCATCCATCCATTTGGAAAGACATGAAACTTGTATCATGAAACTAGATACAAGTTCAACGTGATTGACAATGGACCTGGAGTCACACACCTGCTCCCACTCCCACAGTCTTGCCTGGACTGGGAACCCGCTGGACCTGCCTTTCCATCCTTCTCAGCCGTGCCCATCTGCCCACTGGGTGCTGAACTTGTATTTGACCCCACTTGTGCAGGGTGGCTGGGGAACATCCTCTTGGGGGTTACAATCTGGCCATGGCCAATCCACAAAGGTTGAGAAAACACCCTTAAATAATGGCACTCAGAGGTGTGCGAGGAGCCTATCTGTTAAGCAAGAAATATTACTCTTTCCAATTCATATTTTTACCCTTAAAATCCAACTTATTTCTCTTATGACAGTGTCAACGTTTTTTTATGGCTTCTTGTGGCATTCACTGGGAGAAAACTTATTTTATTTGAGTGCACATGTTCTGGTTGGACAATCTAAGAAAAATTAGGTAATTCCCCCCAGTGGAGTCACTGAATTTTCTGTACTTTCCCAATGTTCCCATTATATGATCTGTAGATACTCTGGTGATTTTTGTCTTCTTGCATGTTGGAGGCAAGAAGAGTCTGTCAGAAAAGAACCACATTTCACTTAACATTTTCGCAGCCAATAACTTTATAGGTTGTGTGCTCGTCCACCTCCATGGATCACAGACTTGAAGTTAAGGAATGCCATTCCCCTCAGCTAAACCAAGGCCCCGGTATTGGCAGCATCAATTTCTGTGTAATTTTTTTTAAAACAACTTCCCCGGGTAATTAATTTCTTTGGAACATGTTGTATGGCTCTCTTCCATATGGAACGTGATGAGGGCTTCTATAGAATGATACTGATATTTTTTGTATGAAGTTGGCAGACCACACAGCTTCCACCCAGCAGGGAAATTCTGTTGCTGAGAGCCACCTGCAGCTGACGGTGGACAAAGAGGAACAAGACCTGTCCCCCGAGGCCTCTGTCTGCCAGCCCGAGGTTACCTGAGAGAGGTGCCCTGCTCTTTGATGTCAGCGTCAAGTGCAAAATAATCTCTGTGGATGACATTTTGGGTTATCTTCTGCTATTTACTGGGTACAGACCCGTTTTCCTTACTCTGATGTTGACCTCAATCAGGTAAATTTGCCGAGGGGTGCTGCTCTGTGCTTGCCGTATCCACCACATCCCAATTTTGAGGTCTCTTCCATAACACAGCCTCCAGAGTTCTTCCTTTGAAAAAAAAAGCTGGCGCTCAGGGCAACTCCCACACCTCCCCAGGGCGGCTTTCTTTGTTCTCTGATCTGAAAGGGAACCAGCGTGATCGTGTGCCCGCACGGGGGGATATTTACTGATATTTACTGTCGTGTCAAAAGCAGCTGTTGCCTCAAGTTGAATTTGAGAGTTGAATTTGAAGTCCCAGAATATGGGTTCAAGGCCTGCGTGTGCAGCCCTGGTGGAGGGTGTTTGTAGTCTGGCGCCTCCACTGGCGGCTTCTGTGAAGTGGGCAGGCAGTTATCTCATCTTTGGGGAGCGGGAGGTAGCTGGATGGGCGGGGAAGGATGTGGCAAGGTGTGCTGTGTAGGCTAACCTCACTGGAGCTGTGTATGGCTGACCTGCCTGGGGAGGGAGGCAGTACTGGTTGTTAAAAAGGTGCAAACAGCTGCCCTCCCAAGCCCCCTTGTCCCACCCACCTGGGGCTCCTCCTTGCTCTGACTGCCCCAAACTCTGGTCTCCCCATCTCCCCCATCCTCCTCATTCCTATTACCCCAGCAATGAAGGCGTTAATGCCGGGCACTAGTCAGTCTTCTGCCTTTGGCTCCAAGCAACCAAATGCATTTATTTTCAGCTTTTACTAGAGCTTAGTCCCATTGCTAAAAATCAGAAAACGCAGGAATTAAAATTGGCTACTTAGGCACATTCTCTCTCTCCCACTCTCCAAAAGTATGAATTACTACTTTTACCTTCTGGGTAAGATGAACGGAATACAAGAGCCCTGATCTCGTTTGCTCCGATAGAATATGTCTATGGTAGAGGAAAGCTAAATTATGTGTTCTGAAATTACCTGAGGCTGCAATTCAAGAAACTATAATTAAGCCCCGGTATTATCAAGGAGTCGAAAATATTTTTCTTCCAAGTTTCCTATGGTTTAACAACCATTCAGGGTTTGGACTTTTTTGACAGCAGTGTAGATAACACATCCAAACTCTAAGAACAACTGTTAAGTAGTGAACAGAAGTCCACGAATATCCTTCTTATTTTGCTTGTATGTTTTATTAGATTCCTAAGGTTGCTGTAACAAATGGCCCCAAATGCGGTGGCTTATATAAACAGCAGACGTTTATTATTTTGCAGTTTTGGAAGTCAGAAGACCAAACTCCAGAGGTGGGCAGGGCTCTGGGGACGGAGGAGCCCTTCCTGCCTTTCCAGCTCCTGTGGCCCCAGGTGTTCCTGGGCAGGTGGTGGCGTCACTCCAGCCTCTGCCCGCGTCCTCACATGACCATTGGCTTTGTGTCTGTTTCACATCTCCCGCTGCCCTTTTCTTCTCTGAAAAGGACACCTGCCTTTGGACTTAAGGGCCACTGTAAACCCAGGGTAATCTCATCTTGAGATGTTTAATTTAATTACATTGCAGAGACCCTTTTTCCAAATAAGGTCACACTCACAGGTACTGTGGGTTAGGTAAGACTTGACACATTTTGGGGGCTGCAATTTAATTGCCTAGAAGTATATACTTAAAAACCCTCAGGAAAAAATCCAAAGGGATTAATAGTGATTATCTACTTGAAAAAGTTGGTGGGATTTGGAGAGAAGGTAACAAGGAGAATGTGCCTCTGTTTTATTTTTAAACTATTTAAAGTTTGAGCTGAGGAAATCAGATACTTATTACTCTTGAATAAACAAAGCCAATTTAAAAAATGATAAAATAGAAGTACTACCAACTATGATGTCAATGTAGATCTTCAACACAATTAAAGCTTGAAGAGAATATATGTGAATTCCTGACCATAGTGATGAAACAACATTAAGATTTTTTTAAAATAAAAGGAAGGTGAAGGTTTTAAAAGTTGATATTCACTTTTACATATCATAAGTGCACAAATGTCAGAAAAAAGATGTAGAAAAAAATGAAGTGACATTGGTCTGACTTTTTATGACCCTCGTTGTCATTTGATCACATGTGCACATATGTGCATGGGTGTTTGTACATGCCCATTTACCCGGTTAATATTTATTGAGCAGCTACTGTGTGCTGGAAACCACTCTCATTATTTGGATATAAAATTAATAGGATGGACAATAAGCCCTTCCCAAAGGAACTTTATCATCTCATTTAATTCTTATAATGACTCTAAAAGTGGCCATTTATTGAAAATTTCATCTTACCGATAAGGAAATAGGCTGATGCAGATTTTTTTGCTAACAGTCAAATAGCTAGACAGTGGCAGACCTTAATTTGAACCAAGAGCCATTTGATTTCAGAAATGCACCCTCTTAATTATCATTCTTTATTTCATGAGAGGTCAAATTGTAATTATAAAGTTACTTATCAAGTGTAAAATTATATTGATGAGATATACTGGGTTCTTTGGAGCAATTTATTAATTTTTTTAAATCAAAACTTAAAATACATGAAAAGCTTTTAATTATAAAATAAAAAATAGAAAAAAACTCTCACTCCTATAGTCCAGAGATGAATATCTTGTAGCTTTATGGTCTTTGCTCTATTCATATAAACACATAAACGAATATTTATACATTCAAAATACTGGCAATGTTACCATGATCATCTTGATATGAACACTGCTAAAATATTCTTTTACAAACGTACTTGTTATTGCCTGAAAGGAAATGTCATCTAAATGATGTAATCTGTTTAGCCCATCCTGTATTGTCAGACATTTAGGTTACTTGTAAATTTTCGCTATTTTAAATAACTCAGAAAGAACATCCTGATATATATTTATGTCAGTTGGATCATCTAAGAACTACTATTCTTGTTTCATTTCATCTCCATCTGCCTAAGCAGAGAAATTGCTATTTGAGCAGGTTCTACCTCACCTAAAAGTGCTAAGAACATTAACATACTCTTCCTTGGGATTCATTTATCTAAACTTCTTTTGCTCCAATATGATTGTACTGACAACAACCATTTACCTTAATTGTTTATCAGACTCCTAGCTGCAGGGAACAGAGAGTTACGGTAATTATGCCAAGTGATGAGAAAGGCAGTAGGAGGGCAAGTGTGGTAATATGTAAAATTTCAGCCACATGCCCAGACCTCGTGCCAAGTGCAGAGACTGTGGTAGAGCTCAGACCACACAGACACAGAAATGGGAGGTCATGAGAAGCTAAGGAAAATCCTAGATACTCAGGTGCAGAGGTTTATGAATAATCTTTACTGAACTTTGTAGCTCAGATATGTTCTTCCTCCACTTTCTCTCCTGGTGCTTAGTGACTGAGCCTCCACTCAGTAGTTCATCTCTGTTGCCATTTTCAATGGAGAGGACCTGATTGGCTGGGCTAACTTGGTCCTTCTCACTGAGGAGCTGGACCACTGTCCTGGATGCATGGCCCGTGCCATTGTACAAGGACCCTATGCTCACAGGTCTCTGGGCTGGTTCAATGCTTTGCTGCCGAAATTGTTAACAATTTTGTTAGAACTTGTGTTTTGTAAGAGAAACCCACTGAGACAATGGAGCCTGTGTGTGAGCAGAGGAGACACAATTTGTGTGTCCTTATTCACATGGAGTCTCTGTAATACCCCAAACACAGAATTGCCTCAAACTCATGGTTGTGGGAGTTTCATGAGACTCAGTGTTAAACGTGATAACTCTGTTACATCTATGACTGAAGAAGGGGAGAGACAGAGGTGACCCCACAAGGCCACACTTCCCATGAGATCCAGATCTTGCTCCAAGCACAGGGAAAAGACAGTGACAACACAAATGATTAGGGAATCCTACTGTATCCTTTCTTGCTCATCTTACTTCCCTGTAGTAGTCAACCACTTACACACAGAGAGTGACTAAGAGGGAAAGGGCATAAACCTTTTCTTTTCTTTTTTTCAGTCTTGTCTCACTCATCAGTAAGCCCAAAGTTGCGAGTGTGAGCAGAACATGTGCCTATTATGAAATGACATAATAGCTGTGTTAATGATGTGCAGCTTTGTCCATGTTCTGATAAGAAGAAAATATAGATGCATGTATGAGCTACAAAATAGAAATTGTGTGATTTTGTTTAATTGGCATATGAGTTAAATCCTCTGACACTGCATTGAAACAGGAATTGCCCAATATAAAGAAGAATGATAAAATTCATGGTAAAAAATTAAAGCTTTTTTTTTCCTTACTTAAAATGACATTGAATAGCAAATAAAACACCTCTAGAGACTGGAAGAAAGGGAAAAGCTTTATTTTATTATATTTAATGACACATTTCCCTGCTTTTTGAATAAGAGAACCCACATTTTTATTTTGAATGAAAATTGGGTAAACCTTCTCCCCCCACTCCAACCCCTACCCATTACAGATTTCTCAATTTGTGGGTAGTGGTGAAGCTACCTCTGGTCCAATCAGTGTAGGCTGAGGGGTCACATGACAGAAAATATAGCTGCCTTTGCATGAATCTGGGGACAACTTTAAAACAATTTTTTTATTGATTGATTTTTAGAGAGAGAGAGAGAGAAAGAGATATTTGTTGTTCCACTTATTTATGAATTTATTGGTTGATTCTTGTATGTATCCTGACTAGAGATCAAATCTACAACCTTGGCATATCAGGATGACATTCTAACCAAGTGAGCTACCAGGCCAGGCAACTTCTTTGGGTAGTTTTCCTTAGAAAAGAACACTGTATTGTAGTTTCCCCCACATCCCTCCATCCATGGGTGCCCTGCTACGTTTTATTTTTATTTAATTATTTATTTATTTAATCCTTACCTGAGGATGTTTTACCCATTGATTTTCAGAGAGAGTGAAAAAGAGGGAAAGACAGAGAGAAATAACAATGTGAGAGAAACACATCGATTGGTTGCCTCCTGCACACACCCTGATCAGGGACCAGGCCAAGGAGGGGCCTACAACTGAGGTATGTATGTGCTCTTGACCAGAATTGAACCCTTTGGTACACAGGCTGATGCTCTATCCACGGAGCCAAACCAGCGAGGGCATGTTTTAAACGACATCATTACAAGATTGGGGCATCCTGTGTCTTCAGTGTATTACCCTTAAGAATGTCATTTTTAAACTGCTTTGAGAAACTGTTAACACGATGTCACCTCCCTTGTTATTGGCCTGAACTACACCTTTCATGTACTAGGGTTCACATTAATTAGAAGGTAACTGATTGTTTTTTGAGTAAAGGCAAACATGAAATGGTTTGAGGATATGTAAGCATTTCAGGTGAAGCTCAGCACAATTAATCATTCCAACCACAGAGCTTCCATGCTGTCTCTGGAGAAAAACTAGTCTGGATGAAATATTAGGACTGCAAGTCTCTTTCACCTTTGTTTATTCAGACATGCATGCCTGTGAACCCTCCCTCTCTGGCTGTTCCCTAGTGTTGCTGCACAGGGTTGCCCCTCTCCGGGAAGTCAAGGACACCCACGTCGGGTTGTGTATGTCTGTGCATTTATCCAGGCACCTCTTTTACCACCTGCCCTCCTGCACACTTGATACTCCCTCAAACAGAACTGCAGTTAGGGACTGTGGTCCAAATTCTCAGAACAGAACAGAAAGCCCAAAGCTTGCAGGGAATGCGGAATTTCTTCTTCCACAAAGTTCCCCTAGAACAGATTTTTTGGAAGGCTCACCATCCCAGAGGCTCCACAGCTCTTGACAACCTATCTTCTTTCAGGGGAAAACTACAAACCTGGACTCATGATGTTCTCCACCAGGTACCACCGGGAGTTCATAGCAGCTTTGTTGGCAGGGTGGGGGAGGAGGGAGAGACTGGGTGACTTTCTGGTAATCCCAAGGTTTCCTTGCTTTCCCTGATTTTCATAGCTTGTCCTCAACTCTTTGAACTACACCCAAGCATTTAGTTCATGACATCATACTTGCTCACCTGGGTCAGGGGTGGAGATCTGATCTTGTATCATCAAGTGCGGTGCTCCTGGGTACCAACCACATAATAGCTCTACTGAGACGCACCTTACATCAGCTATGATTCATTCCTTCGATCTGGTCCTAGGCCAGCATCTGATAACACGAACCAAATGCTTCGTTAAGATGCTTAAGTGGGGGAAAAAAAAACACCCACACCCACATTAGAGATATATTTTTATCCTAAATACTCCACATGGCTTTTAAATAATAATGACAACAAAAAGCCAAACAAAACAAGCCCTCCCCAAACCTTCCAGGGAGCAGAATCTAAACTCTATTTATCGTGCCGAACTCAGATGCACCTCAAGGTCCTCAGCAAGCTTTGCCAAGAAGCAATGAAATCCATGAGATAAGCTTTGATGCATATTAGCTGGCTGACCTTAGGCAATGGCTCAAACTCTCTGAAATGAAGTGTTCTTAAGGATAGCAGTGCCTCTCTCAAAATTTCTCGTGAGAATTAAAATACATAGTGAAGACTCCTGACCCAGTGCCCAGAACACAATCGCCCAATACAGGGTGGTCTTTTTTGCCTTTTCCACCATGGAAAACCTAAGGCAGCCCACAGAGCCGGGTTCCTGGTGGCCATGCCTGGCCATCTCTCTCCTGGTGCAGCAGCCAGGAGTGGTTGAGATGGACTCCTCTGGCGCTCTAGGAGTGGGTCTTGACTGACCTCAGCCAATTACAGTTATTTGCTCCTCCTTCCAGTGTCACTGGCTCTTGGAACAGTGGTTCAAAGCCAAATCAGTCTGGGTCAGTCACCTGGCCATGGGGATTGGTTCAGGGGTGGTGCAAACAGCTCACAGCACAGAGATTTAATTTTCAACTTCTGGATGTGGGCAAGACCACTGAAGCTGCGGTTGCTGCAGGAGCTGTCTAGTGACCTTGAGAGAAGCCAGCAAGAGGATAAAACGAGAGATGGCAAAAGGTGGAACTGGTAAGCCCGGGCTGGACTTACCATTCCGCACCCTTCAACACACTGACCACCTCTCTGGGTTTTCATGAGAGAGAGTCCCTGGTGCTCCCCTCGTTTTTTTTTTTTTTAATATATATTTTATTGATCTTTTACAGAGAGGAAGGGAGAGAGATAGAAAGTCAGAAACATCGATGAGAGAGAGACATTGATCAGCCGCCTCCTGTACGCCCCACAGTGGAGATGTGCCCGCAAGCAAGGTACATGCCCCCGACCGGAATCGAACCCAGGACCTTTCAGTCCGCAAGCCGATGCTCTATCCACTGAGCCAAACCGGCCTCGGCCCCCTCTGGGTTTTGATCCAGAACTACCACTAGGCGAGAAGGCAGTGGCGGGTGCGGGACCTCTCCCAGCGCTTCCTCCAATGGAATCTTTTCTCATGGATTTTTAAGACCCAATCCTCCACTCCCGCTGCACAAGTGGAACTTCCACGATTCGACAATACTCAGTTGTGTGCCGTTTCCCCAACCCCCCTTCCTCCCATGGAGGAACCCCCTGCAGCATGCCGCACCTCTGCCGTCACCCCTGAGCAGGAGAGTAGAAAGCACACCATTTAAGCCAGTAATCTAACTTCTAGACCAGTGGTTTTTCACCACACGGAATACATAGTCTAATAACTAAAATTCTGTGGCACACCAAAAAAAAAGTATTATATTTATTTCTGATCTGACAAAAAAAAAATAGGTTGAATGTTGCTGAATTCATAGTAGACCGCTATTGTTGGGTTGGAACAGCAGATGAAAATTACTGTTCTAGAGACATCAGCTGAGACACAGCCCTAAAGAAGAAAATCAGTTTATGTGACTGTTATTGCATTATAATAGGGTGTCTCTCCCCCCTCCGCCCTCAAATGTATACCTACACTTTGAATAATGATAAAGGCAGTGTTTATTAAAATACATTTCATTTTCAAAATTGAGCTACCAGCTGTTAAGGTGGGTACACATTTTTAGGACACCCAGTATATTTACATATTTTAATTAAAAATGGAAAAGCATTCCATTTAGTTGTAAAAACTCTGGTACTAGAAAAAGAATGAAGTGAAATATATGAGCACATTCCTGCCACATGACCTTCCTCTCTGATATACTCAGGGGTAACGGCTGTCAATAGTATCATCCTAAAATTTTTATTTACAAAAGTAAATATATTGGAGAAATCTTGGTAAAAGCCAGTTTGTGTTTTGCAAATATTTAAAGGAACACTGACATAATGAGGGGATCCATGAAATCATGCTTCAAGCAACAACTCCTGAAGCAATCTAAATGCCCTCAGGATGGAACCAGGTAAGTGAATTTGATGTCATCTAATGGGATGCTATCCATACAGAAAAAAAAAGTGAAGGAAACCTTCGTGAACTGAAATGGAAAGATGTCTAAGATATGCCATTAAGTGAAAAAAGCAAACTATAAAATAGTCTGTAAATATTATCACTTTTTTGCACAATCATACAGTATTGTGCACAATGCTATTACTTAACATTGTCTCCTACAAAGTACTATGATCAATTATTATTTCCAGGAGGTTTTTTTTGTTTGTCTTTCAGATTTTCTACACAATGTTTACATCATCTATAAATACAGACAGTTTTGTGTCTCCCTTCCTATCTCTGTACCTTATATTTCCTTTTCTTGCCTTATTGCATTAGCAAGGACTTCCAATATGGTGTTGAAAAGAAGAGGTGAGAGAGGACATACATGCCTTGCCTGGTTGGAATCTTAGCTGGAAAACTTCTAGTTTCTAACCATTAAGTATGATGCTAGCTGTAGGATTTTTGTAGGTAGTTTTTAACAATTTGAGGAAATTCCCTTCTATTTCTAGGAAGTGTTTTTGTTTTTGTTGTTGTTGTTGTTGCTGTTTTTTTAAATCATGAATGTGTATTGGAATTTGTCAAATGCCTTTTCTGCGTCTGTTGACATGACCATGTGATTTTTCTTTTTCATGCTGTTGAAGTTTTTCAGTCTGTGGTTGAAAAGGGGCTCTGTAATAAATCTAACCGAAAGTAACCTCACAGGGTAAGCTGACTGGGCAGTTAATAGTAGGTGGTCACACCTCAGACCTATAGAAGGTTTATTTTTGCCTGAAGTACCAGAGAAGAGAAAAATATGTCAAAAATATGGAGGAAATAAAGCTTAGGTGTCAGAGAGCAGAGTGGAGAGAGAGAGAGAAGACAATAATTTTCCTTTAAAACAACTCAGGGAAGATCTCTTTTTTTCTGGACACCCCAAAGCATGCTTGTCTAGTCATTGAAAACAACGACAGATGTTGACATGCTGGCTTTGCATCCCATCTAGAAACAGTCTCAGAAAGCACCCAATGCGGCCCTCTCTGTCCCAAGTTCCTAGGCACTAGGGTGCTGCAGAGGCAGTATCTGCACCCTTGCTGGGAAGAAAGCTGACCTGCTGAGTCAGCAGATGAGAAGCTTAATTGGAGAGCCGCTGTCTCCTTGCCAGAGAGAGGGAAAATTCCCATTTGGCTCACCTTGCTTATGACTCTGTCCTGCATGGTGCAGGTTAAACTATTTTGCCCAGCCCAAGGCGAGTGTCCTCAGAGCCACCCAGCCCTGCTCTCAGGCCCTCTCCACCTCTCTCCCATCCCCTGGAGGTGCAGTCTGCCCCTGAAAAGCCATTTGGCTCAATGTTACCTGAAAACCCACTGGTTTTCAATATTTTCACTTCTGCTTATTTTCTTCCCATACCTGGAATCCACTCCATCCTCTCAATCAGAGGTATCGCAATTCTACCCAAACTTCAGACACCTGCTGTGTGCTGTGTCACCACCGGAAGCAGCATCCTCTGCTAACTGCTGGTCATGAACCGAGGCTAGGAAAGAGTCTCAACTGTTATTCTCGGATTTCTAGTTGTTTTTTGTTTGTTTGTTTGTTTAGTTACTCCTCTTCCTTTTCTAATTTCCTAGTCAATGGGCATTGGAGGCATTTGAGCTGACTTCCCATGCCTTCCCACCCCTACCCTGAGGATTCTTGTCAGTCCTGTTTCCTGAGAGCAGACGCCTAAGGTGGCTGAGGTACAGCACCAAAGGACTTTGTCCTGCTCTTTCTGCGGTGATGCTGGCCATGCTGGGGGGCCCTGGCAGAGGCTCCCTGCACATGCCCTCTCCCACCTCCCATCTTAGTCCAGCAGCTGGGCACTCACTTACTACCACCGGGCTGTCCAGACCACTTCTGAGCTTGCTCTCTGATTTTCCCAAATACCATTGGTCTTCCCCTGAGTCTAGCACCTCATCTGACACCCTTCTCTGCATCCTCCCAGAGAGATCTCCTGCCGTGTGTGTCCATGGATCCAGTGGGATCCCTCCACCTCCACCCCCACCCTACAGCTCAGCTCAGTTTAGCTGCGGATAAGTCAGCTACCGTGCTCCAGTGTGACTCGTTCTTTCCTGCCCTTAAAATCCCCGTGCCTGGGCCAGACCTCCTCAATCTGTCCTTGTCCTTCAGGGTCACCAGAGCCCACTCTGATGGCCTTTGAGGGCCTAGTTTAGGTCATATCTGAAGATAATGCTTTGTCACTGTTTCCTGGAAGATTCTTTTCCTCTATGACTACTTAATACTCCAATTTCCAAGTCACATGCTAGATTATTGAGCAGGAAGTTGGTGCACTGCTCAAGGTTATGATGCCAAGGGACTAGGCTTTATCCTTCACCTGGAGACACAGATTCAAGGGGAGCTAAATCTGGGTCTCAAATCTGGACTCTGGTAGCTGGAATGACTTTGGACAAAGTATGAACATTTTCTGAGCCTCAGTGTCATTATTCATGATAGGAAAGTGATGATACTAGCTTCTGGGGCTGTGTATAAGGGTGAAATGTGTTATAAGTAAGTGTAATAAGACAGGAGAGACTCCATAATTGTCATTTCTCTTTCTTTCCCTGCCTGTGCCTGGAGCCTGCATCTGGCTGTTCAGTAAGGAACCCAGCCTTGATTTTTAAACATAGATCAAGTTTGATAGGATGCTGTTTTATATTTGTAAAATACACTGTATGTTATTTGTAATGCAGAAATAATTACCTTAGTGTGTTTAGCTGATATTATTATTTTTGCATTTCCTGAAATCACTAGTGCTGTTATGGGTGATCCTGAATTACCCATTACCTAGTTAAGAGCTTTATGTCTTCTGATTCAGACAGCAAGCAAACTCCACTGTGGCCTTCTATGCCATGCCAAGTAGGATGTCGTGAGGTTTGTTGTTTTTGAAGCATTTTGTAATTAAGAGAGATATAGAAATTGGATATATTTAATGGGATGGTCATTAAGAGTCAGGGAACCAGCATGTCTTTGAAATATCATGGAGATAAAACATGTGACTATCCGAGTGAAAAGCAAACAGGTAAATGAAGACAATGTCATCTCTCAGCGGTCAGAAGACAGTCCATTTCAGCTGGAAAAAAAAAGAACAGCTTCATCTAGACTCCAGGAGGCAATTCTTCATATCCCATTATTAGAAAACAACGTTCAAACCCACAAACTGTTCTCAGAGTGACGCTGAGTCCTTGGACATTGATTTAACTCCTGTGGAGATGTTGCTGGTGTTTACCCAAAGGCTCTATACCAACCCTCGAAGCCTGTGGTAATTTCTAGAAGCTCCAAAGAGTTTTCAGCTCCAATTGGCCTTCTCAGCCCCTCGGCAATGCCGCCCTCAAATCAGCCCTCTGAGAAGCTGATGAATGTAATGAACAACTTTTCATGAGGTACAAATGCGCACCCCAAAACACAAAACATGCTGCAGACAACTTCAGTGGCTTCACGGGTGTAAACATGACTAGTGACATGAGAACAGAATCGTTCCCATGTTGCAAACAGAATGTAAGGATCTGGGGTATGTCTACGTGAAGAGACGAATTGAAAAAATCCATGGAATAATTAAAACTGTGACTTCAGTACTTATAACAGGCTGGACTAGGTCTTTCTTGGCCTTAGTGGACTTGGCTTTGGGAGATGGAAGGAGACAGGTCAGAGCTGTAAGGATGGAGCTCTGAACCCTTAGTGCCCCACAAGTATGGCAAGGGCTATGTCTTAAATGGAGGAAAATGAAAATTTAAAGTGATTCTCCAAAAAACACAACATAAATAAAAAATGCACAAGTGAATTTGAGATTAGGAAGAGAATTAGGTGCAATAAATTTGAGCAGACAACAGCAAGATTCACTTAGAGAACGAGCCATCAAATTTATCATGAATCATTAATCATGTCGGACACGGTGAGTTTTGACAAGAGCGCACTGGTATGTGTGTAGAGCTCTTAGGCAGTTTGCAGGGGGTTGTGAAATGACTCTGTCCAATGTGCCCTTACAGAAAACAGCGCAACTTGTGCCCTCTGGAAGAAGCAAGCTGCATTATAATTGGAAAGATACAATTCATTGTAACCAAATCAACCTTATAGAGACTCTGCGTTTACATTTAATTATGAATTCCACGACAGGTAGTATCTCCACTTGCCGCAGCTGCCTGGCTTAGGCCTTTGTCCCCACGTAATTATGAAGAGTGTCCTGATAGCTGTAAAAAGTGTCACAGGGGGATAATAAATGATGTGGTTCTTTTATTAATTAAGTAGGAAAGACTATTTCAGAATAGGTAGAGTGTGTAACTAAAAGGGATTTGTGTAACTATAATTTGGTGTGATGGATTTATGTTCTAAATATATCAAACCTGGTAATTTCTTAAGGGACCAATAAAGGATAATAATATCGAAGAACTGCTACTGTCGATGCATTTTGACGCAATTATAACAACATTTATGGATTTTTTTGTATCAGACTGCTCATGCTCAAAACATAGTACAATTAGAAGCACTTGAGAAAAGGCATAGTTTATATGAGATTATACTCCTTCTTTGGTAAGTATTTTTTACTAAACATGCCAGAGAGTTCTCCTGTCCTTAACACATGTGAATAATGAATATATAGTCACATAATTAATTTACTTAGACATTAACTTTTTGACTCTCTCTCTCTCTGTTTTGTAAGAAAAAAAATCAGAAACAGTAAACATATAAAACCAATAATAAACTCCGATTAAATCTCAATACCACAATTAAATGTATTTTGCTGAGAACAGAAATTGTACTAACATTGTTTAAACTCTGCTTGCACACGGTGGCCATTGCACCTGGCTTTTGTGTCAGTTCTTGCTTTGATGTGTTTCCCAGGCTAATATTTTATAGAAGGAGGAAAACCTTCTCTACTGGCCTTGACCTCATGCTACTTATCTCATCAAGGATACATCTACTGTTTGCAATTTGGAACATTAAACATTTTAATTACTACACACTAATTTTTATGTAATTAAAATTTAATGAACATAATGCATTTATAACAATCGATGTTCAAAAATCAGAGTGGTACAATGAAAAGTACCTCCAATTCCTCCCATGCATTGATCTGACTCCCTATCTCGCTTTCAAATCGCAGGCATCCTCTAGAGTAGCCGTCACCAACCAGTGGTCCATGGACCACTAGTGGTCCATGAGGTCTGAAAGGTTGGCAACCACTGTTCTAGAGGCCCTCCATGCATACACACAAGCAAATATTAATATAGAGTCTGATTTTTCTAACCCCTCTTTTTTTTTAATCCCAAAGGTGGCATATTATGCACATTGTCCTTCTCCTTGATATTTTTCACTTAACACTCTAGCTTGGAGATGTTTCTGTATCACACCTAGAGTTTATCCTTCCTGTTTACAGTTGTATACTATTCACAAAATGGATGAGCAAAGTGGCCCACCCCCTATCACCCCTCATGAATGCTCAGGTTGTTTCTAATATTTTACCACAAACAAAGCTGCAGTGTATCAGTTCATTTCTCTGTGGGTAGGTCTGTCAGGTGAATTCCGCAAGTGGCATGGGTGGACAAAGGGACTGATTTGCTATTTTGATAGATATTGCCAAATTAGTCTCCAATAGAGTATATAGCCTGCCACAACCATAAGCTGTGGATGAAAGCATTTGTTTCTCAAGAAACTTGCCAAGAGGTTGTACTTACTCTTTTCAATTCCAGCGCAGTTGTCATTTGCTTTTCCCTTATTACGGATGAAGTTAGGTATATTTTTATTGCATCAACAGCGCTTTGCATTTTCTTTTCCCTCAAGTATCCATATCCTTCTAATCCTTTGTCCTTGTTTCTGTTTTGTTTTTAAGTCTTACTTTTAATACTTTCTAGTAGCTCTCTATATAGCAGAGAGGTTGGCTCTTTGCCTGGGATTTGACTTGTAAATACCTGTTGTAAATGTGAATAAATTTCTATTGCTTTTGATGGTAAAAATTGGAAGTGATTGTCGAAACTGGTGGATAAACTCAATTCAGACTGCTGGCCTGATGTTTACCCAAAGGCTCTATGCCAACACTCGAAAGCCTGTGTTAATTTCCTTGCTCTATGCTCTCTCCAAAGTTCTCTTGAATTAACTACCTTTTACTAAAGTACAACGGAGTGCTTCATTAAAAGTGTTGGAAGGTAACAGGAAAGCAAAATAAGGACGCACTCCAGTCATTTACCATACCATTTATTGCATTCTTACTTGTGCCAAACATGTGTTGTCCTTTTTTCCAGCATGATAAATTAATGATGATAAAATATGGGGCATATTTTGATTTCACCTGCCATATAAAGGAACATAGTTACAAGTTTCGGGGATTAGGATGTGGACATCTTTTGTGGGAGCATCAGTCTTCTGACCACAATACCTGTTGATAATGTGGTGCTTTTCAACAAAGATTTACAAAGTCCCATTGGGATACGTCTCATCTTCTCCCGCTTTCTGTCACAGAGTCAGGGAGACCCAGGGCCCTTCCTGGTGGCTGGGCAACTGGGCATTGCCATCAGTCACATCTCTTCCATAGATCCTGGGGATGTGGGCAGGTCTAGATTTGCCTCAACAGCATCGCTGGTGATGCCTGAGGGAGTTGATGTGAGTGAGGATGCTGGGCTGTGGGTTCTCCCAATTCCTCGCTTGCAGAAGGATACCTGTTCTAGTGGCTGTGCCAGGGTAAATTGGAGTATTTGTAAAAACTACTGTAGACCTACAGATTCATAGATGCAGGGCAGGGATTGCAAATCTTGTGTTATTTTTTTACAGTGCCCTTCTCCCCCACTGAGCGGTAAACCAATGTCCTAGATCACCGTGGTCCAGATGTGGAGTCCTGACACGCGGTGAGGACCCGGCTATGTCCTAAATGGATGTAAAATCCTGCATGATAGGCTGCCTGGCTTCCTCACTGCTCTTCTTAGCTTAAAGGTGTAGCTGGCTGAGGCACACTAGCAGTTAGAGTCCTGGGCGACAGGAGATAATTGCAGAAGCAATCTTTCCAAGTAATTACTTCTACACTCGTGGGTGTCTGCTTGAAACGGCTTTTGTTGTTGGTGTTTTGTATCAAATAATAACTACTGTTCCTTCCCACACTCCGGCTGACTGTATTTTCCAAAGACGGGTTAACATCTACCCTGCCGAGACGTGGGGGCCAATTCTCCTCTCCTTCAACCTGGACTCACTTGCAACCCACAGAACGTGGCAGAAGTGGCCGTGTCACCTCCAACGCTAGGCCGGGAAAGGTCATGCAGCTTCCTGCTTGTTGCCTTTGGGTGCCCACTCTGGGGGAAGCATAAGGCCCAATCACCCGCAGGCCCTCGTGTCGCAGGGGTCACAGTGGACAGTCCCCGCCGAGTGCAGCTCTGCAGCCTGTCCTACAGAACCACCAGCTAAGCTGGTCCTCCTCCTCACACACGCTGGGCCTGTGAACGCGCCTGCTCACTAAAATTGCGTGGCAACTTCACAGTCAGTGTTCACACCATCCTTGTGGTCACTCGTGGATGTGCGCAGAGAGGAGGGGAACTTTGAGTGACCCCAGGGCATTCCTCATCTGAGGTCCCACAAGGTGACACTCTGCTTGCCTGTTTCAGCTCATGTCGTAAACAAGCGTCCTTTTCAAGGGCCACTCGGCTACGTTTTTGTGCTTTTTGTGGGTGATTTGGCTGATGGAAGTGGCCCCAAATGCAGTGCTGCAGCTCGGCCTCATATCCCTGAGCTCAGGGAGTCTGAGGGGTGCCCCTGGAGGGAACCGTGTGTCCCTGAGCTCCGTTCAGGCCTGAGGGATGGGGCTGCGTGCTGTGAGCTCACTGTTACTGAGTCAGCAACGTGGTACACTGAGAACAAGGAAGAGGAAGCGTGCCCATCCGCACATGAGGCCACTCTGGTCGCCACTCAAGTAGCTACAGAAAAAGTGGGAAAGGGACCGGGTGTGTGGATTCCTGAGATGAGGAGCAATGTAAACCCGGTGTGGCGGGCAGCACCGTGGGAGTCTGGCCTCCAGAGAAATTCACAGGCACCATTATTCAGGGGAAGGAGGAGCTCAAACCCTTCTCAGCCAACATTTTAGTGTTCGAAGAAATACTGCTGGATTCTAATTTTAATTAATAATTAAATTTCATCTAATTAATTATTTTGAAGAAACAGGTATTAAGAAGATGTGTTTAAACAGAAGCATGAAACGAGGTTACCTATGTCAGCAGAAATGCTGGGAGCAGAGGCTTGCATGAGTCACCCTGCCCTTCCCTGGGAGCCAGGGCTCGGCGTGTGCTCACTGTGCTTGTGGGGTCTTATAGAACATAGCTACGTGGGTAAGGAGGATCCACTGCTCTCAAGGTGCCATGTACCCTCCAGGGCAGCGCCCAGCTGAGTCTGTGGGAGACATCAGCCAACATGAGGCGCAGAGCAGTTCTGGCCAGGCCCCACCCAGGTTTCTGGGGCACCCATCTGAGGGATATAAGCAAATGGTTGTGTGAACCCACCGTGCTTGGGTCATTGGAGACACAGCAATAGGTAATCAATCAGGTACCAAGTGTGGCGACTTCAGTAGGTGTTCTCTCTTTCTTTCTAGAGATATTGCTGCAAAGTAGATTACTGCCCAGCAATTTACAAGGGAGGAAACTGAAGTTTGAGTGTAATTCATTCTGGGTTACACAATTCTAGAGTGGTGGACAGTGACTCAAACCCCGAATTGACCTTGCTATAATGCACTCCTCCCCTCTGCCTCCCACCACACTGCCTGCCAATCAAGCCCCCTCTAACTCAGTCATTTATGTGGTCAAACCTGTGTCTTCCATGCTGTGGAGCTAAGATCATCAAAAATTCTACAGTCTGTGCATTTCCACAGACACTTCGGTGAGAGTCTGAGCAGAGAATTTGGTTGCATGAGGACTGCAGACTGTTGTCTTGGTGGATGCGCACACACTATACAGAAAGGCCTCCTGGAAAGGAGGGGTCCTGTCAGGAGGAAGTGTTCCTGTTTTAAAGGACAAGGGCGGCTTGAGGGAAAGCTCCTGAGGACTGTGGGGAACAGCCCTTGTGAGGAAAGACTCAGAGGCTGAACTAGGATTGTTGTACTGCCTGGCTACTCATGTCCACGTGGAGCTTCCTATGTCCCCACTGTGTCAAGGCAGAGGCCATCACGTGTCCCCTAATAGTCAGGTGGAGTCACTCCACGACAATATAAAGGGGGTTGAGGTCTGCTCTAGCCTTGGCTCCCAGTGTCAAAAGGGAAGGCTCATGCTGTATGTCTGATGTGTCCTGGAGTTGCAGTGAGGACCCAACTCCGTGCCATTGCCACTGATGGATAGGATGGAAGATACCAAAGTGTATTTGTCATTTTGATTTCATGCAAACAAAGACAACATGGAGGTTGACTGAACCATGGCATCATTGCTTTGTCCTAAGATTGGCAGGCGAGGTGGGCAAGTTGGAGGGCAGCCTTTACTGGGACTAGCAGGTGCTAAGGGGCAATGCAAGGTGATTCATGCCTTCCAGCTTTTGGGGGCTGATGTGTGCCAGGGTACCCAGCTTTCAGGAAAAGCACTCTGCTGACCACCCTTGATTCAGCCTCAGCACCATACTGTGAGACACGTATTGCATTGGCAATGCCTGTTACCTTACATGGAAGAAAGGAATCAAGGTTGCCTATCAGTTTACCTTAAAATAGGGAGCTTATAGTAGATCACCCTGAGCCCATCCTGACTCCCTATCTATGGAAGTCCAAATGGGCTGAGTGTGAGCACAGGGTCCTTATCAATGGAAGGCCATATGGACTGAGTGTGAACACAGGGTCCTTATCAATGGAAGTCCAGATGGGCTGAGTGTGAGCACAGGGTCCTTATCAATGGAAGGCCA